>JAUPFT010000002.1:48403384-49000884 GCA_036936625.1 Parnassius smintheus behrii
TTTTTTCGTATTTTCTGATCATATATTTTTAATCAATTAATGTTTGTTCACGCAGCAATAAACCTAAATCTTATTTAAAGTTACATTTTATAATAAATATGTACATAAAATATTAAAATAGATATAATAAAATTAGTTGTAAATGACATTTAAAACGGCGTTAAATAAAACCCAAAGGTTTCTTGCCTGTTCTTCATTAAAGAAGGTTTTGTTTTTCGAACCGGGTGTAGATTTTGACGTTAATATATCATAAAAGCTTCAAGCAAGCCTCATTTGACAAAAAAAGCTATGAATTTGACTTTAATAAATGTTATAAGGATTCTCTAAATTTCCTGTTTGACAAGTAACGTAAATAACTACGTATATACTCTTAGGAAGGACAGCATCTTATATGAGGTGGCATTTTCGCAAAAAATCTCAAAAAATTCTCAAAACTTAAAAAAGCGATACAGAGTCGCTCTTCGCTTTATTACGGGATATCAAAAAGGGAAGTATGGCAATTCAAAATGCTGTGTTAATCCTGTAGGGTAACTAGCTATATATTAGGTGAGTCCCTAGCGTAATGTATAGTAGTGAAAGTTGGATATGGCAGAATAAGCACGAGAGTTGAATAAATGCTGCAGAAATGCAGTACTTACGGAGTATGTTAAGAGTGACTAAATTACTGGCTAAGAAATTGTGTGATTAAAGAATAGTATAGTTTGCAAGCTTAAAAAAAGCAAGGTTTAAAAAAATTGCTTCGGTGGTTTGGTCATGTAGAAAGAATGAACGAGGAGAGAGTGACAAAAAAAATTTAGTTTGCAAAAATGAATGGCAAAGTCGGCAAGGGGCGCTATAGATGGAAGTTTATCGATCAAACTGGCAATATATTGATGAGATATAGCTGAATTAAGAGTAACTTTAACCGACGAGTAATTGATGTGAAGGAAGCGAGAGAGGTGTGTCTCTGCCCATCCTTGTGGGTAACAGGCTTGAATCTTAAGCTTTGTATGTATGTCATACATTTGCCAAAAGTATAAAAATAAATATTTCGTTTTAATTATTTTTAGGAGTATTAAAACGAATACATACAACGTATACATGGACTGTATGGTAAGGGGTAGCATTTTTTGGCTATAGTGGCACCGGAAGGGCAACAAAGGACGCTGCGCCACTCCACCGCTGGGATTGTTAATTTTACAAGCTAATTACTACGTGACTGGTAATGACGGAAAATAACAGAAAATTACATGTCAGAGAAATAAAATATATTACAATAGTCGATGTAGTAAAGTCACTTGACACGCACGACTACGCAACGCGTACTCACGTAACTCACTACTCCAGAACAATCTTAAAAAAATAAAAATAAAGTCAAAAAAGTCAAAAATTCAAGGTCTGATTTTCTTTTGTACCATCCATTTTTTCTCCAGTAAAAAAATGAATGTACTATAAAATGAGTCCGGTCTTCTACTGCCTAATGGTTCCAGAAAATCATCATCATTTGCGATCCCTGGCAAAATTCACGAGTAATTACCCACGCTTGAAATATTCTTCAGCCGTAACCCCTTTTGTTTACATTTTTAAAAACTCGTTCTAATTTCAGATAGTAAAATAATCAAAGTTGGTGATCAAAGTAAATTAAATATTAGCGATATGTGTATAGTCAAGTATTATAAGGAAGAAGAAGAACTAAGATCTTTGTTTTTTATTATTGCTACCTATCTTTGTTTTGCCAGTCATCTCAAAAATCCTAGAAAAACTCTTAAATAATCGTCTAATATCTTACTTGAATACATACAAGCTGCTTTCTGATCATCAATTCGGATTTAGAAAAGGGATTTCTACCGAAGATGCCGTAATAAAATTGACTTCTCTTATTGTGGACAATGTGGATAAAGGTAACGAATGCTTAACTGTATTTTTAGACTTGAAAAAAGCCTTCGATACCATGTCGGTACCTACTTTAGTACGAAGGCTCGAAAACATAGGTATAAGAGGAATCCTTTAAAACTCTTTGTTGATTATCTCACTGGACATGAACAATGCGTGAAAAGTGGGCCCTATATGATTGAGCACTGTGACGTAACTTTTGGCGTTCCCCAGAGTAGCGTGCTTGGTCCAAATCTATTCTTAATATATATTAACAATCTATGTTGTATGAAAATCAGAAGTGGACAGATATTTTCTTACGCAGATGACACAGCTGTTGTCTTTACGGGGCGGAATTGGGATGATGTACGTTCAGTAACAGATAGAGGTCTTGCCGAGATAAGCAGTTGGTTAAATAATAATCTCTTAACTCTCAATACCACCATAACTAATTACATAACTTTCTTAAATTATAATAATTCACAACCGGAAACAAATTTTGAAATCAAAATACACACATGTTCTGAATTTTCCAACCCTGATTGTACTTGTAACAAAATATCAAAAGTAGACGAAACAAAATATTTAGGAGTAATAATTGACCAGCGTCTATCCTGGCATGAACATCTTGAACTGATGATGACTAGGATGCGGAAACTTATATGGATTTTTAAAACTCTTAGACATATAACAGATAAGACCTTACTGGGTCAAATATATGTTTCATTAGCTCAATCCATTTTGACATACTGTATCCCAGTTTGGGGTGGGGCCACTAAAATGAAGTTCTTGGAACTAGAAAGAGTACAGAGACTATTATTTAAAGTGATGCACTTTAAGCCCTACAGATTCCCTACTAAAGAGCTATACACCTTATGTGACCACCTTTCGGTCAGGAAGCTGTATATCCTTAACTCTGTATTAAGAGTTACGCTGATATATAACCCCAAAAATTACGATAGAAGAAGAGGACATGCTGTAGCACCAGTAGTACCCATGAAAACGAAATTCGCTAGGAGGCAATTTAGAAGTCAGTCTGCTCATCTCTATAACTATACTAATAAAAAACTTAACATATATACAACGACCAAGCATAATGTGAAAAAAACAACGTACAGCGTGGTTAAAGACGATAGAGTATGAAGAAACTGAAAATTTATTGAAATAAATAGAAAAATTACACCATAGCATAAATACTTTCCACAACATACGCACACACACACACACACACACACACGCACACACACACACACACACACACACACACACACACACACACACACACACACGCACACAAACACACACACACACACACACACACACACACACACACACACACACACACACACACACATATTCCGAATACAAAAAATAAGATACCGAGAAGCTTTGTTGTTGAAGGCGATTTTCTTAGAATAGTGCAAAAATATGTGAATTAGCGGCCCCAAAAAGCAAAAACCGACCATTTTTTTTTCAAAATTATCAAAAAGGAAAGTGTACAGCTCAAGCAATCGGGATAAACAAATTTGGTAATATGCCAAAAGAAATAGCTACATTTCTTGTTCTGCCGGATACTGAGTATTATACTGTTCTAATGTAATTTTTTAACCTTTGTGGCTAAATAACGATCATTGGGAGCTGTGTTCAAAAACCTTTCCGCTTCATTCTATGTTAATATTTTCGACTTTTTAGTTGTAAAAGCGTCTGATTGTCGTTTTAAGAAAGCATTTAGTTTTGGGTATTCACTTATAGCCACGATGTTCCTTATTTTCAGCATAATTACTTTTTATCACCGAATCACCGAAAACCTCGACCATAACGTAGAAGGTTTTAATTTTGCGGAGAGTTCGGAGAAGTATGCCAACATAACATTTTCTGATAAACTACTTGCTTTTTTCTTTTCTCTCCAAGCACTACACAAGACGAATTTATATTTTTGACTTTTCCGGTAAAATGTTCTCCGAAGCATTTTGTGCAATTGTAGGGTTCCGGTGATGTTAGTTCAAATAAAATATCGTCGAAATTACTCATTTTGTGCAACAAACAACTAAACCCGCAAAGAACATCTTTGGAAAATGGCGCCAACCGTAAAAGGGAACTATGCCCATACAGCCAAGACTTCAGTAGAATTTTTTTATTGATATGAAATGAAAATGAAATTTAATGAGATGAAATGAGATGAAACCTAACCTAACTTGTTGAATCAAATCATTAAATCTGATATTGAAACAAAATAGTAGCTTTTTTTTAGAAATATTTGCATAAATCATATAAACTTCTTTGAATTTTTTTAGTAAAAACTTCGTGATTGGTTTTTTCTTTTTAATAGACATTATTTTGCAGTTGAGATAGAGTTCGGAAAAGGTAAAGAAAAAGCTCGAGTATGTAATAGCCCACATCCTGAACGCTATACGTCCTGCATTACGCCACTTTTTGAGCAACTGTATTAAAAATAAATATTTGACACAATTTTTTATAAGTTCATATAGTACTCGAAATTAACACTCGATTTCCATATCACGAGCGATATCATAAAGTATTCAAAATAATCATTAAGTTCCATAATTTTTTTAGCATCTAGCTTAGTTTACGTACTATAGAGTTTCAAAGTAACACTAGTATCCATCGTAACTTTTCAAATAAGTAAAATAAAATACGGGAAACCTATAAAAAATGCTCGTCCCGTATAATTTCGATCAAAATTATAACGAACATTATAGCATTGATTAAGACCACTTTTACGGATTTTATCGCGTTTAATTTTAATTGTTTTTTAATTCAAGACATTTTATGCAGACATAATATACACAGTGAAACCTAACCTTACGCTGATTTGATGCATTTCTGAAACAACTGTTAGTCACAGGCCTTTTGAAGGTGAACTTTGAATTCATTTAAATTAAATTTAACCTTCACACTGGTAATACTAATATTATCATCAGTCTACGGCAACTACGTTTATTTTTTATTTATTTTTTTAAAGACGTTACCCCTACACTAGGATTTTCTCCTGTATCGTCGGGACAGTTTACAGACATAAATTGCACAAGGACAAACATTCAGACCCGGAACAATTATTTGTAGGCCATACAAATACTTGATCCGTGCGGGATTCGAACTCGCAACCCCCGCGCAGCCACTCATAGCGCCACGGAGTCGTCGAACAATGTTAAAATAAATATAACACCATTTATCGGTCACCTTGTACTTTAGCTTTACTCGTTGGTTATCCAGTGCCTGAATGTGAGGATGGTGCTTAGAGAAGGATAGCTACAGTTTCACATATACACATAGCGTATACACAGTTTCAGAGACTTTTAAACAAAAAAGTAGAGTTATAGCCTATATTATACGTTCCACTGCGGAGCACGAGCTCAGCCTCTTACATCCGCGCTTACTTGAGATGTTTCAAACACGTGGGAATCAGCACTTAAAATTATTGCTTTTAACAATTACTTTAATGCCGGCGAAGATCGGACCCATACTGTAATATTGAAGGCGAGCGGTTTAGAGACACTTATTACTCCTAATCTTCCCCTTTTTAATTTTCCCCTTCAAAATCAAATGTAAAATTTTATTTTACATTTGATATATATAATTCTATATAACCTATTGTTGAGCGCCTAAGTTGACTTCTGGTACCAGGCACTAGTGCCATCTAGTGTCGGGGAACAGAGTGAGGAGAGCTTTCTAGAAAATGACATACCTGAACTTTCCACCAACAGCGCCATCTCTATCGAATGGAAGAACTAAGCTTTCTAGAAATCCCCACACTCGAACTTTCTGCACCTGGACGATCGGGCGCCGGTATTTGCTGGAATATTCTGGATGTATCAGTGAAAAAGGCGTTGAAGCCCGCCACCGAGGCAGTATTGGATTTGGCGATATGAGCGAAGCTTCGGAGCAAAATGAAGTGAATCAGTGTGATTAATTATAATTAATTAAAAACTTAAAAGACACTAAATAATTATTAGTGTCTTTTAAGTTTTAATTGGTGTTCGATAATTAAAGTGTCATTTTTGGTAATTCAATCGGCAGTTTTTATTGTCACGAAGCCTAAGCTCGTAACTATATATTAAAATAAGATATAGTGTAAAAGACAGGACTTTTACCATACATCCAGACATACAATCTGGGTGGAAACATAATTTTAAGCTCGGATAGATTCAAATTAAGTATCGAAGCGAAGAGTCGCCGCATAGAGTTATTCTTATCCCAAAAACTAGATCGTTTGTCAGTGGTAAATAACTGATGGTGCTTAATATCATATGATATAATTATTTTAAAAGTCCTAAAATTGAATACTTAATATGTAAAGAGGTCAGTAACAAATTCAAAACACTTTGTCCGTAATATTCCTATGAATACGTAAGTCGTACTTTAAAACTGTTCTTTATAAAAATATCCTACAACTCCATACGTAACACTGTATGCAACGTTGAACAATAGAAACTGTAACAATATTCTACAATTGATCATAGCTTTGATAACAATCATTGTTACTGTTGTTGGATGCTTTCCACTTTAAAAGTGTCAACAAATAAAAAGTCTCTGCTAAGATCTTTGTTCTTTATAGTTTTTCTATTTATTTATAACCTTTACTATTTTTGTTTTAATTATTATTTCAGTAAAAAGAATACTTCAAATGAATTAACATGACTGATATCCCCGGTTACCACTTCAAGAAGCCTAAAATGTTGGGTGTTTTTCATGATAATTGTCGAATGTTGAATCCGAAACTCACGACGTTTTTTTATGAAAATTAAGTTACGACGTAACGTAACGAATGTAATGTCCACCTGGTGGTAAGCGGCTACAAGTACAGTCCATGGACTCCCGCAGCCAACTTCACGTGAAGAAATCTATAGATGGGTTGCTACTCCAGAGGATGGAGATGGGATGCTTCACAGCCCGTAATTGTATTGGCTATTTGGCGGCAGAAATAGGTAAGAAGGTGGCACCTGCCCTGACGGACTCCTAGTAGAGAAGGTATCCTGCCACCTAGTACAAAAGTAGTAGTGGTTAAATATTGTAAATCAAAGTGCCTGATGTTTTTTTTATCACCTTGTAAAATAGTATACATTTAAGAATATTAAAATTGATATATAACATTCAAAAGACGTCAGAAACAAATTCAAAATTAGTCAGTGCTCTAAGCTATTGGGCTACTGTTTTGTTACAAATTGTGATGGATAAATTAAAAGAAAGATAATTAAAACACGCCCGCCAATGGAAGTTGGCACCACACATATATTTTATAGAAGAAAGACATAATGATAAGATATATGTAAGAGAGTATCCTTACTACAATTCATTTCAGTTCAATCCTTCAGCAACTAAACTCTAGCAATCTGTCACTGCTGTGGATTCTAGCACCGCATAAATTTAGATTTTCACATTTGGTTTGGATTTGGAGGATTTTCACAGCTCACTTATGTTAGCTATTACATATGTTCCCGATGTATGTGTAAAATACCCGGGCTAGTGAGGTAAAGCAACGTCTAAAATCCAGATGTGTTGTGCTGCGATCGCCTGCCTGATTTATTATATATAGATATACGTTTCCTAAATTTCATTTTTGGGGACTTCTTGATTCTTGCCACTATTTTAAATCTCGGCCATAATTAAAACCATATTTTCGTTGTTATTAATTAATAGATAGCTTCTAGTAGACCGTTGACTGATATTGTCGCAAGAAGGGTTATTGTAATTGCAAATAAACTCTCAAAGGTTAATTAAAACCTATATCAAATTAAAATAAAACAACGAGTAGTAGTTTTTAGAAGTGGTAGAGCCATGCTGCAGCTGTTATGTGCGATGAGACTTGCTCCTGTATCTTTACCCACAATTGCGTGTGGTTCCGATGGTGGCGTGTACAGATGCCCGTAGGACCTCACAATCTCACTTAAAGTCTCGGTGAAGCAGAAACAATGCCACCACATTCAATCTTCAACTTCGACAGCTAATTATTTACGGTAAAAATATCTCTGGCAGACTTTCGGGCCTTGGTTCCACTCAATCACTTTTTACAATGCGAGATGTATTGCGAAGTTGCGTAAGCTGCCTGTTTGCTGTCATATCTGCTGAAGACTGCAGCTTCATTTTCCGTCTAACAGTCTTTACATTAAGAGTGTGATCGGAGAGGTTTTGGGTTCGAATCCCTTTTTTAAAAGAGGTAATAGAGAGTTAAATCGGAGGTAAGTGAATATACAGTGTCTGAGAGGACGATCACTAAGACTAACACAACAAATAAAAATTCAATTCAAATGGATCGGCTCGACCCGGGAAGGACCATGCTCTTCCAGAATACCAGCGTAAATTAGTAGGACAATGCTGGCGTGTTTCATATGGTGAGTGTAGAGAACTGGAGACCCTTTTTACTGGATACGAGGCATTCCATCTTAGTCCTCAGGGGTGACAACGCTTCTGCATTTTTATTCCTAATCGGGGATAGAAGTAGATATCCATGGGCCAGAGCATGTGCTTACCATTTGGTGGGCTGTGTGCTTGCTTGTGACCCTTATTCTGTATTATTCTATAACTTAGAGAATTTGTTATCCTATCTCTATGACAAAAGACAAAATATTTGGTAACGTTAAATATATTGATTGACTTTTCTTGTGCTCCTCTTAGGGGATTAAGACGACCATCGAAAACGCTATCGCCATACTGATCCGAGTGAATACATAATTTCTATAAAAACTTGAAGAAACGCCGTCATAAGGTCTAAAATTGCGTAGCGCCCGCGACGATTAAAAGCGCTTAGAAATTGTCAGAATCTTAAAATAATTTTTAAAAAAATATTGATTTAAGTTATCAAAATAATGAACAAGTAAATTATGAATATTGATGTTATGAATATATTTGAGTGATTTCCAAGCGTATAGATCTAATGATTTCGTTGTAATTTCAACTATAGTGATTTTTAGAGGTGTGATCGTAAATAATTATGATCGAGTCAAAATTATACAATCGTGTTGTTGAGCAATCAAATTCAGGATAAAGAGATGAATTTACCTATATCAAAATCTCACTTTCGTTAGTGGTGTCATAGTCCTATACTATTCGATGAAAGGAGGTGCATTTTTTCACGGTGTCGCTTTAATAAAAAATCTGTATAAAAGTATTTTCATCAACAAAATTTTAAATTTAAAAATTTGTGGCACAAATACCTACAGTTTCTGAATATCAAAGCCAAAACCAACCTCTCGAGCGTTCTATTCTAGTGTTTTAATGTTTTTGTTTATATCCAGATCGGCTGCTAGAGCTTTGTTCGAAAGTCCATAGGACACCGGCACTGTGCTCATCGACCTGCCTACCCAGCGTGATACGTACCTATGTGTGGGTAGTTTAAAAAATCGTCATTTGAGACATCCTTCAAAAAGCCTATATTTATAAGTGTAAGTACCAGACGTACGTGCCTTAACGCTACTCACATAAAATATTGTGCGCAATTTATTACATATAACGAGATTACTATTTATTAATTAGTATATAATATAATATAAAATATATTATAATATAATATATAATAATAGATTAATTTCCACACGTCCCGGGTTGACTGGGAGAGAATGCCTAATGGCATTAAGTCCGCCCTTTGTAATCTTTTTATGGTGCAATAAAGTGTAAATAAATAAATAAACAAATACTAGGGTTATCTATTTTATACATATATCTTAACAAAATTGTAGTGTTTGTCTATAATACTCGTATCGAGATGCTTTTTAACGAATTGAGGAGGTTATTCGCATGCCATTAAGAGATGAATAACAGATAGCAAGAACTTCGTCTGTTTGTTTGTCCCTCAGAACAATGCTTTAGTTATTGTTCTGTGGTTTATCCGGGCTCTTCCGGAATCTACGGAATGGCAGAACCGATTGTAATGGAATTTATCGAATAGATAGCGAAAAATGGTAGAAGTGATATTGCTGTGCTTTATCCCAAAAATATGAATTTGTTTTGTAAAAATGGAAAATAAATGTTCATGATGATATTATAGATTTCACCCAGGATTGCGGATTTAGACCTGGAAGAGGATGCACGGATCAAATGTTTTCTCTCCGCATGATCACGGAGAAGCTTCTGAGTGTTAACCAGAGGATTTTCTGTGCTTTTGTGGATCTGGAGAAAGCATTTGATAAGGTTATAAGGAAGAAAATGTGGGAACTGTTGCCGGGATATGGTGTGGATGGTCGATTGCTAAGGGCTGTGCAGTCACTTTACTATGACTGTAAAGCCTGTGTGCGGGTAGGGCATGACCTGTCACCCATGTTTAGCGTCCAAGCGGGCGTAAAACAGGGTTGTGTCATGTCTTCCTGGCTGTTCATACTGTATCTCGACAGCTGTTTACAGAAGCTGAAAGATAGCTGTTTGGGTGTGAAATTGGGTGACATAAAAGTTAATTGTCTGCTGTATGCTGATGATGCAGTGCTTATTGCACCATCAGAAGCAGAACTGCAGGCATTAGTCACGTGTATGAAAGAGGAATGTGAAATTAAAGGTCTCCTTTTGAATGCTAATAAAACTAAGGTTCTGGTATTTGAAAAGGACGAAGAGAGAACGAAATGTGAAATATGGGTAAATCAGGAATGTCTAGAACAGGTAAATGAAATTGTATACTTGGGGAGTGCTTTCAGCCGGGATGGAAGATGTGATTTAGATGTGGATAGGCGTGTCGCTGCCGGAAACAAAGTCAATGGTGCCCTGAATGCATTAGTCAAAAGGCAAGGCGTGGTGAAGAGTGCACGCCTTGCAATACATAACGCAGTTTTGGTACCGACTTTGTTATATGGCAGCGAAACCTGGGTATGCCAGAAGAAGCATAAAAGCAAGTTGAATGCAGTGGAGATGCGATCTCTTCGTAAAATGTGTGGCGTTACCATAGCCGACCGAAAGCGAAACGAAGAGATTCGCAATATGGCAGGATTGAAAGATGACCTTATCACAAAAATTGATAGGGGCGTACTCCAATGGTTTGGGCACGTTGAACGAATGAGTGAAGACCGAATGGTGAAGAAAATATATAGAGCGAAAGTAAATATTAAAAGGTGTCGAGGTAGACCGAGACTAACTTTCGAAGACCATGTGAGCAAATTGCTCGAAGAGGGGAGGGTCAAAAGTACTCGGATACCTAGACGTGCATGTATGAAGAAGTTAATGAACCTGAAAGAAGCGAAAGAGGTATGTAAGGATCGTGACACTTGGCAATCTGTTCTCTCTGGCTACCCCGTTAGGGATTGTGCGTGACGATAAGTAAGTAAGTAAGTAAGTACCCAGGAGAAACCGGGGCGATTTGCTTGTAGTAAATAATATCCATGACAATAATACCTCACTTAACTATTCAATTAAATCAACATCTTTAAAAATAAGTGGTCGAATTAATGTTGTCATATTATACCGAGGACGTAAAGCGAGTCCTTTTGTCTCCTACCCTACTAAACCTTGGCCGCAGGTGTGATTTATGTTACCTTGCATGTGTAACACATTTGCAAAACGTCCATAAATTAAACATAAAGTTATTTCAGTAGGAGAACCTTCATCATATACATATTTTAATATGTGCAAGGCGACAAATAAAAAAAGGCGATAAAATAATAGACGTAATTAAAAAATTTTACTGTATTGCTCCATGACTTTACTACTGGTTAGAGCCAAGGTACTCTATGTTTAGGGGCACAGATTCTAGTCCAAGTAGGAATAAACTTTTGCGTAAATACACAGTTTTGGTTTTTGCATATACATATACATTTGTGTTTTTGCATATACAGTTGTGTTAGTCTTAGTGATCGTCCTCTCTGACACTGTAAATTCACTTATCTCCGATTTATCTCTCTATAACCTCTTTTAAAAAAGGGATTTGAACCCAAAACCTCTCCGATCACACTCTTAATGTAAAGACTGTTAGACGGAAAATGAAGCTGCAGTCTTCAGCAGATATGACAGCAAACAAGCAGCTTAAGCGACTTTGCAATACATCTCGCATTGTAAAACGTGATTGAGTGGAACCAAGGCCCGAAAGTCTGCCAGAGATATTTTTACCGTAAATAATTAACTGTCGAAGTTGAAGATTGAATGTGGTGGCATTGTTTCTGCTTCACCGAGACTTTATGTGAGATTGTGAGGTCCTACGGGCATCTGTACACGCCATCGTCGGAACCACCCGCAATTGTGGGTAACGATACAGGAGCAAGTCTCATCGGACACTATCAAAATGATCTTTCGGACGTCAGTCTGAGTGGGAGTGGAATAGTTTTCCAGCATTTTAAAACCGGCAAGGTCCAGCATAAGTTACAGCAGAACTTCTGAAAGCTGTTGGAAAACCAGTACTTAAAGTCCTTCGGAGGCTCTTCAGTTCTCTTTCATCAGTTCATCTCTCTTCCAGTATCATAAAAATAGTTTAATTCAATGTGTAGTATTCACATAAATATAATAAATTATTACAAAATCATTTTCTTCTTTCCTATTAAGTGTCTCCTCACTTACGTTTGCCTTATGGGATCTACCGTCTCCCCAGAGGACGTCCCTAAAAGCTCAACCGAGAGAAAAAAATTAGCTTTGCAGGAGGATTCTATCTGTACGGGGGTTCTAGCAGAATAAGTAAATAATAATGAAACATTTCATAAAAAATTTAAACCGGCTTCAAAATTAAACAAATTAAATAACATAAAATTACCTTTTAAATGGTTTAAGAAATATCAAAACTTCAAGGTGACAACTAAAATGGCGTTTTATTAGCTACAACAAAATCTTCGTTTCCTATTTTTCCAACCTTAGGGATAGTTAAAATTTACATTTATATGGGACCGTCCCTACAGTATAACCCATTTAGTAAAAAATGAAAAATTTAAATTGGTTAAACCGTTTCTGGGAATCGGTCAATTCACTCTCTCCGTTACAGCCTATAAAAGCCCACTGCAGAACATAGGCCTCCCCTACAGATTACCTCATAATTTAGGGTTTTGCCATAATAGACACGCTTGGTGAGGGAATTGTCAACCGCAGTTTTTATATTCGAATTCCAATCGGTCTATATATACATAAAAAAATACATGCTAGTCTTAAACCCTTCTCCTTTTTTGTACGCTGTTAATAAATACTTTCGAGTACGTAATTTAACATTTCTAGTAATATAAACATGAATAGTTAAAAGTGATGTCAACAATACACATACGAACAGTTAAAAATTAAAGAAATAATATAAAACTATTTACACTTGTACATAAAACCTCGCTATAAATTAAGATGGTTGTATTTTACTGAGGTTGCATAAAATAGGCTCTTTGTTTCATTTTTTCATTTATATTTTAATTCAATCAAAAGTCTACTCCTGTATTAAAAGCGAATTGGTGCGCTGTATATTTACCTTTCGGAAATAAACGGAAGAAACTCCGAATTGGAACATTTATGCACTGCTGAAGCTGAACTAACCTAGATCCTACATTCATTTGTTAATCTACATCGGAGTTAAATGCCAGATACAGTTCGTTTACAGCACGTTGATTAGTATGACTTTAAAGGTGACTTTTTGAACCGATTTCCAAAAAGGAGGTTTACAATTCGACTTTTTTTCGCTTTAATGTTACGCGATGTCTTTGTCAGTTGTGAACATATTTTGATGATTGCCTTTTGTTAAATACGTTATACTTCAGATGTGGTCTCATTTTTATGTAGTGAAAAATTCTACTCATTAGGATGGCTAATTCTAGCCATAAAAAGCATGTAGTGGTGGTGTAAGAATATCCACTACATCATATCATCCTGTGGATGTCGTAAGAGGCTACGGAGGGAAACTGAACCAGGAGCTGCCCATCAGCAGCATCTTCCTGATAACTTCTGAATAATAATAACTACAGTTTCTAACCCAATGCAAACTCGCAACTATGGCTAATGCTATGAGACAATCTATGGCGAAGGTCTATTTTTAGCAGTACTTCAGATAATCTGTGAAGGTGAAGGACGGACGGCTATGTAGGGAATGAAGTTTTTTAATGTTACTGTTTAGAATACATTGGGATTGTGATGCTCCTTAGTTACCTTGAAAATATATGAAAATTAACATTTAATTAAAAGTAAAAGTCGACTTTAAACAACTAAAGAAATAAGATAATTTCACATTCCGAAGACGGACTTTAATTCTTGTGCACACGATGTCTTAGCACCGTATGTCGTACACATATTAAATGTGATTATTCATTTACATAATGAGCCGTTTTAATTGTATCTAAGATCTCGTCTTGAAATTTCATAGTAACCACGCGCGCTAACTGAATTCGATCCCTACGCACTAATGGAACTGTAAGATGCTATTTTAAAGCCACGTAGATCACTGAGAAACAACTTTTAATATACAAATATAATGATCATCACGTATATATTTCGGCAAACAGTGTTTCCGAGGATTTTAGTATCATTCAGTTACGGTAAATATGTTGCTCAAGTAAGTAGGGCTATTAGGTCTCTAGTTGTGTATGATATTAATGCTGTTAGCATTTGGTCTCAGGGCCGCCTCAGGGCCCGCGGCCTGAGAGCCCGCGAGGGCTATTGGGTGTCGCGTACATTTCATTATATACAACGATCTCTAGTCGAAAGTAACGTAAATGATGCTGGATTCAGAATCATCTTTTAAGGAAACGATACAACTAGTAGAGTTGTCCACAGGTCTGAGTCATTTACAAATTTTGGGCTATTGAAACATGTTCCCAAGTGTCACTTTTCACGGTTTTATTTTTGTAGCTTTTACTGGAGTTACACTAAGTTAAGTAAAGTTTCTAAATACCAAGTGAAATTTCTTTATGGCATATCATTCTTATTTTATTTTATATTTTACATAGTACCTAGGTTACATATTAGTATAGGTACTGATGCAGCGCCGGCGGGTGAAACATTACGAAATAACGTGACGGTTTTGTTTTTAAAATCCTGAACTAAATTTCTCCAATACGTCGATAAAGAAGTTGCACTTCAAAGAGTATTAATTTGAATATTTTAAAAGTTTCGTCGCTCCCATCATCAGCGAGGAGTACTGCAGCTGTTTCCGAAATATGTAGTGCTAACCGCAATAATTTTAAATGTTTATAAAACATTATTTGGTTTGGAAATGTTAATAAAACTAAAACTCAAGCAGTTTCCATTATTGAAATGTTAGTTTTATAAAAAAATACAGAACTATACGTTCAAACAATTGTGGCAGTACAGGACAGCGAATTGCGGTGTCGTAAAATGTACGGGCAACACTTAACTCGATATGTGCACGTTAATACGAAAGCATGGTACACAGATGCGGTAATTAAAGTGTTATTACGGTTGTTTTAAAGTACAAATTTGAATTAGATTGTAGTCCAAGTAAGATATAGACGTAAGCTTAAAATGCATTAAAGTGCTTCGTCTGGAGTTATTCTTTCAATGTTGATATAGCTAGTGGTCACAGAAGCAAGAACGTTTACTTCTTTATTCATTCTTTAGAGCCTAACAAAAGTCCACTGGCCATAGGCCTCCCCCATAGATTACTTTATAGGAGGGATATTTGCCATAGTTGCCACACTTGGTAGGCAAGTTCATCACCTCCCTCTATCACCTCTTACGATATCCACGGAATGACATGGAGTAGTGGATTCCCATACGCCATTACTACATTACTTAGCGGATCACCATTCCCACATTTCAGATTCTACATTAGTGTCAATCAGGGGTCTTTAAACAGCTGAAATCTTTTTTTTTTACTCTAGAAAGGAATGGTTTTTGCATACGATTTATCTTTTACCTTTTATTAAAAACCTGTCAACCCCTGTCCATCACTTGGGTTTTTTTGTATCATTAAGACAGTTTACGTAGTACCCACTGGCGAGTAGCAGAGGACAGAAAACATTCGTTATCTCTAGAGGAGACGTTTAGCCTCCGTTGAAGATGGGTTCTAGTAATTGTATATATAAACCAAAAAAAGGGTGACTATTAATTAACCAATTTTTCATTGTGAATTTAATAAAATTTTTATTTTAAAATATTATCAGGATTTATTAAAATTTTTAATATGCATTCTTATAATGGCCCAAGACAACAACTAGAAGTAAAAAATAATTTACTGCAATAAATTAATGGAATTGAAAGTCTCTTGTATTTACAAATACCTAACTATCAAAAGTAATACCTACCGAAATACTAAGTTTTGTAACACTGGGTCAATTATTTTTTGCATGCACACTGTTTTAAATTGTAAATCTCTACTGTGATGCAAGAAATGAAAGCCTTTTTTGTTTTTTATTTATTTCAGGCTGTTTACGTACATAAGTGCACAAGGATAAATATTCAGAGCCGGAATAATTATTTGAAGGCCATAAAAATACATGTTAGGTGTCGGTCAAATACATATTATGTAAATATGTAGTTGATAGCCATTTTTTCTGATCGTGATCTGTGATCTGTGATCTGTCGCCTTCTTTATTTGAGCAGCTAGCTACGGTGGCCTGCAGTGGCTTTATAATAGTGGCGATCCCCCCCCCCCCATATCGTTGCGTGGCTGTCGTATGAAGCGGCAATCAGAAATTTCAAATAAAAAAATCAATAAACTTTATTTCATAAACAAATACTGAAAACATAACTGCTCGTATAGTGGCGGTGCTAGAATCTCCACTACCACACATTTTGTCGTGTGTCGTATGAAGCGACAGAGGAAACTAATCATGAGATGGGCAGCGGCGTCTTCCTAATGACATCTAGAAAATAAAAAAAAACTTAAAACTTAAAATCCAGCCTGCAAAGCGTTGTATAATTTAATGTCATATAAATATTTTGGTATATCATATTATAGAAATTATAAGTAAAATGAAACAAAGCATTTCTTTTTTTAATGTTTGTTCCCCTATTCTATTATTAATCACTATGCAAACAAATCACTTCATGCGTCACCATAGATTATAGTAGCTAAGTAGACACTGAGGAATGAGTGCTGTTCGCTAAATCAAAGAGGATAGTACCTTAATATAAAGGGGTTGGGGGAAGCAGGGTATCTCTTAGTGGAGCAACAGGCGTCCTGATCAATGAGTAGTCCCCACTTACCCCTCCTCCCACCTGCGCCGCACTTGTTGCGCGCATGACCTAAACAATCCAAATGTCAACCCTTTTACGGTTTTTAAGCAATTACGATCGTTATCATCTGTGGTAAAAACCTATAAAGAATATTAGGCACAATGTTTAATTGTGCAATCTTTTAAATGAATTGTTCAGGGTAACCAGATGGCCTACAGTTTGTTTTGTCTATAGTATATATTATGTTAATATTGTTAGAACTCTGTCTAAAAAAATATAGCGGAATTTTAGATGATATTATCTAAAATATTATAACGATATAGCCGTTGTAGCGCAGCGGCAAAGCGCTCGCCGTAAATTTTACGATACGCGAGCGACCCGGGTTCGATTCCTTTCGGACCATATGGAACTGTTAATTGCAATTTTAAGTCCTGATTTTAGATGTTTGGCTGTGAAGGAAAATATGTCTTAGAAATAAGTATATAAATTTAAGGTTGTATAAAGTCCGCTATCACCTGCGGTGAATTTATTACTTCATAATATATCCTCTCAGGAATAAATAACTTTATTTTTACTTTTATTATGACGTTAATTTAAATTTTTTTCAATTTTACAGCATTATATTCTTATATTTAATACCTAAAACAATGAAATAATGAACTCTATGGATATTTTAGCTTTCCAAAAATCCGATCGGAATCCTACAGAAATTAGAAGGATTGCGAATTGGGAAAAAAATTAGTATATTAAATATACATATATTAAAATTATGAATTTTTTAATGAAACTACTTTTACGGATTTATACATATTTTTGAAACGGTATATAATTACAAAATAATTTTAATTACGATCATAAATTAAACAGGTTTTTAATATACTATATCCTTAATATATTATATTTTTTACGTGGTAGAGCGATGCTGCAGCTATATTGTGGTTGCAGCACGGATGGGTTGGCTCGACCGGGGTAAGACCGCGCTCTCACAAATTACTATTGTAAAATAGCAGCTTATTGCTGCTTTGTTTCGTATGGTGAGTGTAGAGAACTTGAGACCCTTTTTACCGGAAACGAGGCATTCCATCCCAGCCCTCAGGGGTAGCAACGCAGCTTCATTTTTAATTCTTAACTGAAGATAAATGTGGATGTTCACAGGCCACAGCATCTACTTATCATCAGGTGGACTGTATGTTCGTTTGTCACCCTTATTACATAAATAATAGAGTCTAATTTCAACCAGGCGACCCTAAATACTCCAATCTTACACCTGTCGGATATACGTCTAGTAACTTGACTTGTGAGTGAACGAATAATTTAGGAAGTAGATGGTCATATAGTTTGTTGATACTTTTGAGCATTTTCTGAATGAAGGGTATAAACTGAAAACGCTCATTGAGTATATAGTATTAATATTGTGCAATTTTTCAAATCATCAAAATATGATAATTGTATTAAAACGTGCCTTTTGTCTTTTTTGAATCAATAATAGACCTATTTAACCTGTGTGTAGACCTGTCTGTTTAATCAAAAGACCTTGTCTGTAGTCCTAAATGGTATGTTTTTGTCTTGAATAGAAAAGTTTTCATAATACTCATAATTTGATGGGAAGATTGAGAATTAACGGAAATAGATGTTTGCTGTTCGTTTGCAATCTGTATTTATAAAATGCCTCCACGATATCGGTATTAATTTCTAGTGTAAAGATCAAAAGAATAAATAATTTAAAAGAGAGCCATAACTATCAAACCATTACCATAAACATAACAACATACCAAAAATTCACTGTTAAACATAGGCTTCCTCATTAGAATGTCTTGTAGCGGTGATTTTTGTTGAGTTGCCATCAAGGTGCTGCTGCCCATATCCTGTTTCATGTTCCCCCTGTCGCCTCTTACGGTACACGCATACAATATGGGGTATTTGAATTGGTTGATTTGGGCTAGTAGATATTTACACCGGCACTACACAGGACACATTAGCAGTCAGTCATAGAGTACTTTTATATACGTAGCAGTGAAGTGCTTTCAGCACGAACGGGTCGGCTCGAACGGGGAAAGACCACGCTCTCATGGAATGCCGGCGCAAAATAGCAGCTTGCGGAATTGTGTTTCGTTACTACTCACTCACCGATTATTCACCGATGAGAGATTTTTTTGTCTGTACCAGTTCATCACACGGGATGATATCAGGTAGTGGATACTCGTATCAAACGTTGTACAACACGGCACTTTATTGTATATTTATTATTTAGTCTAGTACGCTACTTAATGTGTAAGATGTAATATTATATCATTGTGACAAGGCTACGACTGACCACTGTTCGGCAAATGTTTGATTTTGATTTGATATTGTATGCCAAGTATATTTTACTTTTCATCTGAAGTTGGGGTAGCAATTCTTCAATTAAAATTGAAGAATTGCTGCCCTAACATTTATGCTTCAACGTTAATTCCATAGCTAAACCATGACAACTTTTTGTCTTAAAGAATAGAAAAAAGAGAACACAATCCACCTTATGGTAAGTGGATGCTGTGGCCCATATACATCAACATCTATCTTCGATTACAATTCAAAATGAAGGTGCGGTGAAATAAGCCCCCGGGGACTAAGATGTAATGTTTCGTTTCCCGAATAAATGGTCTCCGGTACTAAAACTAAAACAAATCAGCATTTAACTGCTATTTCACCATTGTATTCTGTGTGAGCGTGATCCTTTTGCGGTTGATCCGACCTATTCGTGATACAAACGTAATATAATAGTTGCAGCATCGCTCTACCAAGTAATCGTTCGGCCATTCGTGCTTCAACCATAATATAGTTGCATTTCACGTTTCTACTCTTCTAACACTGCAGAGGCCTCCCTAAATATTACTAATTAACTAGCATGTTCATATCTGTTACAATTAAATGGGTTTCTTTTTTACCACGTTTATCATAAGTCACTTTCTTGTTTGTATGTGTGTGTCATTCCGGGTGGAATTCTGCGACACCTGGTGCAAATAATAGCTCAGTACTGGGAGAAGCCAGTAAAAAAACCCAGTGGGTATTTTTTACTTTCTAGCAAGACCACTCCTAGTCACAAGGTACGAACAGTTTAAACATCACTCGAATACAATGTCGGAAATTTAGAAAGAGCTGAAGATTGACTCTATACAGTCCAAGTCTGAACCCGTTGGATTACAAGTTGTGGTTAGTACTAAGGGAAATGGCTTGCTCAAAACGCAACACTGACGTTGAGTTGAGAAACCCTTAAAACTAGCACCTGCTAAATATTCGCCATAAATATTAAATAATGCCTTTGTCAAAACCTTTGACAAATAAGTATAAACATTTTATTATTTTTAAAATGTTGTACATTTTAATATGTAAAAGAACATTGGCCATTTTTATCTTATAAAATTGTCACTTAAGTGTACAGGCATTACAGTCTACGATGGCAAATGGTTATTGCAGTAGAAAGACATCTGCAGACAACTTCTATTAAAAAAGACTACAGACGCGTTATCACCCCTTATGATTAATATAAAACGCCTTTAATTATACTGGCTCTCTATAACCTTCAGGCGGAATGTCCTCTCTCTTCGAATATTAAGTTTATCTTGTGAAACCAACAGCTTATGAACAACAACACAACACATTAAATCATGTTAAGATAAAACAAAAATCTCTATTTAAATCGAATACTGCATTCGCTTCATTAATTTTCAAATACTTCCAACTCTGCTCTGCGAATAATAGCGCCCGTTAGATCTGCCTCGATTTCCTTTCAACGGGTTAACTTTCAATTTACATTTGATTGTTGTTTTCCTCTCATTTCCGTTGATTAAAATTGCTATGCCATATTTATGCACTCATGTATTTGACCGATTCACGAAGAAATGAATTATCAGAGAATGGTTTTATTTTTTATTTTTTACTGATAACTAAATGTAATATTTTTATACAAGATACATACATAAGTCACAACCAACATGAAGTTATTATTTGAGATTAGAAGAATTTAAGAAATGCACAATATGGAATCATTTTCAAGACTTTGGTCCAAATTAAAACTTAATAAGAACAAATAAGACATGCAAATAAGCGTGCCTTAGTTGAAGTGCGAGGATTTAACTTTCTAAAGATATACATAGCTAGAACCGTCCTAGCATATTGCGCGCACGGAGCAATGTGAGATTTGGCATGGTTAAAGTTTATGTAGAGAAAGGTGCGGTACAATGTATAATATATGTGATAAATACAATAAATAAAATAAAACATACATTATTTACATTCACACTGGCAATGTTAAACACATAATTGTCTCTATGATGCATAGCAGGTAAATAATAATCTATGTAATTGTCATTTGAATAAATTAGGTATATGTTGGGGTTATTCCGCTTCCACGCTAAAAAATGTAGCCTAGGATGGATATATTCAGAAACGCGTGTCCATCTATCTACTCCAGACGGGGTGGATGATCGGAATTCTTTTTTGTTTGTTCTTCCGACTTTTCACCGCAAGAACAGTCGAAATATAGATAATCGGAATTCAATATATTATTTTCTTCCGCCTTTCCCCCTCGGCTGTGTACAGTACAGTACAGTGTATAAATTTATAGAAACATGTTGAAATAAGTATGTATGTAAGTATACATACTTCTTGTTTGAAAGGTCAAAGTTTAAATAAAAGAAGTACCTCACAGGATTACAGATTACATTCCTAAATATGAAGTGAATGAGAGTCCTAAAAGTGGATGCAATGGACTCCTTGCATGCAGTAGCCACCTACCATCAAGTGGACTGTTAGTTCGTTTGTCGCTTCAGTTTTATAAGAATAATCGACGTGTCCTTGGTGAGGGCCGCTCAAAATGTAGTACACGTAGTACACGCTAAACGTGACGCACATGCCCAGCGAACGTCCTCTTCTGAGGCTTTGAGCTAATATTTATTTTCGAAATGAAAGCAACTGAATTAAATTCCGAAAAACGTTTGCGAATTTATTTACGCTATTTATACGTTATGGTAAGGTACTTACGAAATAATACGCTATACATAAAATAGTTTTATAATCGTAGCACTGCAGTTTTTTAAGTTAAGGTATTTGTTTACAAACTGTTTTAAAGTTATGTGACGGATTTAAATTTATTTTAAAAATTTGATCAGTTTACAAACAGTAAACACTTTATTATTTAACTAAAAATAATATGAATGACTAAAGCTTTTCTTATACTGGGCTTGTGAGCAATACCTAGATCATATTGTTTCAATACATAAACCTTCACACCACAAAGCACCTCCTGGACGAAGTTGTTTTGTGGTGTGAGGCACCTACTGGTCGGAGGGGCTATTGTTTTTTTATAAGTTGTTATTATGGGGGATGAGTCGCTCGCGTCCGTAGGCTTCGACCACCTAACCTTAGGCCCACCCTACACGTGTCCCCCGGGTGGTGCTAAACGAGCGACAAAGCCGAAAAAATAGACTCGGCTCCTCGCCGTATGGTAGCGGCGTAAAATCTACCACCACCCCTTGTTCGCACCATGACGCAGCTATTAAAAGAAATGGCCCCGAGTTCCCGGCGCCCCTTAAATGGGGCAGGGGTGCGAAGAATCTCCGGGAGAAAAACCGGCGACGAGGTTCGCCACCCGTCACGTTCTGTCTCCCGGAGGGGCGAAAAGTGGATTGCGGAAACCCGTCTGGCTACGCTGAATGTATGTGGAGGAATGAACGATAAGATGGATGAAGTATGCGAAATGATGAATGACAGAGGAATAGATGTGTTATGTGTGAATGAGACGAAACGAAAGGGAAAGGATGCCACTGCACATGGTACGTATACCGCGTATTGGTCTGGTGTAGGCGAGACCGAACGGGCATGCCAGGGAGTCGGTCTCGTCCTTTCAGAAAGAATGGGTCAATGTGTGAAAGAGTATGAATGTGTAAGCCCGAGACTGCTATGGTTACGAATGAAAGTGGGCTTAAAGAAGCTGTTCCTGTTAGGGGTGTACGCCCCAGACATGTCTAAGCCCATTTACATCCGAGAGCAGTTTTGGGACATGGTAAGGATGGTGTTGACAAAATGTAAGGAAAATGAAAATATTATTATGTTAGGAGACTTTAATGGAAGGGTTGGGGTGAAGAGGTCTGGTTATGAAAGGATATTGGGAACGTTTGGTGATGAAAGTATAAATGAGAATGGTGAAGACCTCCTCACCGTATGTGCGGAAAAGAATCTTTTTGTGACGAATACTTTTTTTCGTCATAAGAAGATTCACATGTATACATGGGAAAGAGGTGATGATAGAAGCATGATAGATTTCGTAATTGTGGATGAAAGAATGAGGAGCGCAGTCGTAGATACAAGGGTTTACCGGGGGTCCAACGTAGGGACGGATCATTACTTGGTCTTATGTCGAATTAATGGTCTTTTCAAGCGTTGGCGGCATCGGACATCTGTCTACCACTGCGTTACAGCGTATAAGAATGGAGAAGTTACAAGATGAAAATGTGAAAGAGAAGTATAAATGTAGACTGAGAGAAAATATTAGATGTTTGAATGAGTTGTGTATGAATGATTTAGACTTGAATACTGTGTGGGATAATATTAAGAAAGGTTTGGTGGATACCACCACCGAAGTATGTGGTGTAAGTAAGAGAACAAATGAAAGGAAAAGTAATACGTTATGGTGGGATGATGAGGTACGGGTGGAAGTTGAATCAAAGAAGCAAGCATGGTTAGATTTACTAGCAACCAAAGCTGGTAATTCTTCTGGTATGAATGATGAGATTGAAAGAAAAAAGGCAGAATTTAGACGTCTAAATAAGAGAGTAAAAGAAGTTGTTGAAAGGAAAAAGAAAGAAAGAACGGATAAGAATGATAGAAGGATATCTGCTAATTTCCAGGCTAACATAAAAATGTTCTGGAAACTCGTAAGAACTGCCAGGGGAAATACAAAACAGCATATAATAAATGCTATAAGAGACGAGAATGGATGTATTCTGAATGATGAAGTTTCGAATTTAAACAGATGGAAGGAATACTTTGAAAGCGTATTTATGAGTGAAGAGTCGTCTGAATTAAATGAACTAGAAATTCCGAAAGAAGTGGAAATGAGTATGGAGATAAGTGTAGATGAAATAATGAAAGCAATGAAAAGCATGAAAGCAGGTAAGGCAGCTGGATATGATAGAGTATCACTCGAGATGCTAAGGGCTGGAGAGGGAGTGGTGGCAGGCCTGCTGTACACCTTGTTTAAGTTATGTTGGGAATTAAAACGGGTACCGGATGACTGGTGTAAAGCAGTTATAGTACCAATATATAAAGGAAAAGGGTCACAGCAGGACTGCAAAAACTACCGCGGTATCAGCTTGCTTAGTATTGTGGGTAAACTGTATGCTAAGGTGTTAATTGAAAGAGTTATGAAAGAAACTGATGGAAAAATTTGGGATGTGCAAGCGGGTTTTAGAAAGGGAATGGGGTGTACAGATCAAGTCTTTTCCATGCGCATGATTGCGGAGAAGTTTTTGGCCAAAAACCAGAAAGTTTTTTGTGCATTCATGGACTTGGAAAGGGCTTATGACAGAGTGGACAGGAATGTGTTATGGCAAACACTGAAGTCATATGGGTTGAGCGATGGTTTAATACAGGCATTGAGGTCTCTTTATAGGGACTCTAGTGCTTGTGTCGGGATAAATGGGGTCTACTCGGACTGGTTTGGCATCCAAAAAGGTGTCAGACAGGGCTGTGTAGCTTCCCCTTGGCTGTTCAACCTATTTATGGACCGGTGTTTGCAAACTTTGAAAGATGAAGAATGTGGGTTAAGAATGGGCGAGTTAACCGTCAAATGCCTCTTGTATGCCGATGATCAAGTCATATTTGCGTCATCGGCGGCTGAGTTGCAAATGATGGTTACATTAATGAACTGGGAATTAAAAGAAAGGGGAATGAAAGTGAACGCATGTAAGACGAAAGTGATGGTTTTTGAAAGAGAAGAAAGCAAAACGGTATGTGAAATAAGAATAGAAGGAGAGTTAATTGAGCAAGTGGATGAGTTTGTGTATTTGGGATGTGTATTTAGCAGGGATGGTAGATATGATAGGGATATAGAACGACGAGTAAATGCAGGGAATAGAGTGAATGGGGCACTACACTCTATTATGAAGAACCAGAATGTGTCAAAACAGGCACGTATGGTAATTCATAATGCTGTGTTAGTCCCTACTTTAATGTATGGTAGTGAAAGCTGGGTGTGGCAGAAGAAGCACGAAAGTAGAATAAATGCTGTAGAAATGCGGTCTTTAAGGAATATGCTAGAGTTGAATCTGAATGACAGGGTGAGAAATTGCGTGATAAGAGATAAATGTGGTATGCAAGATGATGTTGTGACCAGGATTAAGAAAGGAATGCTTCGGTGGTTTGGTCATGTGGAAAGAATGAATGAGGAAAGAGTGACAAAGCAAATTTATATGGCAGATGTGAACGGCCGAGTCGGGAAGGGACGCCCTAGGAAAAAGTTTGTCGACCAAATTGGCGATATTTTGAAAATGGGCCACGTTAGAAGTACCCTTAACCGACGAGCATGTATGCTTAGATATATGGATGTAAAAGAGGCGAAAGAGGTATGTCAGGATCGTGCCCAATGGAAGTCCGTAGTCTCTGCCTACCCCTCTGGGTGACAGGCGTGAGTGTTTATGTTTATGTTGTTATTATAAGTTGGTATTTTGAAACATCATAGAAAATTACCACTTAAAACGCAGAATTTGCGGATATTCGTCATTTTTGTGATTTAATTAATATATCATAAGTTTTCTTAAGTTTACGCGAACACTATACATTGATTCAAACTACTTTTACGGATTTTATCGCGTTTATTTATGTTATTTTTAATACCCGACGTTTCGGGTGCTTTCTAGCACCCATGGTCATGGGAAGACTGAGGTGACTGACGTCCCAATGTCAAAGTTAAACCGGAGTACCTTCAGCTTTTTAATTATTGTCTTTGGTCCGATCTACGCAGAATGAGCTAACTGTGTTTTGAAGTCTGGCAGTGGTATGCTTGGGTTTAGTTTTAATTTTATTAATTATAGGGTCCCAAGCAGGTGGTAGTACCCAACCTCTTTCTCTATTGAAAATTCAATAGAGAGCCTCCTTCCCAAGCAGGTGGTAGTACCCAGCCTCCTTCTCTATTAAAATAACATAAATAAACGCGATAAAATCCGTAAAAGTAGTTTGAATCAATATCATAAGTTGCCTCACTATGTTTTCATTCACCACCAAACACATGTTAAGTGAGCACTTGGAATTGCAATTAACAATTTCATTCGTGTCACGTTCTTCACTTTATGAGAAATTTACGGCGGGCGCTTAGTCCCTAAACGATCACTTCTTAAGCACAAGTACCTTCGAAAAGCACGAATATCGTAGAGAAAGTTCCTTGACCGTATTTATGGTTTGAATATATAAGAATACCCTTGGGATTACATCACAGCGAGATAGAACAGAATCAGGCAACACCAACTAATATGTTATATTAATATTTAGCACAGGACTCCTAAAACCCTTGTTCTAAATCTTGTCATAAATCTCATCGAAAGAGCTTTCGTTTCACGCGGTTAATTATATGTAACAAATTATCATTTTAAATCCTTCCTAAGATGCGTTTTCATTTGTTTATTTGCGTAGTTTTTTATTAATTTGTTGTAAATATATAACAGCACTGCACAACTTAATGTACTGTAATAGATACATCGAGTGAAAGACAAACAGATCGGAAAAGAAAAGGGCGACGCACCGATATTCAGCAGTGTGTTACAGTTAAGAGGATTGTGAATTTGCGATACGCGGCGCAAATAAGTATTTTCAAAAATGCTATCTGTTTCATACCGTTAGCTCCATATCATGAAATGGAGAGAATTGCAGGTATTGGAGGCAATTGCCTGCATATGCTTTTTGAAATATTGTGGTTTCGGGTTCATTTTAACCCCCTGAACTTTATGAAATGAGAAAGTTTTAGTTTAATTAGATTCAGTACATATTAATCTAGATCTGTGCGTATATCTGTTTAGTAATTAAGTTTTATTTAGTTAAAAAAAATAAAACTCTCGAGGAAGTTTTAGTCAAAAATATAGATATTTAGATGCTAATAACTTATATCGTATGCAATATTTCTTTAAAATGACGGACAAAGTTTTTCATTACATCTACAACATTTCCAAAAATTATGAAAATTAGTTTACGGGGCGAAAAACATTATCGTTTTTTTGTATAAAAATTCACAGCTTTAAAATCCTCTTAAAACTCTTACCCGTTCACAACTACTCTTCGTCGGAAGAAAACAATCAAAAGTATTTTTGAATGAAGAGTTTGGTTAAAAGTAATTTTGACTGAAATAATATTAGTTAATAGAAGTTTTGTCTGTAAAATATCGACTTACAAGCGTTATCAAAACGGCAGCCAATGACAGTAGCGGTGACAGTCATTATTTACAGTTGTGTAGGAAAGTGCCATGATCCTGGGCGGAAATTATAGGGAACGCCATTTTTAGAAAAAAGAAAAGTTAGCATTGCCTGTCTTTTTAATTTATTCCAGTAAAATTGCAATCCCATCAAAAACATAAATGTGAAATGAGAGCCAAGTTCAATATTATGATATATGCCTTGGTTGCTGACTTCAACGACAAAAGAAGTGAGATCTAAATGGGTAGTCCAAGTTCAATGGTCGGCCCTGAAATGTATTTATAACAACATAAAATATCGTTTCTTCTTATAACTTAGGATAATATATTGTAGCCTAAGTTCTGACTTGGCTAGTTTTCATATACGAATTCTATTATAGCCTTCGCAAGTTCTAAACATGTTACTTGTCGGTTCTTATTTTATTATTCCGAAAATTTGGCTTGCTAGTAAAAACTAGCCATCGAACATGATAATTCATATAATTATGAGAACTAGCCAAGTCACACTTATATCACTACTTTTTGTACATAAATTATTAGTAGGTACTTATTTGTATCAAAATTAATACCAAATGGTTTTTGATAAACTGCTGTATTTTCTACGTTTACGTGGTATAATTGTCTTTTTTGTGTTATTTTCTATATTTTCTTGTTGTGAGAAGAACACTGTCAAGCCTTGTGATTTGTGGATAGTAATAACATATGCTAAGCAAATAGGGAATTATTCCATGTGAACGTTACATTACTTAAAATCTTAAACGGCGATCGCATGGAATAGGCAGTTTCCATCGGGAGGCATTGGAATAATTCGGTGTAAGGTAAGTGTGTCACCCACCCGTAATTCTATTTTACGACTCATTGTACAATATACGCAATAAAAAGATAATTATTTAAGACGATTACATAAGAAATTACTTGTTATCTATGGAATTCTCAAGAAAATTTGTTACCATACCAATAAAGTCTCATTCTCACTCATTCGGAGTTAGGTATACATACCTACTTATAACTATACTAAAATTATTATTAATTTTTGATTTAAACTATTTTCTATACCATCTAGATACGCGGTGCGTACTTACTAAAAGAATTGTAATAATAATAATATAACCACAAATATACAAGTATTTTTTAAGAAAACTTATTAATTTCGTAGCATAAATCACCACCTCATAGGTCAGATATCGAGAGACAACCGGACAGCAAAACGGCGCTCGAGTTTGAGTGCTGCTGCCAGTGCCACCTGCCACTCGCTGGGACCTCGGATACGTTAGCGTCAAGGTTTTATCGCACCGCCCCCACCCCGCTCCTCCGGCGGCATAACGCGCTGTGTACATGTTCCTAATAGAATCAATTAAGTGAAAATTATGATAAAATATTAAAAATTTATCAGTTTCTGACTTATTCCTAAGTATTTACCTAATTACCTATCTGCATGCCAAATTTGAACTTTCTAGGTCATCTGGAAATGGGTTAGATTTTGATGTATAGGTCAGTAAGTGACAAAAATGACGACTTTTAGACGTTAATATCTAAATAACCGTTTGAGATGTGTTTACGAAAGGAGACAATCAATTTTTCTATGGAGAATGGGCGCACTACCAATTTTAAAGATTCTCAATGAAATGCGTGTCGATTTATTCCTTATAATCCATAGATTGCAATAATATTATTAGTTTTACTGCATCTAAACGGAGTCCTGAGAAATTAACAAATAAAATGTGAATCTAACAATAAGCTAAAAACAAATTGAAAGCGATTTTCTAGTAGTCATCGGTATTATAAGTTAAAATAGTGCACACTTGAATAATAGTGCATATAAAAATAAGCTGTAGGTATATTCAGCATTTATGAATATTTTAAAATCGATGTAAAACCTTTCACTAGTTCCGGCAAAAAACATAGTGCCTGTCTGTGCACAAATGTCGCATGGATTCTATTTTTGACAAGTATTGATTGATTGTGAGTGTAAATTCTAAATACCAAGATGGCTATGGGATAATGTTTATTTATAATATAATGTCCTCCAGACCGAATTTCGGCCACGCCTCAACAGATGTTAGCCATCGGCGCAGGACAGGATTATAGTGCCCAAGTGTATGCGCAAGCACAGGTGCACTCTCTATTCCCTCACTCTCGTAATCCGATGGGACGGTAAACCGACACGACCGGGAGAGAGATCAGGCGCAGGACCAACGGCTTTACGTGCTTTCAGAGGCACGGGGGTGAGGCACCACCAACTTCCTGACTCCGGGCAGCTACTGAGAATTTCTTGACAGAAAAACTCAATAATTGATTTTTTGGCCTGACTAGAGCAGACTAGAGCAGTCGCACTACTACAACCACTACACCAACGAGGCAGTCGTTGTCGAGATGTCTATTTATATTTATGATATTACCAACACACAGTAAGAAATATGTTTTAAGACGGTTCCCCTAGCGAGAGACCTTGAGCGTTCGGTCCCATACAATCCACGCGCTCTCGCTACAATATATCACGGAAAAATACGCCCGAATATTTGGAATTATTTCAATTAAAAGAGATAAGCGAACTTAAGAAATTAAATAAAACGTGTAGAATATAGATTTTTAAATTATCTATCCATTAGTGTAATTCTCAAATGATTAGAGCATTTCCTTTAGCAACAGATGCATGTAATCAATAATTTTAGCCATTTTTTAAAAGTAGATTTTAAATGTATTCATAACACATAAAAACAAATTAGAACGTGGAATGTGATGATAGGATATCGAACATTAATAATGTGCTTTTAGGTGTAGCTTATTTCTCATAACTAATGAGATAATAGTCTCTGAAAAACGCACTTTTGCCAGGTTTTGGTCAGGGTAGCGCCTTAAACTGGCTGTATTACAAAAAACAAAATATAACTAGTAGTAAGTAGGTAACTCTATTTATTATTATAAATCATAATTTAAGTATTCTATTAACAGTAGTAGGTACAGAAACAGAAACCTTTTACTCAATTTAGATTATAAATAATAGGTACTCATTGATGATTGATGAAGTTAAGATAACGTTATTCAAAGCTTACTGTCAGACATTCTACACCTGCAGCCTGTGTACGAAATGTACTCGCCGAATCCTCAATGCGCTACGTGTTCAGTACAACAATGGATTCAGGATGTTGTTGGGGCTGCCACGCTTTTGCAGCGCATCGCGTATGTCTTCTGAGGCACGCGTGGACAGTTTTGCAGCAATATTACGCAAAAGAATAGCCTCCTTAATGCGTCGCGTGCGAGACAGCACCAACGGCCTCCTAGCTTCCATGTATGGAAGGCAAGATTGCCCTGTGATGAGGTACTGGAACACAGTGCATATGGGTTCCAGACCCAATATGTTTAATAATAAATAATAATTTTTGTGTAGTAATAATTTATGTATTTTGTGAATCTACTAACCCCCAGTTTTTAAGTTTTAAGTGTACTAACAAAATGGGTGTACTTACCTGAATAATGAAAAAAAAAATTGAGTCACTTTTTTAATTTACCACTCGTTCGGAAAAAAACCTCTGACTTGAAGAGAACCAGCAAAATACCCAGTGGGTCTTTTAATCATGTATGTCATAATTAACACAGAACTAATTAAAAATAGCTTGGTAGCGATTACCTTACCCACGGGTTATTGTCATCCATAAATTCCTTTATTCTATAATAACCCCTTTTATACAAACTTAGTTTAATAAATTTTTTGAACTTTGATGATTGACTGACAATATATAGACAGGAGCGGTGTTAAGACTTTGTTTTAATATGTTTGGTTGATTATTAAGTAGTATACATCATAATAAAAAGACAGGGAATTAACACGCTTATCTATGTTATTACACAATGATAAATAGTGAGGAAGGAAGATGTTTTAAACTGTTTGTGTGTAAGGATTACAAAAACACAGGCTTAATTTAAATGTATTTATTACTAGCGATGCGCCTCAGCTTTGCACTGGTGATTTATGGATCTCGACAACAGTGCCATCTACCGGGTCCAAATATAGATATAAACCATCTAGGGATTGATACAAACACACACAAACATTTTAATTGAAATTGGTTGGATGGTTTCTTATGTTTTGTCTATAACGGACATAGGTAGAAACATTTTAGTGTTAGATATATTTCTGAAGGTTTTTTGAAAATAACTCGATGGTAACATGTAAATTTATGATATTGTAAGCAATCAGAAGTCTTCAATATCCATACACTTTTTGTCTCTGCAAGCTTTCAGCCTGCAAGGCATACAGATTTGTTCTAAGCGATCCACCTGAAAAGAAGTTAATGAAAATTGTAGAGGTGTCTTAACTAAATAATAATTCTTATCAATATATTATTTTTTCTATATTATTTAGGAATTAAAAGGACATTTTTAATAATAAGAGATATGAGATAAGACTATGCCTTCAATGTTAATAAACTGCATTTACATATTTCTGTGAGCATTTTCTTATATCTGCCTGTTCATATCTAACATGCCTGTTCATATGTTCAATAATAAAGAAATATTATATAGAAATATAATATTATAAATTATACAACATTAATCAGCTCCAGCTGATCAAATACAGAAGCAGTAATTATTGATTAACATCAATGATATTCAACTATGTAAAAGTTGTCTCACATTTTATTTTCACTGGTTTCATGTACACAGGAGACAAAGATGTTATTGTTGTATTAAGTATATCTGATTCTAGATGACAAAATAATATTCCTTTACTCTTACATATTACACTTTTTTATGCAAACTATTATTATTAAACTTTATATTTGCTTCTAGTACAAATAATTACTAAATTTTTTACACATAAATATATGTGCCATTTATATTGCCTATCTACTATGGCTGGTATAAATCCAGGATCCGTGTCTGGCTTAACAAAAAAGCCATTTAGTATTAAGCAACTTGCTGAATACATAAGGTACCTATTTGTACACAAATGCAGTTATATGAATTGCTCGTCTCTCGACCCAAAGATTCTAATTTTCTTTTAACATTATAATAACTTCTTTTGTGCACTTATTCTATTTATTATTTAATTTAGATTTTACTATAAACATAAACTTAATACCTTGTCACTTTTAACAAACTAGTAAGGTTCTAAGACCTGTTTGTTATTTGTATTTGTTTTAGGTAAAATCTAAAAACTTAATAATAGATTTTCACAACCTAGAATAGGTGTAAATTAATAAACTCTTATATTAATTAACCTAAACTCGTCAGTTTTATTTGCGAATTTTCCCACAAAAAATAAAAATAGAAAAACATACGTACTGTGTTAATTAATATTTGGCTAACCTTCCTGATAATTGAAAATATCCATATTTTCAACATTAGTCTAGTAATGGTTGTAAATAAAAACTTTATTTTGTTCTTACCATAATGATGCGACTCCAACCATGTTTTATTTCACTCGAGTGAATCGAGTGAATTTGTCCAACTCGATAATCGATAGAAAATAAATTTTACCGAGTTACCGAGTTAACTAGGCGCATAGTTTTCATCATTCAGAGGATGCTATATAGATATTACTTCACTAATTTACTTGTACGAGTATATAACAAGTCGCTGCGGGTGACATCACAAGTTGCATCCAAATTCAAACTTGCATCTGGCATGTTGTAAACAAACCTGAACTTAGTTTGATTTATGATATTGATTTGTATGTCTACAATTTAGTGATGAAATCGACTTACTAATTCGAGCAATTTATTGATATATTATGTAATAAATAAATTGATATTAGGTAATATGTATACAATGTTGTATCAATTTATGGTATATATAATATAAATTAATCAATTTTTATATACTTTGTGATAGTCAAATTATTAATAACATTAAGACTTTCGTCATAACGTTAGAGCGATATTATTTTATGAAGATTGTCGGTACGCATACCAAAAATAATATATAACTACCTATTAAGTGTAGTAATAATAATTGTGTTGTATGAACACAATTATTTTTACTACACTTAAACTTAAAGAACAATTATAAAAATAATTTGTGACAAATTGACACAGCTTCCTTCAGCTAATTTGAATTGCGTAACTCGAGCTCAAAATCGAGTTACCTGAATTTCAACTCGAGCCGATTTTTTTCCGAGTTATCACGGCACAGCTCTAAGACTATAATTTCTTTAAATATTACATTACCTTAGCCAATGATCAGAACACGAATATCAAAACAACTATTTTTTTTTTCAGATTTCTTGATTCCGTTTACATTTTCGAAAAATCTATAGGCCATTTACTATTACAATTTAGTGTCTTTTTTTGGTGTAAATACCATTAAGTAACGTTAATATTGTATATAATAATAATTGGAGAGGGCTATACTCGGAGTTTCGCTGCGTGATAAACTTAGAAATGAGGATATCCGCAGTAGAACCAGAGTGACCGACATAGCCCAACGGATTAGTAAGCTGAAGTGGCAATGGGCCGGCCATATAGCTCGAAGAACCGACAACCATTGGGGAAAACAGGTTCGCTGGATGCAGGTGGCGTATGTTCAGCAGTGGACTTGTGAAGGAAGTGAAGGAAAAGCGTGTCAAGCCAAGTTGAAGCAGAACGGCGAGTCGCACTATGTGTAGTATTACACGAACCACTTGGAGCCACTTTTGACCCCCTCATAATTAAAAAACTGTTTCACATAAATGTTTCAAATTTGGCAAATATATTGAGACTTTCAAGATATATATATTTCAAAGGAGACAATCATTTCTGGGCCCACTAGAAATATTAACGTTCATCATCATCATTACAGCCCTTCACAAGTCCACTGCTGAACATAGGCCTCCCCTAAGGTATGCCACAAAGCACGGTGCTGAGCCACCTGCATCCGTTGTGTCTAGATATATCTAGCTTTTTCGATAAGAATTCTGATTCAAAAATAACGTAAATGGTGGCGTTGAAAGTTTTAAAAAAATATAGAAAACTGCAAGCGAACACACGCCTGCTAAATTAAAAATCAATTAGTATCCATAGACCATAAAACACTTTACGTTACTCAGAAGTGACGTGAAGTGACTCATTCTATAAAATATCTAAGTTGGCTTGTTTTACGAAAGTCGCAAATTAAAGTCTTCATTAAATTATTTGCTGTCGCTGAACTCGTTTCTGACGAGTCTATAAAATATTCAGATATTTTTAATCCAGCCGTTGTAGTCGCAATTGTTAAAGCTTTTCGTTTCAACAGAGTGTAGAACAAAGAGCTTTACTGCTTATGTCGCGGTTTCATCGACCCATGCCTTCTATTAAATTATTTAATATCACTTCTGATATTTTATTGCTAAGAAATGGGCCTGATATAAAATATTTATGTATGAATTTACAGGGGACTGGTTTTTGCGTTTGCGTTTTTTAGGGTTCCGTAGTTAACTAGGAACCCTTATAGTTTCGCCATGTCTGTCTGTCCGTCTGTCCATCCTCGCTTAATCTCTGTGACCGTTAGCACTAGAAAGCTGAAATTTGGTACCAATATGTGTATCAATCACGCAGACAAAGTGGTAAAATAAAAATTAAAAAAAAATGTTTTATTAGGGTAGCCCCCCTATATGTAAAGTGGGAAGTGATTTTTTTTTAATTTCAACCCTAACGTGTGATATATTGTTGGAAAGGTATTTAAAAATGAATAGGGGTTTACTACGATCATTTTTTGATAATGGTGATAATTTCCGAAATAATCGCTCCAAAAGTAAAAAACGATGTGTCCCCCCCTCTAACTTTTGAACCATAAGTTTAGAAAATATGAAAAAAATTTGAAAAGTAGAACTTTATAAGGACTTTCTAGGAAAATCATTTTGAACTTGGATGGAAAGTCGGAGCGCCTGCCGCGGAGCGTGCAATGTTGCACGCTCCATGTTCGCGCACGTACCCACTACCGGGAGCAGTTGCAGGAGCGCGGAGCGCTGCTGGAGCGCGAACATAATGGATACCCACCTTTAAACTCATAAGTGGGAACACTTATTGTGGCGGACGGGAAACTACGGAACCCTACACTGAGCGTGGCCCGACACGCTCTTGGCCGGTTTTTATATCATGGTCATCGTTAATTCCATTATTTTCTTTTAAAATTTAATGTATTCGTTCTTAAGAATATCTTTCCATTCATTTAGTTTAGTCATATCAATTAACAGACTGTTAAAGTATTGATTTAGTTTCGTCAAAATTACAAAATAATACAAAAGGAGGTTTTTCATAATAATATCGTCAATCTATGAAATAAACCAGGAGATAGGCAGCAGCGTTTTCTTAAAAAATAGAGAAAATATAAACACTGCGGTGGCCAACCCGCCTGCCAAGCGTGGCAACTATGGTAAAGGGGCGACCTATGTTCAGCAGGGAACTTTGGATTGGCTCCAATAATGGTGATGATCGTCAATCGAACTGTCAATCGTGTCGAATAAAAAATCAAATCAAATACTCCAAACAGCGGGATAGGTCCATATCTAGCGGTAGCTTTTTACCAGTTGATGCAGAAGACTGTGTAGATTCCCTTGAAGTCAACAAAATCGATGGTCGACAAAACAGGAAATAATGTCTTGTAGAAGATTGATGACTTTAACATATTTTTAAAAGTAAAGTAATGTAACAGCTCGCATAGGCCCGCGAAAGAATATAGGCCACATCTCATTTAGTTAAGAGTTTAAGTTGATGGCTCTTCTCTCTACTTACACTTCACTGCGCTGTTCAAAAGGTCGCCAAATTTCATCGTCGAGCACGCACTAATTCAACACGTAAATTTGACATTTTGTTAGTACCGGTGAGGATAGGACTCGGATTGCTCGTGTTCCATGAAATTAAAAACAAGGGCCTGGGCTCTGAATACCACACCTCTAATTAATCTTAATACTTATTTAAAGAAGAATGCCATGTGATGGTGTTGGGGTAAGAGTATCTATCACCCCAACTCCTCCCGAGGTTGCCGTAAGTGGCAACTTGGTTTATGATTTGATTTCGTAGCTTCCGATAGATGGCGGTATAATTATTTCGTATCCGTCTGGTCCTGTGATCGTCAACTGTGTGATAGCGTTGGTCTAGTATTTGTAAACGCGGTTGTTGATCACGAGGTCCCGGGTTCGAGTCCTGAGTAGGTTCAAAACCAATTATTGGGACAAGAAATTGTCTTTATAAGCCCGAAGTGTGGAAGTTGGCGGTGTTTCACCCCCGTGTTTCGGGAAGTACGTAAAACCGTTAGTTCTACGCCTGATCTCTCTTCTGCTGAGTCAGATAACCATCCCGTCGGATTATGAGAGTGAGGGAATAAAGATTGCACTAAAGCATGCGCATACACTCGGGCATAATCCTGTCCTATGCAGATGGCTAACCTCTGTTAAGGTCGAATTGTGACTGACATTCGGTCAGCGGGTTATTATTTCTATGATCGTCGGTACTTCAGCCAAGCTTGATGATTCAGACAAATCCTCTCTAAAGTGGGAGAGACCCATTTCCATTGGTAGGCTGCAGGCTGATGAGAAAGAAGATGATGTTTTAAGCAAAAAAATAACAGTTTTAAATATTTAGAAGCAAAAATTAAACTACGTTAACTAAGCTTAAGCTAAGTATGCTGTATTATGTTTCAATTTATGTAGAGAAAATTACTAAGATATTTCCCTCGTGAAATGTTTGTTGTGAAAATAGGCAGTGAAGCGTGCATGAAATATGACAGAGTAGATGAGGGAAGGTGCAAAAATAACCACATGTTGTTAATAAATTACGTAGTTAATGTGAATATAAGTCGTCTTATAATATTATTAGTTTCCTTTGGCCAACATAAAGTATGTAGATCAGTGTGTTATATTGAGTTTAATATTTTATTTTGTAGAAGGATATTTGCTGTGTCATAGTAAAGATACCACTTTGTGGCGAAATAAGAAGGGAATTGAACGTAACACTCATTGAAAATAATTTATGCTTTTACCACTGAAAATACCTTGTAGTTTTGAGGAACGGGAAGTAAGCCACCGACATTTAAAATACTCGTAAAATACAATTCTAAACCCATCCACTTATTTGAAAAAGAATAAAATCTGCATGGTATCTATCAATTCATTACCAGGGTAAATTATTTGATATGTTTTCTTCAATATTAACTATAAGTTACAAAAGAAAAGAAAGAAGAATTAAATGACCAGCTCCCTCGATCCGTCGTGTGGGTGTTGTAAGAGACCCTCTATATGTAATGTATACACGTCTATGTGTTATTACAGCCATTTGATGGCTTCCGTTAGATGGCATTATAACATTATAATATATATCACACTTGAAGTAAAAGTCTACAGTTAATACACCTCATTTATTCACATCTAATTTACAGTAAATTGTAGTTCTCAGATCGATGACAGGAAACAGTATCAAAGGTGTGAGACATCTGATACTGAGACCGTTAATCCACCTGCCAATATTGACGATTCAGGTAAATCCTCCCTGCACATGACGTGGTCCATGTTTAGTCGTCGACTTTCACGGATTGATGAACAAAGGAACAAAAATATAGAAGTATTTAGTTCATATAATTTATTTCTTACGTTTTACAACCACCAAAAATAAGATTTAGTCAGAACATTAATGAAACCTTATTAATTATATAATATACTAGTTGACCCGGCAAACGTTGTTTTGCCATAAACATTATTTCCGGGAAATATTTTTTTGTTTAATAAAAAAAATGAAAAAGGAATGAAGCGTTTTATCAAATAAAGTGTACTTTATTTAAGTTAATAAATTATTATTTACTAAAGTACCAAATATATATTAAATTACAATTCTTGATAGCTATCTATACGTTGAAAATAGTTATTCATATTTTTACTAATATTTATGACAATTAAAAAATAAACACAGATTAATCATTCGGCGCAATGCAGTGTACAATATTTTTGTTCAGTCCATCTTTATCCAATACAAACAAACTGGATAGTTTTTCCCACGCGAGAACGTGCCACATATAGATGTTCCACTTATTCAGACATTACATAAGTACAGAACACTAAGAAACACACCGCGCCCGCCGGCGAGCGCGAGTTCTTAAACATACCCCGTATACGAGGTTCAACAACCGCGATACGGGGTCTTTTTAGTTACGATCTGTTACCCTCACTATTTTAGCGGTTCAAGCCGAGGTTCGTACCTCCTTCAGAGGGGCCCTTGAATCACATCGAGCCACCTCCTAATTTGAGGAGCCTCACTCCAAAAGCAGGAGTCGGGGTGCCCCGTGACTGTGGTCAATAGCTCGCGGGTCCTCACTCACGAGTTTAATTCGATGAAGCTGTAAATGCCGCAGGGCCAAAGGCACACACTTTCAGAAAAAAAAGTTACCCGTGGGAAAAGCATGGTGTACCCAAATCTAAGCGAGAAACAGACAACGTTTGGCCTTGTGACTTATTGATTGTCATTGCGAATGCCAATCTAATTGCGAATAGAGTGTGTTTGAATTCAATTGGCACATCTATAGGAATCATAGAGATTCGTGACAGGAATACATTTTCACCTCTGAACTTGCCATTCAAAATGCCGGCTTTGACAACGTTTTTCATTAATTTTTTAATGACGTGTGCCATTGCAAAGCCGTGGTGGGTTCAAATTACAATGCAAAATAACCGGAAATTCAACCTTCAATTGTAAATGATGCGGTGCCATGCCAGACATAGCCAATGAATTTAAAAATTCTATTGGATAATTAACAGCTTCTTTGACATCGCAAAATGCATCGACAAATTTGTATGACACCAAGTCCCCTGGCAACAACTGTTGCATCTTGGAATTTAATCCATTGACGTCCACATTTTTTGCCGCCAAAATAGCTCTCTTTCACAGCCACTCAAGATTTTTGTATTGTGTGTGTACATCGGGATATATGTGGTCGATGAGAGTATTTTGCGAGTTGATGATTGTGCAGAAATCGATTTGCAGTTTCATGCATCCAGTATTTTCATGTACATTTTCATTGCCAATATCTAACAATTGTTTGGAGAAAGTTTTGGCGAATGGATCCTGAAGCATTTGAACGTGCATGTTCACTGTCAGTTGTACTTTTTCAACATTACAACAAAATCACGACGGTTTAAAGCAAGCGTTGATTTCATCAGCGTACGTTGAACGTGGAATAACAGGAAGTGTCTGCCTGAAATCACCTGAAAGGAGTAACATAGTGCCGCCAAATCATTGCCATTTGGCAGTGTCCTATCCAATGCCTCAAGCGAATGTTTTTGTGCCACATTGCATTCATACTAAATGACAATTTTACACTGTTTCAGCACTGTGGCCATGAACGATTTATATTTTATGTTACACTCTGCATCAGGGTTACTCTGAATGTTTACTGGCAGCTTAAATGCTAAATGAGCTGTTCTGCCTCCAACTAAAAAACTAACAACTAAAAAAGTTGCTGCAATGCCAGATGATGCAAAGGTCAGTGCGATGCAATTTTTTGATCGTATCTCGGCAAGAAGTAGCGAAATAAGAAATATTTTGCTAGTTCCGCCGCTCAATGCGGTCATAAATTGTTTTCTGTTCATCATTTAGTAGTGGAACATTGCGAGTAACAATCGCTGTCAGTTCTACAGTATCATACTGCTGTTTACAATTTTTATCTATGTTTATTAAATCAGTTGCAGTTGTTTGGTGAATTCATACCGAAATGCCTGATTGGTAAATTCGCAATGATAATGCAATAATCCTCGATAGCAATCAATGCTTCATTGTAAATTGCGTCACTGAATGATATAGTTTGATCGTTGCACCTTGTACGATGTCGATACCATATATAATCAGTCATTGATTTTTTGTGATTATCTCACAACATTTATGCTCGGTCCGGGAAACATGTAGGCAATACTATAGTAAAGAGTAGACGAATTTCTTTCCTGTGCAGTTTAATGCTTCAGCAAGCATACTGTCCCAATGATTGTCTTATTTTAGCAAGCCTAGCAAGGTATGTATCTTTATACATCGGTTACTGTTGTCCATTTACTTTACGTATATCTTGAAATTACAATGGTCCGGTGACATTAACCAACAACAGTCGCAGATAAAAGCACTCAGTCTGCCTTGGACTAAAATATACACGACCTAAATTATTTGATTTGAATAAACTGGGGCATGCATCAACTGATGTGCCTTGTTTTCGGGGCATCCATTTTTTTAATTGAGTCCATGTAAAATAGCGTGGTACTGCTGAATTGAGTAGTGTTAGTGCGAAGGCACCATTCAATTCGGAAAGCGTAGTTTTTGGTGGATTTATAGCACGATCAAGCGCTGTTTTGTTCGTGAACAATACGCGCTGGCCATTTTCAAGATGCACGGCTAAATGGATAACTGCTGGATCCCTTCATGAATTGGGAAACCGAAGATATGCCAGACAGCTTCGTTGGAGCTGATATACCGACCAATTTGGTAATTCGTTATTTCATCATTTTTATTTAAACTAGGAGCTTTTACATTAGTATTTTCAATGCTAAGTACAACCATATCACTTACTTTATTCACATACTTGTAAATATATTTAATGCTCTTCACAGTACTGAAGAACTCAACATTTATATGAGCATTGAATAGTTTGCTCAGCAGAGGTGAATATGGTACCAACCAACGATTGTCGATGTCAATGTTTGTGTTACTGATAGTTTAAATGAATGACTGTCCGCCATTATCGATACTTCTTCGACGATATATCGTCGTAGAATATAGATAGATCTTCGATGATATTAGATATCCGTCAACATGTGTGACTTTTTCGTTGGTGAAATCTTTAGGAAAACGCTTTGTACATTTTCCGTCTACCACGCAAGCCGATGAACAATTCAGATCTTCGCATGGACCATGAATCATGTTTGTAGTAACAATATTAAACAGTAATTGATCAGTAGACGAATCGGGAATTTCTGCACGACGTTTTATTTAATTTAAAAACATTAACAATTGTGTTACAGTACACTTACATAGTTCATCACAAGTCTACTGCTAAAAATAGGCCTCCTCACCGATTACCTGGAGATACGATACTGAGTCACCTGCATCAATTAATTACCTAGTTACCTTAGTATTTCATTAGGCTACTTTCCATCAAGTGAAGGATTGCCCTAATATGATTATACTAGTATGAGTTTGATTTTGTTATACGTGGTAGAGCCACGCTGCAGTCATGGTTATGGTTGTGATTGTAGCACGAATGGGTCGGCTCAACCGGGGAACGATCACGCTCTCACAGAATACCAGCGCAAAATAGCAGCTTAATGCTGTTGCGTTTCAAGTGGTGAGTGTAGAGAACCGGAGTCCCGTTTTACTGGAATCGAGGCATACCATCTTATTTCCCCGGGGTGAAAACGCATCTGCATTTTGATTCTTAATATAGATGTCTATGTACCAGAGTATCCACTTACCATCAGGTGAACTGTGTGCTCGTTTGTCACCCTCATTCTATAAAAAAATAACAAAACGGAGAATAGCGCTCTTGATAAACTTGATGATTGATCTTTCCACTTGAAATGGGTTTCCTGCTATGAAAAAACACGTCTAGGTTTCATAATAATACGTCATAAATAATATTAAAGTAAAATTGCATTTCAGATATACTTACTATAGAAATGAATCGTAAAGAGTATCTTAAAAAGAGCCTTTAAAATAATAAGAAAGAAAGAACAAGGTCTAGAAAAATTTTCAAAGGATTGTACGGATAGGAGACAGCGCAGTAACATTGTTTGTACTTACATTCGACTACCAAATTTGAAACTGAATATGAGCATCATCTATTCAGTAAACTTCCGATAGTAAGTATCTTGTAGTGAGTATACGTTGTTTGTGCCTGAGGTTTGAATAGTAAGATGTGTAAAAGATATTGCTTTAGATATTTCAAAGATATTAAAAATTATATTTTGTAATTATCAACAATCAAGGTAATATTTTTTCTTGTCTTTCATTCTACTTTTAGTTACTATCATTTTTGATAGGGATTTAGGGCTAGAAAGTCGCTAAGATCACGTTAAAAACAGCCCATAAAATTGCAATTTATGCAATTTAATAAAATATTGTAATGTGCTAATGTATGTAACATAATAATGTGCTATGAAATATACTGCTTAGTTATTATATATATTATTATATAGCTGAGAGTTTGTAAAACTTAATTTATTAAGATTGTTGGGATACTACAAAATGCGAAATGAGTTTTAATGTATTGGTAATGAGGGAGATGATAATTTTTGAAGAATTGTATAGGAACATTGTTCATTACTTTGATCATGTATGAACGAGAGCCGTGTACATGAAAGTAACGGTACAACTAAATAATAAATTATATGAACTGAAACGCTATAAATATAAAGAAGTGAATAACATTATTTTAGTCCTTGTATGAAAGAAATGGCACAATTATCTACTAGAAAATAGCTGTAATGCGATGAAAAAAAAAATGAAAAATAAGTAATAGTTAACCAAAAATTTAGTAAATGTATAAAATAAAAAGGGAATGAATAAATAATAAAAAAAATCAAAAACCAAAAATATAATTTAAAAGTAATGCACTAAAAAGACCGTAAAGAAAACAAAAAAAAAAACTATAAACAGAGTAGACTCAATTTCGGTTAAACAGATTTTAATATGAGTTGTAAACGCATAACCTGTTATGAAATAAGATTTTGACCTCAAAACTACTATGGGAGATTACAATCTGGCCACCCGATCTACCAATAGAATATTACTATCTCGTGCTATTAATTTATGTAAATAACATTGTTTTTAGAAAAAATATTTATATGTTTATGAAAAAAAAATGTGTTAACATTTTATTTTTAGTCGATGGGAAGTGTAATGGTGTCTAGGCCCCACGACAATATGTATGTATTAGAGTTTTAATTAAAACGGATTACTTATTATTTGCAAGACTTATTTTAAAAGTACACAGATACAACCATAGTGAAGAAAAAGAATAGAGCTTGACACCATCATCATACGGTTTTGACAGTATCGGTGAAGGCGGCTATTTCAACACACCCACCAAACTAAGGTCTTCTTTTGTAAAGCTTCTAAAGCTTCTTTTGTAACAGAACATGCAGGTTGCGCCCTCCTTTCTGCCAAGGAGGGTCGTGTTCGTATACGGCTTAGAGATCGATAGTCAGATCGTTAAGCCAATTCCTAAAAGGTTGAGTTTAGTGGGTAAAAGTCACCACATAACCACGCAGCCGGCTGCGTGGTATGCTATGAGCATCTCAACCTCCCTCCCCCGCTTTCCGGAGGGTTGCCCATATTTGCTTCGGGCGCAAAAAAAAAAACATGCAGGCATGAATTCTGCCTTTCTTGCGGGTAGTGCTATGCATTGCTCTCTTTGACTAACCCAGAAGACGGCTGTACTATTTTGGATAAAACCATACCCGGTAGTAGATCGCCTTGCAACACTGTCGGTGTCATAATCTGAGTTACTATAGCCTTCTATTATATTTTTCCCTCTTTTGTCTCTTACGACACGCACGGGGGTTGGTGGATATTACATTAACAGTACATAGTAGCAATCACAGAGTATTTTATATATGTAGTAGTACAGTATTTGCAGCATGAATGGGTCGGCTCGAACGAGGAAGGACCACGCTCTCGAGTTTTGTATGATAATAATAATATTAATAAATTTTATTGACATATAAATTTAACAAATGTAAGCAAGAACAGTGAGCTAAACATCTAATGATGAGTGTGTTTGTTAGACAATCGCATAATTATACATAAAAAATATAATTTAAATAGAATTAGTTCTTTTGCTTCGTACTTATCCTAAGCATTGTCAATATATTACATAATATTATATAAACTCCACGCACTATGAACGAATTAATAATGCTCATCGGGACTCACCGGTTCTTTTAGCGGGGATCCTTTTACGTGTAACAAGGCATTCTAACTTAATCCTCAGGATGACAACGTAATTATATTTTCATTCTTAAACTAAAATATTGTAGTAGTAGTAGTAAGAGTATATAAAAGTACACACACACGAGTGTAATAATAATCCTATATAATCAAATTTATTAATACAATAAAGAGAGTCTTATATCATCATTCGTTTGTTTAACTCCTCTCCTAACATTCGCCCTACATGGCGACCCTGCCGAAGTAATTCGCGACGCGAATATGACACCCTCCGCCGTATTTGGAGTGGAACATTTTTTCTTTGTGCAACTGATGAACTATCATGCTGTCTATCATTGTGCTGGTACTTCTACTGGGGTCCCTATATTGCTTGTATCGGACATATAGGCGATGTCATATAAAGTGAATTAATACAGAGATAAACAGAAATACCCCAAGAAGGTCTGTTTTTCGGCAACCACAACCCCCCACAAATATGGAAGAGGCAAGTCAACCAAGGGCGTATTATAAAGTATGACCGGCGCTGATCAGTGTTTCAAAATGGCGTTTAAGTGCGTATAAAATGAGTAAAAAAGTGCGTGTCTATTAATAGTGCAAAAATAAGGGTATTGTGTTTATAAATCAACGACGTAAATCTGGGACTCTAGCCTATATTACTGAACTTTATATTTTAAATTAAATCATGTATTCGTTGTACTGTCTTTAATCGTCATTGAACCGTATTATTATTATTTATTTCTATTAAATATTTCGTAAAATTATTTATAGTATACTCTATTCTACGTATTGGTGGTAAGTTATGAATATTTCTTTAGAACAGTTATATGAGAAATTAAAAGAAGTGAGAACATATTTAATTAAAATTGGACCGAGTAGACGTGAAGGAAAAGTTTTAGATACTAAACTTAAAGAGGCCAATGAAGTATTTAGTGACTATTCTAAGTTGTTAATAAATTTTAATAGTAAAGTAAAGGAAGGTAAGATTAAATCTACTGATATTCCATCTTATCAAACCTATTGTAAGAATTTTGAATCATTATATCAGGATATTATAAAATTGTGTAAGCCCGAGTGTGTACAATCTGAAAATCCGAGCAATATGGATACTTTCGATTTGAAAACGGCTTTGACTTTATTACCTGTTATGTCAGATGACGAAACAAGTGTGAAACAATTAGTAGACAATATTCAGTATTATAATTCTTTGTTAACAAAACAGGAATGCAAAAAGAATTTAATTAAATTCATATTAAAAAGTAGATTATCTCAATCTGCTAAATTACGTCTTCAAGACGATTACTCTAATGTTGAAGACTTGGTAAGTGACATGCAGAAAGAGTTGTTGCCAAGAAAAGGAGCAGCAGCAATTCAAAATAAATTGCAAAAATTACGCCAAAATGATATGTCAATTGCTGATTATGGAAAACAAATAACTGAGTTATTTGTGGACCTTACGATATCGCAAGCCAACGGTAATACCGAATATTACAATATTTTGAAAACTGTTAATGAAAAACAAGCGATCAAGCAATTTTCCGATGGCTTACGAAATCGTCGAATCAGCACAATAATTTCTGCTAGAAATTACAGCTCTCTGAAAGATGCCATTCAAGCAGCTCAAGATGAAGAGACTTCATCATCATCGGCCGCAGGAGAGGTGATGGGTATGTCGAGTAAGAAATTTTATTATCCTAGAAATTTTCATCATAATTCTAGGTATCCACGCGGCAACGGGCGTAATCGGCAAATGTTTTCACAGCGAGGACACTACCATGGAAACTCGCAGCGATCGAGTTCATGGAACCACTCGAACTCACGTGGCCAAGAACAGCGAGGACGATATAATCGAGGTACGCTTCGTAATTATCGCGGAAATCAAGGGATAAAAAGAAATGTAGTCAATCTAATTAATGAAAAGGAATCAACTTCAAATGAACCCCGACTAGATAAGTTTTTTCGAGAATAAACAAAATCATTTAATTTTGGCTAGTAGTAACAGCAATTGTTTTGTTCATTTACCAGTTTCATCATGCAATAAAACTTATTCTTTCTTAGTCGACACGGGCGCATCTTTATCCGCCGTAACATATAAACATGCTATCGAATTAAGTGTGTCATTACATAAAGAGAATGTAATTATAAACGGTCTAGGTGGCGAGGTGCAAACAATCGGATATGTTTATGTTCCATTAATGATTCATGGATCTGTTATTAATCACAAGTTCTTTGTTTTTAATTCGTTACCAATTTCGTCGCATGGAATTCTAGGTAGAGACTTTTTGAATAGATTTGGAGCATGTTTAGATTTCGAGAAAAATATTTTATCTTTGAAGTTAGGGTCAGGCCACACTTGTTTCTTGCCTTTCACTAATAATTATAATATTAACGTATTGGAAATTCCCCCAAGAAGTGAATCTATATATTATATTCAAATTGATTTTCAAACCAATTGCATTATTTGTTCACAAGAATTACAAGATGGTGTTTATTTGGCTAGCTCGATAGCGATACCAATTAGGGGAAAAATACCAATAAAAATATTAAATGTTACCGAAAAATCAGTAACATTGTCAGGAATAAATCCTGCAATTCACGATCTTAACGATTATAATATTTGTAGTTTTGAGAAAAATGAGAATAATTCAGACCGAATTAAACGATTATTTTCCTCATTAAAATTAAATAATTTAAATGACTTAGAAATTCAAAGTATTCAAAATATTTGTGCAAAATATGCAGATGTTTTTTATTTAGAGGGCAATAAATTGACAACAACAGATATTCACACTCACAATATTTTTTTGAAACCAAACGTTAGTCCAGTGTTTTCAAAACACTATAGGTTACCAATTAGTCAGAAAAAGGAAATTAATCGTCAAATTAGCAACATGCTTAAAGAAGGGATTATAGAACCTAGTAAAAGCGACTGGTCTAGCCCAATATTATTGGTGCCTAAAAAATTAGATGACTCGGGTAGTAAAAAATGGCGATTGGTAGTGGATTACCGTAAATTAAATAACTGTATAGAGGACGATAAGTACCCCCTCCCTGATATTACAGAAATCTTAGAATCTTTGTCTGGAAGTGTATATTTTACACATTTAGATTTATATCAAGGGTATTACAATGTTAATTTAGATAAAAGTTGTCGAAAATTTACTGCTTTCAATTCTGGTCAATACCAGATGACGAGAATGCCCATGGGATTAAAAACAAGTCCCAGTTCTTTCTCGCGAATGATGAATTTAGCAATGTCAGGACTAAATAATGAAAAATGCTTAATTTATTTAGATGACGTCATTGTTTTTGGTAGACAACTAGACCACCATAATAAAAACTTACAGGATGTTTTTGAAAGACTTCGTTCAGTAAATTTAAAATTAAATCCTTCAAAATGTACATTTCTTAAAAAACAGATTTTATATTTGGGACATTGTATATCTAACGAAGGGATTTTACCTGATCCTGAAAAAATAGATACAGTAAAAACTATCCTTGTCCGCAGAATGCCGAAGAATTTAAAAGATTTGTGGCGTTCACAAACTACTATAGAAAGTTTATACCCAAGTTTGCTGAAATTGCGCAACCATTAAACCAACTTTGTAGAAAAAATATTAATTTCGTTTGGACTGAAAAATGTCAAAAGTCTTTTGAAACACTCAAAAAACGTATTATTTCCCCCTCAGTTTTAGATTACCCTGATTTTTCAAAAAAAAATTTTTTCTATTTACAAACCGATGCATCTAATAAAGCAATTGGAGCAGTTCTGTCGAATAAAAATGGAAGACCAATAGCATTTACTAGCAGATCTCTGAATAAGGCTGAATCAAACTATCCAGTTATAGAAAAAGAGTTGTTAGCGATAGTATGGGCCGTCAAACATTTCAGACCGTACCTGTATGGGCAATATTTCAAAATCAGGACTGACCATAAACCTCTAGTATACCTATTTGGCATGAAAGATCCATCGAGCAGGCTTATAAAGTTTCGTTTGGTATTAGAGGAATATAATTTTGACGTAGAGTATGTAAAGGGTTCAGATAATGCAGCTGCAGATGCGTTATGTAGAATCTGTTTGAGTTCCAAAGAGTTAAAAGAATTAAATGAGAACATCGTTAGTGTCATGACACGAGCAAAATCTCAAAAATTAAATAAACCAGGATCCTCCTCGTTGGACATGATACACACATACTTGAGGCCTGATCAACCAAAAGTCGTAAGTAATCATGTCAAAGCAACAGAATCAGTGGAGTTGCGTATGGTTAATAAAGATGATTTGAAAACATTAAGAAAATTAAGAGTTATTAGTAAAGAAAATAATGCATTTTGTTATGTAGAAAAGGAAAAGATAATTTATATTAAATATCTAAGTTCCGACTCACGAATGACGTGACGCGAATTTGTGAGGGAATTAGATGATTTTTGTAAGTTAGAATAATTTATTAAAAAACTAGTTGAAGAAATCAAATCTATGAATGATAGGACCGGTCCACGTGTACATATAATAAGTAATGTAAAAACGATATATAATAAGGATGACAGAAAGGTGATATTAAATGACTTCCATCTCCTACCTAGCAGTGGCCATGCAGGTATAAGAAGGATGGTCAACAATATAAAAAAGTATTATTATTGGCCTGGGTTAGATAAGGATGTAAAGAACTTTGTTAGGCGTTGTGACAAATGTCAGCGTCAGAAATTTTCTTTACCCGTAAGAGAGCCATTAGAAATAACAACGACAGCTAACACAGTGTTTGAAAAGATATATTTAGACTTAGTAGGTCCATTTGAAATTGATAATAATAATAACTCTTATGCTTTAACGCTACAATGCGAACTCACTAAGTATGTCGAAGCATATCCCTTAATTTCTAAAAAAACCAACGAAGTAGCAAAGAGTTTTGTTACTAACTTTATTCTTAGGTATGGAGTACCGAAAGTAGTAACTACTGACAGAGGGAAAGAGTTCACCGCATCATTATTCCAAGAGGTATGTAAATTGCTTCAAATAAAACAATTAAATTCGACTGCTTACCACCACCAATCACTAGGTGCGTTGGAAGTGTCACATAAAAATTTAAATGCTTTTCTTCGCATTCAAATTGATAATCACCCTGACACATGGAGCGACTGGTTACCATTTTGGTCATTTGCCTATAATACGACAGTTCATACAGAGACGAAATTCAGTCCTTATGAACTAGTCTTTGGTAAAAAATGTTCACTTCCTAGTAATTTGTCAAAAGATTTAGAGCCACTTTATAACTACGATCATTATCCTTGTGAGCTCAAATACAGGTTACAATTGTCACAAAGAGAGGCAAGAAATAATTTGATAAAGTCTAAAGAAAAAAGAAAAATTATATTTGATAAATATACCAAGCCTATAAAATACAATGTAAATGATTTAGTACTCTTAAAAAATGAGTCAGGTAGTAAACTAAGTGACCTATACTCTGGTCCTTATAAAGTTGTTAAAGATGTAACACCAAACGTAGAAATAATTAAGAATGGTAAAAATGAATTAGTACATAAAAACCGCACGAAATTGTATATCCAATAATAAATAAAACATATTTTATATGCTTTGTCTAAGTACATTTATTATTATTTTTTATTATTATTATTTCTTTCTGTAGATTACTTAATATTATGTAATTATAAATATTCTAAATTAAATAATCATTAAAAAAATGTTCTTAAAATAAATACCTTATATAATTTTATAATGTAACTGTTCTTAATATTTACAAAAATAAAATCTTTTAATGTATCGATGACTAAAAGAAAAAACAAAAAAAAAATGTATCCTTGTATTGTCACATTTTTTTTTTCTTTTGGATGGAAGGTGTAGTAGTAGTAGTAAGAGTATATAAAAGTACACACACACGAGTGTAATAATAATCCTATATAATCAAATTTATTAATACAATAAAGAGAGTCTTATATCATCATTCGTTTGTTTAACTCCTCTCCTAACATTCGCCCTACAATATATCACCCGTTTACCGACCAACAGTTATTATAAATATTTTACTTTTGTTGTATTCCGCGATATTACAAAAATACAAATTAAATAAATATTGCGGAAAAATATAATTTAATCACCGCAATAATAACTACTTGAATTTTATCACGTGCTCGGCAATGAAGTAAATTATTACGAAGAGATATTAACTTTTAGGGCATGTAGATTCCACGAACAAGCATTGTGTCAGCGCGGTGAATTCTTCCTTGCTTGAACACCACACACACTGAAAAACACCACACACGCTTGCTTTATACGTCGTAGAGCTATGCTCCAGTTATATTAGTAATATAGTTGTAGCACGAATGGGTCAGCTCGACTCGGGAAGGACCACGCTCTCAAAGAATACCAATGTAAAATTGTAGGTTGTACTACTGTGTTTCGTATGGTGAGTGTAGAGAACTGGAGACCCTTTTTACTGGAAACGAGGCATTCCATCTTAATCCTCACGGGTGACAACGCATCTGCATTTTGATTTGTAATCGAGGATAGATGTAGATGTCTATGGGAAGCAGCAACCACTTACCATCAGGTGGACTGTGTGCTAGTTTGTCACCCTATCCTATAAAAAACCCTCTCTTTGAAATGAGAGAAGGCTCGTCTACGGCAGTGAAGTGTATGGATGCACATGCTTCCGTATAATGTATGATTTTTCACATTTTTGATATAGTACATTACGAGTCGTCATATTATAAAATACATAGTGAATCTTTACACGAGTGACTACATATTTATTTTATGATCTACATACATTTTGCACGAAAACAAATTTTTTTTTAACCAGTTTTAATTATCTTTTAATCTTATCGATTTAAATATCTCCTAGATTTATAGCGTTTTAGCCGAATGCACCAGTTTATTTATTATTATTTTTATTATAGCTGCTTGCTCACTGGAGCATAACGACTAAACTTAAGTGATGTGGCTTTGTTGACTCGGAATATTTAGAATATACAATAACGCAAACTTGCAAATAGCGATTATAATGTATAATTTAACTAGCTAATTTGTTTTTAGGTCTAACAAAGAAAGTGAAATGTTATATGGTAAACGTACACCTGGGAAAAGATGAGAATTGGAAGTACTGAGAGAAGTAAGAACTTCAGCATACAGCTTCTTTTAGTACTTGAAAGTTTCGTCCTTCTAGGGCGACATCGTTAATCAATTTGTGTGTGGTTAGAGCAATTTGAGGTTAATGGGTCTAATAAATACTGTACTACCAGGCTTCCTCTGGTACTAAGCAACAAAAGTAGTTATAAATAAATAACTTTGATACAATATTAGATGGATATAATATTTAGTAACAATACATTTTATGTAAAATATAAGAACAATAAGCAATTTTACTGTCCATTTGGTGTTGGGTGGTAACTGAAGCCTGCAGATAACTGTCAAAAAATTTTAAACAAAGAATACCACATGTGTTGTCTGTTGTCTCTCAGAACCAAATTGAAATACCCTCTTTTTTCTTCTTTACTAGCTTGCAAAAGTTCACTGCTTGATATTTACCTCTTCCTTTCTATTTATAATTTGCCTTCATCGGATTAACGATCACAGTACCAGAAGTCTCGCACCTTTGTCGCGCTGACCGCCTCAGGTCTTGATATTTTACGTCTGGTGTAATCAAGATACTTATACCACAAACTAACGGAATCCATAACATTTTGCCAACCCCAAATCCACCGGACGAAATGTGGCTAAACTCATCCCTTAAAATGCCTAACATAATGTAATATACTAGTTCCTTTAAATCCAGAAATGCGTAAGCGGGTGGTAAATAGCACGAAGAACTTCGAGCTGAAAAAAGAGCGCAATTAATTAATTAACTACTGAAGTTAACTGATTTCCATCCATCCATCCATCTTTCGATTTCAGCATATAAATGGTCACTGCCGAAAAGAACCTGCAGTTTTCATGTTTGGCAGGCAAGTTGCTACCGTACCGTTTTTTATTATTTTGAATTATTATAAGTTTTTTTATTATTATGAATTAGCAGGAAGATGCTGAAGCGTATCTCTTGCTTGAGTTTCAGTCGTGTAGTGGTCTTACACCGCCTTCACACGATAACGCTACAAGTAACTGATTTCATTTAACTAAATTATCATTACAACATACTATTTACTTAGTAAAGTTGTATTAGGTAAAGCGTGTTAATCTGATCGAATCAGCTGCAAAACAAAATCCTGCTGTCCTGTTATTAGTACATAATAGAAGCTACCGAGCTGGTAAAAGGTACACTAAGCGTTTTGTTCCTTATGCTTCGCTTGCAAAGTGCTAATTAAGTTTCCCGAGTTAGATAAGTCACGTAATAATGTTGACAGTAACATTGTTAACTTGTACAAATATCCGAATGAAGTTAAATAAAAATATTTGACTAGAGGGATAGGTGACCTAAAACTACACTTGTTTACATTTCACTTTTGTTAATTTCACGCATGTACGTAAGCAAAGTGTACGGCTGCCCCTAATAGATGGAATTCGATGGATGCAGGTAATGTCGCCCATATTTCTATAAATAGTTACTAGGTAATTAATATTACCTAAAATATTGGGATATTGTATCAGACTCTTTATTGCTCTATTAACTTGTTAGAAATAAGGGAACGTTTATGTATACGCGTGGGGCATGCGAATTTTTAATTTATTACTTTACAAAGTATTTATATATGAATTGTAAAGGCTAACGACCTCGTGGCGTAGTATTGTGTTACAAAAATTACAAATTCCGCAAGGAAATATGTTTTTGTGTCATTTATGTATTTCAACAGGCTCCATGACATAGAACAAAATCCTGGGTGTATGGAAACTTATTTTTTTAAACTAAAAGAATATAAATGTAGTTTAATAACTACGTTACCAAGACGAACAACATTCGCCTCGTAATGAGATCGCTGATCCTCACCCAAGGCCAAGGTCTCTTATCTTTACCAACAGGCATTTGTATTAGTAGATTTTATTATTTATTTATTTATTTTGACTAAGCGTTTGGCTGCTACCGCCACCACCAATACCATGTAGTGGCGGTGTAAGTATATCCACTACCCAGTGCCGGATTAACCACGTAGCAAGAGTAGCAATTGCTACGGATTAACCACGTAGCAAGAGTAGCAATTGCTACGGGCTCCGCGCAAACGAAGGCCCCGTGCATCCAAGCATCCCATAATCGCCAAACCGTACTTTTTTAAGTCAAGACGGCATATTAAATTTACTTGATGTCACATAAACGTGAAACATTACAACATAATATTTACGTTTACTATCCTGATATTGTTTGGAGTCCCAGCGCACGCGCACAACTGTCTACGCGACTCAATTGTTGACAAAATCTGACCAATAATTTATTTTGACTGACCAATTATCACTAGATTATTGTCTATCGAACAAAGCCGTCATTTTTGGTATTTTTAAGAAACAAGCTGCTAAAATTCTTAATTGACCTTGAAAAAGTTTGATGCTTAGTAAAAAGTTTTCTATCACCGACCAATTAATCAAACCGATTGAACTTTTATGACCATTTTCTGACCTTTTAGATGGTACAATTGTTCAATCAAAATATTACATATGAGGTATAATCTCTATGGATATTTTTGCTTTCCAAAAATTTGATCGGAATCCTACAGAAATTAGAAGGATCGCAAATTTGTGAAAAAAAAATCGTATATTAAATATATATTAATGTTAAATATATATTATAATTAAGGAATTTTTGAATGAAACTATTTTTAGGGTTTTATATATATTTTTGAAACGAAATATAAAATTACAAAAATAATTACAATCATAACTGAAGTAGATTTTCGATATAGTCTATTTCAACATGACAACCTTAAATATTCCATTGTTACACGTGTCGGACATACGTACATCTAGTAACTTGACTTTTGAGTGAACGAATAATTTAGGTAAGTAGATGGCCATATGCTTTGTAGATAGTTTTGAGCATTTTCACATTGAGTATATAGTATTAAAACTGAAAAAAAGAGATCCATAAGTTAATAAAAAAAGAGATCCATAGCTATCACACCATTACCATAAATATAACAGCCTACCAAAAATTCACTGTTAAACATACGCTTCCTCCATAGATTGCCCTGCAGAGGTGATTATTGTCGAGTTGCTGTCAAGGTGCTGCTGCTCATATCCTGTATTTTTCCTCTGTCGCCTCTTACGATACACTCATACAATATGAGCTAGTGGATATTCTTACACGGGACACTGCCTCGTTGGTCTAGTGGTTGTAGTTGTGCGACTGCTGATGATGAGGTCCTGGGTTCGAATCCCGGGTCCGGCCAAAAATCAATAATTGAGTTTTTCCGTCAAGAAATTCTCAGTCGTTGCCCGGAGTCAAGAAGTTTGCGGTGTTTCACCCTTGTGGCTCGGAGAGCACGTAAAGCCGTTGGTCCTGCGCCTGATCTCTCTCCGATCGCGTCGGTTTACTGTCCCATCGGATTATGTGAGTGAGGGAATAGTGAGTGCACCTGTACTTGCGCATACATTTGGGCACTATAATCCTGTCCTGCGCCAATGGCTAATCTCCGTTGAGGTAGGCCGCCGTGGCTGAAATTCGGTCTGGAGGACATTATTATTATTACACAGTACACAGTAGTAGTACTAGAGTACTTTTTATATACGTAGCAGTAAAGTGTTTTCAGCACGAATGGGTCAACTCAAACGGGGAAAGACCACGCTCTCATAGAATACCAGCGCAAAATAGTAGATTGTGGTGGTGTTCCTTTAGTACTGACTCACCGGTTACTCACCGGTTACCACTCGTTTTCATTTTCTGTACCGGTTCATCCCACGGGATGATATGGGTTAGTGGATTTCTTACTCTGCCACAACGCGGCACTTTATTGTATGTTTATCATATAGCAGTACAATGTAGACTAGTACGCTATTTAATATATAGTATGTAATATATCATTGTGACAAGGCTACGGCTGCCACAGTTGAGCAAACACATGATTTTGATTTGATATTGTATGTCAAGTATATTTTAATTTTCATCTGAAGTCGGGGTAGCAATTCTTTAATTTTATTCTTCAAGACTAATTGTCTTAAAAAATTAACCTTGACGACTATTTGCATACAAGAATAGACCTTTTTTTACAGAACCAGGGTGTCAAAGAAGCGCACTGTCTACCTGATGGTAAGTAGAAAGTGCTGTGGCCCATAGACATCTTATCTATCCTTGATTAAGGTTCAAAATAAAAATGCGTTGTCACCCCTGGGGACTAAGATTGAATGTATCATTCCAAGAGATAGGATCTCCGGTTATAAAACTAAAACACATCGCCATTTCACTGCTATTTCACGATTGTATTCTGCGTGGGCGTGGTCTTTATCTGGTTGATCCGGCTTATTCGTGTTACAAATGTAATATAGCTGCAGCAAGGCTCTACCGCGTATTGAGTTGGCCATACGTCTTTCAATCATAAAACCTGTATTTCAGGTTTCAACTCTTCTAACCACTGCAAAGGCTCCCCTAAATAATACTAATTAACCAGCGTGGTAATAAGATTCACAACTTAATCAGCATCGTTTGTAACATGTTTCTATTAGGTCACTTTCTTGTTTATCTGTGTCTGTTGTGACGGCCCAATATTATTATTAATAATTAAATTCAATATAAAGGGGCGTCAAAAATAGTCTTAAAAGATATATATTAAGCAATTAAGTCAAATTAATAAACATAAAGTTAATATATTTCAGACAGTTAAAAACGACCCAACAAATAGCACACTAAAAACAACTAGTGACCTCATAAAGGAACACTCCGAAAAATTAAATCTGGACGTAAAATGGATAATACCTACGTGCGCCAAATCACCAAAGTTGTATGGGTTACCAAAAATACACAAGCCCAATGCTCCATTACGTCCCATAGTGAGCCAAATCGATTCACCAACTTACAGATCGGCTCAACACTTAGCGAAAATACTCTCACCGCTCAGGGGACACACAAGAGCACACATAAAGGATTCCTACCATTTTGTCAGCGAGATTAAAGACCTGCGTCTGGCAGACAATGAAACTATGGTCAGTTTTGATGTGCAGTCACTGTTTACATGCTTACCTGTTGAAGACTGCATCTCAATTGTAACTAGGAGGCTGGAGGAAAACAACATGCCCGTAGAATATGCAGTATTACTCAGACACTGCCTTACATCTGGCTACTTATTGTGGAAGGAGGAGTTCTACAAGCAAGTAGATGGTGTGGCGATGGGCTCACCTGTATCTCCCATTGTCGCCGACATATTCATGGAAGACTTTGAGGAGAAAGCCCTGCTTACTTCTCCCATAAATCCAAGATTCTACAAGCGGTACGTAGACGACACTTTTACAATTCTACCTTTAGATAAAGTAACTGCATTTTTAGACCATCTTAACTCTATAAATTCTAAAATTCAGTTCACAATGGAGTTAGAGGCAAACAATTCCTTAGCTTTTCTAGATGTGTTAGTAATTCGGAATCCTGATAACACCTTGAGCCATACTGTGTATAGAAAAAAGACCCATACAGATAGATATTTAAACGGTGATTCTCACCACCATCCTTCACAGTTAGCTACCGTGGGTAAATCTTTGTTTCAGAGAGCACGAGGGATCTGTGACAGTAAACACCTGGCTGCCGAGCTCCAACACGTCAAGCAAGTTTTGCATGAACACAAGCTTCGGGTCCCGCGCCTACGTCACAGAGAACGAGTGAAGCCGGCCACAGTCGAGCGTGTACCTGCTGTACTGCCATATGTTAGAGGAGTCACTGACAAGATTGGCTACATCTTGAAGCGCGCTTCCATCAAAACATACTTCAAGCCGCCGAAGAAGATTGGTCAGTTTTTACCATCAGTCAAGTGTAACGTCCCTCTGCAAGATGCAGGAGTGTACAAGCTTGATTGTGAATGTGGTCTCTCCTACATAAGACAAACTAAAAGATCAATTAAAACCCGCGTCAAAGAACATATAGCTGATGTGAAGAATCGACGCTCCGGGAAGTCTGCAGTCTGTGAACATGTACAGGATCGCCCCCGTCACTACATCAGATTTGATAGACCACACATCCTCGCTAAAGAACACCGATTCCTTCCAAGGATGATTCGCGAGGCTATTGAAATCAAAAAACACCCTAATTTCAATAGAGAAGATGGCTGTGTGCTACCATCTGCTTGGGATCCTATAATAAATAAAATTATCCCAACCCAAGCATACAACTGCAAGGCTTCATGATACCATAAGTTCATACTGTGTAGATCGGAACAAAAGTTAAATTTTAATCTATGGTAACCGCGGTTAACTATGACATCTGGACGTTAAACATCTCAGTCCTTCCCGTGACCATGGGTGCTGTAAAGCCCTCGAAACGTCGGGTATTAAAAAGTTAAATATACGCCATAAATTCCGTAAAAACGAGTATTATTTCAATGTGTAGTGTTCGCGTAAATATAAGAAATCATTTGAAAAAAATATTTAAAATAAGATAAATAATAGAAATACAAGTCAAAAAATATTATAAAATTAAGTTAAATAACGTTTATAAGATAATTAGAAAATTTGTTAAAAATTGTTTAAGTCATGGGAGGTGTTCATGTATAAAAGAAAATTTTCCTAAGTTATTGAAGGAGTTCACGTATAAAAGAAATTTCCTAAGTTGTTGAAGGAGTTCACGTATAAAAGAAAATTTTCCTAAGTTATTGAAGGTGTTCATGTATAGATGTCTTGTATGGATGAGCTGCCGGAGATACATTCCTGCAGTTCTACATATATATGGGGTGGTCGGGAGCCTTACTGCCTGAAGTACTGTAGCACAATGACTAGTCCTATATTAGGGACTTATGATATTAAACTCAATGATACAAAAGCAATACTATAGAAGGTCTCCATGATGAATTTGCAATACAATAGTAGGGTCGTGGGTTCGAACCCTATATATGAATGACTTATGAAAGTAAGGTCTATGATTCAAAAGCAATACTATAGAAGGTCTCTGTGATTAATATGCATTACAATAGCAGGGTCGTGCGTTCGAACCCTATATATGAATGACTTATGAAAGTAAGGTCTATGATTCAAAAGCAATACTATAGAATGTCTCTGTGATTAATATGCATTACAATAGTAGGGTCGTGGGTTCGAATCCTATATATGAATGATTTATGAAAGTAAGGTCTGTGATTCAAAAGCAATACTATAGAAGGTCTCTATGATTAATATGCATTAAAATAGTAGGGTCATGGGTTCGAATCCTATATATACATGACTTATGAAAGTAAGGTCTATGATACAAAAGCAATTTTATAGGAGGTCTCCTTGATGCATAAGCATTGTATGGGGTGGTCGGGTGACTGACTGCTCCTAGTACTGTAGCAAAATGACTAGTCCTTATTAGGGACTTGAAAAGGAATATTATGGTGGCGTGTGTGCTGCTTCACGAGCAATTGGTCCGAGGTAAACTTGGACTCGCTAACCGATGTGTCCTAGACATATCATCTTAGTGCCGGTGGTAAGCGGGTTTGTTGTAGCAATACGGCTTTCCCGTGGACATCGCACACCCATACCGTTTGTGGGCGGCGTAGTAGCGCATAGCGAAGCGTCGTCTATATTTCGGATTGGGATGATGAGTATGTTTGGTAGCACTTTTAAGTGTAACGGGCGTACTCAACTTCATATCTTAGTGCATTAGTGCTATGATACGTGAAGTTTTGTCCACTGGCGTCTTAGTAGCGTGCTACTATGATACGTTGGTGCAGTTTTATATAACAACAATACTAACTTTGTTGCCAAAGTCGATAGGAGTCATGTGGGTGTGTTGCGAGGGTGCGCCGACCGTATGATAGTTGCATTGATGCTTACTGCTACTTGCGGTATTGCGTCTTGTGATGGATCTGCGGGTGTGCTGCGCCTGATTCGACGCTCTCTTGTGGTTCTGGTCGATGGAGGTATACAATTAACATCTTAGTGTCGGTGGTAAGCGGGTTTGTTGTAGCAATACGGCTTTCCCGTGGACATCGCACACCCATACCGTTTGTGGGCGGCGTAGTAGCGCATAGCGATGCGTCGTCTATATTTCGGATTGGGATGATGAGTGTGTTTGGTAGCACTTTTAAGTGTAACAGGCATACTCAACTTCATGTCTTAGTGCATTAGCGCTATGATACGTGGAGTTTTGTTCATTGACGTCTTAGTAGCGTGCTACTATGATACGTTAGTGATATTTTTTATATAACAACAATACTAACTTTGTTGCCAAAGTCGATAGGAGTCATGTGGGTGTGTTGTGAGGGTGCGCCGCCCGTATGATAGTTGCATTGATGCTTACTGCTACTTGCGGTATTGCGTCTTGTGATGGATCTGCGGGTGTGCTGCGCCTGTTTCGACGCTCTCTTGTGGTTCTGGTCGATGGAGGTATACAATTAACATCTTAGTGTCGGTGGTAAGCGAGTTTGTTGTAGCAATACGGCTTTCCCGTGGACATCGCACACCCATACCGTTTGTGGGCGGCGTAGTAGCGCATAGCGATGCGTCGTCTATATTTCGGATTGGGATTATGAGTGTGTTTGGTAGCACTTTTAAGTGTAACAGGCATACTCAACTTCATGTCTTAGTGCATTAGCGCTATGATACGTGGAGTTTTATTCATTGACGTCTTAGTAGCGTGCTACTATGATACGTTAGTGATATTTTTTATATAACAACAATACTAACTTTGTTGCCAAAGTCGATAGGAGTCATGTGGATGTGTTGTGAGGGGGCGCCATCCGTATGATAATTGCATTGATGCTTACTGCTACTTGCGGTATTGCGTCTTGTGATGGATCTGCGGGTGTGCTGCGCCTGATTCGACGCTCTCTTGTGGTTCTGGTCGATGGAGGTATACGGGTGGTGATGTCTGCTAGGATGTATGGGGGACCTTGGAATGGTGTAAGCCCGACGATAGTCATATTGATGCTTGTTGCGTTCTGCAGCATTGCGTCTCTGCGATGGTTGTTTGGTGGGACGCTATTCTCAATGGCGCTCTCTGCGTCTTGGTTTGACTCACACCTAAGTAGCTTTGCCCAAGTCGGGTCCCTTCATTGCGGGGCTGCAGACTGTCTGCCCTCCACGATGTTTTATATAACAACATAATATTATATCTCTGTAACTTTCCCACCTTTGAATGATTGAAGGCAACTTGTTGGTGGGTGAGACAAACATGATTGAAAATGCATTTACTCAACGTCAGTGACACAAACCCTTTCTGATGGCGAATTATTACTCTTATCTTATAACTGCCTTTTGGCTATATCTGCCGTTGTATTGGTTGGTGGAGCATATGTGTCGACCTCATGCGGGTGGTAGCTGGCGGGAGGATCTGAGGAGACTCTCAAGGCTGCGGCCGAAAGCTGCACAACGTGGGACCCCATTCCCTTGAGGTGAGCGGTAGACTCATGACACGCTCTGCGGCTAGTAGCCGTGCTGATCATGCAATTGGTGGTGATGCCATACACTTACATCACGTCTCCAGGAGCGGCGGTCTGGCAGGTGGTGGCGCTCACGGAGGGTTTACGGCCAGTGTGCCTATTTACCTAAACCGTGTGACGTACATTCACTGTGGCTGGATTCGTTCGTATTCTGTATGGCGTTCACACGCATTTAGACTCAGATTACGGTCCAGTTCCCAAATTAGCGTTCCCTTCGGGGGGAGTGCATCAAAATGGTTGGCGCTCACCGTGTACGGCGTGTGTGGGGCCGTGTACCTCCCCTACATTTTTTTTAAATAAATGTAGGAGAGCGAAGCCCTTGTATCGGGTATTTTGTATAAATATATTTTGAGCCTTTTCCGAGCGGGAAGGGATAATTAATAATGTAAACCTGATGCAAGTGGAATAGGGACGTTTTATGTTCTTAACCTTTTTCGAGCCCTGTCTTCGTGAACGGGGTTCACTTAGCTTATAAGGCACTACCAACAGCTTTCAATTGCTCTAGTGAATATTCATTCTTCCAAAAGACACCTAAAAGAACTAAGTTACAAACAAACACAACGTAAATAAGGGTCCTAACTAAGACGATCACGCCAAAAGAGTACAAACGGCCTATTATTAAACCTTTAGAGAAGATCATTTAGAAGGATCTAAACATAGTTTATTAATCCTGGTCACGTATATATAATGTTATTAAAAAGGGGATATTTTTAATATTATAAAATTTTTATATAGAGAGGGGGGGGGGATCGTTACACTGTCATTCCGAGAGGGTTCTTGCAACCTCTGGTACTCTCTCACTCTAGTACAGTCCAGATCTGAGCCCGTTGTACTACAAGTTGTGGTTAGTACTAAGGGAAATGGCTTGCTCGAAACGCCACACCGACATTGAGTTAAGAAACCTTTGGAACTAGCAGCTGCTAAATCCCTTAGGAAGAGAGTGCCTAAGTCCATAGATTCGTCGCCATAGAGATTAAATAATGCCTGTGTGTAAACCTCTGACTAATTAGTGCACATAAGTTTTATTAATTTTAAAATGTTGTACAGGGTGTCCAGTGGCAGATTTCAAAGTTTGAAAAATTATAAAAAAGGAACGACACGTTTTATGCAAAGTATTTTTATTAAATTATAAAGAACATAAAGGCGGATTTTATTTTTTGAAAACAACGTTTTCTAAATGGCGGCCATCGACCCTAACATACTCCTCGAGTCTGGAACGCATGTTTTCGAAAACTCTTTAACAAAGCGACTGGGGAATCTTGCTGATTTCTGCTCGAATGTTTTCTTTCAGCTGTGTCACAGTGGTCGAATTTGTTTTGTAAACGATAGATTTTAAGTATGCCCATAAGAAAAAGTCACACGGACTTAGGTCTGGTGACCTGGGAGGCCACGATATGGTGCCGTTCCGGGATATGATGTTTTCGGGAAACGACTCTCGCACTGCACTCATGGCCACATTAGCAGTGTGAGCTGTGGCCCCATCTTGCTGGAACCACGTATTCCGGTTACAGTATGGACTATTTTGTCTTTTTAGACTAGAATAAAAAAATCACTGATCATCTCAGCATATCTCTCGGAATTTACTGTTACAGTTTGGCGACGTTCATTTTCGAAGAAATAGGGCCCATTATATTGCAGACGCAGATATTGCACACCATACTGTAACTTTTGGTTTGTGTAAAGACTCTTCATGCAATTTTCTCGGGTTGGAAATATCCCAATAACGAAAATTTTGTTTATTTACATATCCTCCGATATGGAAATGGGCTTCGTCACTGAAGAATATGTTACCCATCCGAGTAGCAGTTTTAAATCTCAACAACATCGTCTCTGCGTAAGTTTTCCTTAATTCAAAGTCAGATTCGAGTAAATCTTGGACGATTTGGATCTTATTAGGATGGAATTTAAGTTTTTTTCGCATCATTACCTGTAAAGTTGATTTACTAATACCGTGCACGAAGTGATAAACGAGGATTGTCAATCACAGAAGCCATTACACGTTCGACATTTTCATCCGTGGCTACCGTTGGTGTTGGTCCTGGTCTATTTATTGTTGATCCCGTTGCTCTAAACCTTGCTACCTAAGACTGAATCAGGTTGATTGATGGTCCATCACGAACTCGACGAATACCGTAGTGATTATTAAATCGACGACGGGCTTCAGACAGCGAAAATCCACTCGAAAAGTACACCTCGATGGCAAAAGCGCAGTGCTCTCCACTCCACGGATCCATGGCTACTAAAAAATCCGCATCGCTTGCGCGTCGAATAACCCCCTCCGCGCCCATCTCCTACGTTGCGTTCGAAAATTAAGTCTGTTGAAAGTTTGAAATCTGCCACTGGACACCCGTTACATTTTAATATGTAAAAGAACTCACCGCCATTTTTTATTTTATAAAATTGTCTTTTAGGTTTACAGGCCATGCATTACAGACTCCGTTGGTAAGTGGCTATTGCAGTCGATAGACACCTGTGGACAACTTCAAACAAGTAACACTACAGATGCGTTATCACCTCTCGTGGCGGCTCCACATTATTGCAGTGAAGCTCCGTAAACAGGCGTGAACGTGAATGTGGATGGTTTTCGCGAGATTTACGTGCATTCACGCATGATTTACGCTCGGTTCTCCGATCAGAGTCGGTATTTTGTCCCGCGACAAAGGGTTCGCGCCTCCTTTGCGCGGCGTTCACGCGTGCACATCCACATTCACGGCCCCGTTCCAGTTCGCTCCGGACTACAAAGGCGTACGAACAATGTATTTCAGTCATCCACCATCTTCTTTTTTTCCAACGCTTTCTAGTACATTTCTTGTTTTGAACGTCTAAATAGTAATAAATTGGCACAGCAAAGAAAGTTATTGCAGCAGCAGCTTCTACATCTAGCTACTACGTAGTATTTCGTGGTGAGTTTCACGAAAGGTTGTGAGCATCCCATAAATGTGGAGGGCACGACTTGTGCCGTGAATTCATGGCGTGATTTTGCGCGTGAATTCACGGCACCAGGATTAAGATGGAATTCCTGTAATTATATTGGCTCTCTATAACCTTCAAACCGAATAGCCTCTCTCTTCGAATACTAAGTTTATCTTGTGAAACTAACAGCTTATGAACAGCAACATCACACATTTAATCTTGTTAAGATAAAACAAAAATCTCTATTTGAATAGAATACTGCATTCGCTTCATTAATTTTCAAATATTTCCAACTTCACTCCCGCAACTAACAGCGCCCGTTAGATCTCACTCGATTTCCTTTCAATGGGTTAACTTTCAATTTATTTTTGATTGCTGTTTTCCTCTTATTTCCATTTATTAAAATTGCGATGCCATATTTATGCAATCATGTATTTAACTGATTCACGAAGAAATCATTTATCAGAGAATAGTTTTATTTTCATTTTTTACTGATAACTAAATGTGATATTTTTATACAAGATACATACATAAGTCACAACCAACATGAAATTATAATTTTAGAATAGAAGAAACTAAAACACGCACAATATGGCGTTATTTTCAAGATTTTGGTCCAAATTAAAACTTAATAAGAGCAGATGCAGATATGCAAGAAATGCAACAAACGTGCCGGTAGTTGAAATGCAAGGATTAAACTCTCTAGAAATATACGTAGCTAGAACTGTACTACTGAACTGTTAGCTAGAGCCGTGGTAGTTCAGATGATTAGCGCTCGCTGTAAATTTCACAGTACGCGAGCAACCCGGGTTCGATCCCCACCGGCACCAATGAAATTGTTAATTACAATTTTAAGTGCTGATTTACCACGTGCTCGGCGATGAAGGAAAACATCGTGAGGAAAACTGACAAATAAAATTAAAATATTTCGAGGACATGTGAAGTTCGCCATCACGTATTGGGGCAGCGCGGTGGACACTTCCTTGCCCTAAAACCCTCTCAGAAATGAGAGGAGGCCTGTGCCCAGCAATGGGACGTATATAGGCTGTAACTTTACTTTTTTTTACTTTAGAACTGTACTTGTCTAGAGCTGTAGCTGTGTATAGCAAAGATATTGTATAGTTTATACTAAATCTGTAATGTGTAAGTATATATTAATTCATGAAGAGAAAACTTTGCCCCTTTTTAAGCATATTGCGCGCATGGAGAAATGTGAGATTTGTTGTTGTTCTTGGCACTACGAGTATATATACTGCGGAGAGTAGGACTATAATATAGTAATTTAAGTTTTTAGATTTCTTTTCCAAAAACAAAAAAAAAACCATTGATTTCTTGCTGATTCTTCGCAGAACAGAGGTTTTTTCCGAACCAGTGGGGAAAGTACAAAAAAAGACTCAATAAAAATCACACGTAATCTATATTGAATAAAAATGATTCTATTATATTCCTTAATATTATATTATATAATATTATGATATTCAATATTGTATAATTTAATGTCATGTAAATAAATGCGTTCATATTATATAAATTATAATTAAAATGGAACAAAACAATTCTTGTTCCAAAATATATTGTTAAACTTTTGCAGATCCCATATTCTAATATTAACCGGTATGCAAATAAGTCACTTCACGCGTCAATATAGATAACATTAGCTGAGTAGACACTGCAGGATGAGTGCTGTTCGCTAAACCAAAGGGGATAGTAACTTAATAAAGTAGGGTTGGGGGGAGCAGGGTACCTCTTGGTCGAGCAACAGGCGCCCTGATCAATGAGTAGTAAGTACCCTCTTTCCCCCTCCTCCCACCTGCGCCGCACTTGTTGCGCTCACGTTCTAAACAATCCAAATGTCAACCCCTTTATGGGTTTAAAGCAATTACGACCTTTATCGTTTTCGGAAATAGAGCTATAAGGAATATTAGTCTTAATGCTCAAGAGTGCAACATTTTAAATGAATTGTTCAAGGTAACCAGATGGCCTACATTTGACTATAATATATATTATGTTAATGTTGTTAGTACTCTGTCTAAAAGAATATAGCTGAATTATCGATATTAATATTCAAAATATTATGACGATATAGCTGTTGTAGCGCAGGGGCATAGCCCTCTCCATAAATTTAACGATACGCGAGCGACACGGGTTCGATGTCTTTCGGCCCCTATGAAACTGTTAAATTCAATTTTAAGTGCTGATTTTACGATTTTGGTTGTAAAGGAATATATATATATATATATATATATATATATATATATATATATATATATATATATATATATATATATATTTGAGGACGTATAAAATCCGCTAACACTGTGAATTTATTACTTTAAATGACTTTACTATTTAATTTTATTATTACGTTAGTTTAAACTTTCACTAATTTTATATTATTATGTTATTATATTTTATACCTTAAACAATGATGTAACAATCTTTATTGATATTTTTGCTTTCTAAAATATTTGCTTATAAAAATCTGATCGGAATCGTACAGAAATTAGAAGGATCGCAAACTTGTGAAAATAATTAGTATATTAAATATATACTTAATGGTAAATATATATTATAATTATGCATTTTAGAATGAAACAGATTACGGATATATTTATATACTGAAACGAAACATAATAAAAACATTACAATCATAAATAAAAAGATTTTTAATATAGTCTATGTCTATCTATATACTATGTATATAGTATATATCTATTTTTCGGGTAATATATATATATATATATATATATATATATATATATATATATATATATATATATATATATATATATATATATTACCGAACAAGCCGGTTTCCGAAAAGGCTTCAGTACCATAGACCACATACATACCCTGCGGCAGATTGTACAGAAGACTGAAGAGTACAATCTGCCACTTTGCCTGGCGTATGTGGACTATTAGAAAGCCTTTGATTCCGTCGAAATTTGGGCGGTGCTACAGTCCCTTCAGCGGTGCCAAGTTGACTGTCGGTATATCGAAGTGCTGAAGTGTTTGTACAGTAGGGCTACGATGGCTATCCGAGTACAGAACCAGAGCTCGAAACCTATCCAACTGCAGAGAGGTGTAAGACAGGGTGACGTTATATCCCCGAAACTCTTCACCGCTGCATTGGAAGACGTTTTCAAGCTACTGGACTGGAAAGGATACGGTATTGACATCAATGGCGAGTACATCACTCACCTTCGATTTGCCGACGATATAGTCCTTATGGCAGAATCGCTGGAGGACTTAAGCACTATGCTCAATGACCTCAATAGTGCCTCCCAACGGATAGGTCTTAAGATGAACATGGACAAAACAAAGATCATGTTCAATGTCCATGTCACACCTATGCCGGTAGTTGTTGGGAGCACTATGCTCGAAGTTGTTGACGAGTACGTTTACCTGGGACAAATAGTCCGACTAGGTAAGTCCAACTTCGACCGAGAGGTCAATCGACGGATTCAACTCGGCTGGGCAGCGTTCGGGAAATTACGACATATCTTTTCGTCAGGTATACCTCAATCTCTAAAAACTAGATTGTACAACCAGTGCGTGTTGCCAGTGATGACTTATGGATCTGAGACGTGGTCCTTCACTGCTGGCCGTATGAGGACGCTTAAGGTCGCTCAGCGAGCTATGGAGAGGGCTATGCTCGGAGTTTCTCTGCGTGATAGACTCAGAAATGAGGATATCCGCAGTAAAACCAGAGTGACCGACATAGCCCAACGGATTAGTAAGCTGAAGTGGCAATGGGCCGGCCATATAGCTCGAAGAACCGATAACCGATGGGGAAGAAAGGTTCTCGAGTGGCAGCCTCGTACCGGTAGGCGTAGTGTAGGGCGACCCCCCACTAGATGGAGTGACGACCTGGTAAGACATGCAGGAAGTCGATGGATGCAGGTGGCTCAGGACCGTGCTTTGTGGCATTACTTGGGGGAGGCCTATGTTCAGCAGTGGACTTGTGAAAGGCTGTAATGATGATAATGATGATGATGATATATATATATATATATATATATATATATATATATATATATATATATATATATATATATATATATATATATATATTGATACGGTATACAATTACAAAAATAATTACAATCATAAATGTAATAGGTTTTCGATATAGTCCATTTCAACCTGACAATCTTAAATACGCAAATGTTACACGTGTCGGATATACATCTAGTAACTTGACTTGTGATTGAACAAATAATTTAGGTAAGTAGATGGCCATATGATTTGCAGATACTTTTAGGCATTTTCACATTTAGTGTATAGTATAAAAACGAAAAAAAAGTGATCCATAAGAATAATAAAAAAGAGATCCATAGCGCTCACACCATTGCCATAAATATAACAGCCTACCAAAAATTCACTGTTAAACATACGCTTCCAATTTTTGCCAAGTTGCTATCAATGTGCTTTTGCCCATATCCAGTTTTATTTTCCCTCTGTCGACTCTTACAAACACACTGTTACGATATGGGGCAGTGGATATTATTACTCGGCCACTACACGTGACACAGTTATATAGTGCTTTTTATATACGTACCAGTAAAGTGTTTACGCTCTCATAGAATACCAGCGCAAAATAGCAGCTTGTGGTGGTGGTGTTTCGTTACTATTCACTCACCAGTTACTCACCGATTACCACACGTTCCGTTTTCTGTACCAGTTCTTCCTACGGGATTATATGGTTTAGAGGATTTCTTACTCTGCTACAACACGGCACTTTATTGTATATAGCGGTATTCGCTGAAGGTCATACAGGTCTACGCACCAACCTCGGCACATCCCGATGAGGAGGTGTAGGAAATGTATGAGGATATTTCTAGAGCCATGCATTCCTCCAAAACCCACTACACTACGGTGTTGATGGGAGACTTCAACGCAAAACTAGGCACAAGAGAAGGCGGTGAGCTGAAGTTAGGGAAATTTGGAGTAGGGCAACGGAACCGTAGGGGCCAGCAGCTGGCTGACTTTATGGAGAAAGAGGGACTCTTTATGATGAACTCTTTCTTCCAGAAGCGGCCCCACAGGAAGTGGACCTGGTCAAGCCCCGACGGTTCGACAAAAAATGAGATTGACTTCATTATGACGACCAGACGCCAACTGTTCAGTGATGTCTCAGTGATCGCAAGGGAGAAAACCGGCAGCGATCATCGAATGGTTAGAGGCACACTGAACCTAAACGTTAAGTTGGAGAGGTCTCGTCTAATGAAGTCAACGTTTCGTCCCCCTCGTGCTCTAATCCAGAATCCAGAGACTTTTCAGCTCGAGTTACGTAACCGCTTTCAGTGCCTAGAAGATTGCAATGCAGTGGACGATATGAATGACAAGCTCGTGGAAACTGGCCATGCGGTCAGAGCTAAGTTCTGCAAGACCCGCCGCAGAAGAACACAAAAACTCTCTGATCACACTCTTAATCTCATGGCTGTTAGACGGGAGATGAGGCTGCAATCGTCAACAGATTTGACAGCATACAGGCAACTGAACAGACAGATCTCCAAATGCATGCGGCGAGACGTACGCAACTTTAATACTGCTCGTATTAAAGAAGCGATCGAGCGGAACCAGGGCTCCAAAGTCTTTGCCAGAGATCTATCTGCCAGAAAGAGCCAACTGTCAAAGCTGAAGACTGAGTGTGGCAGCATCGTTTCCGAGACACCTGAGATTTTGAGTGAGATTGAGAGGTTCCATGGGCAGCTGTACACATCATCGTTGGAGCCACACGCAAGTGTGAGTAACGATCTAAGAGCAAGTCTTACCCGACACTATTCCGATGATATCCCGGACGTCAGTGTGAGCAAGATTAGAAGGGCTCTCCAGCACCTTAAAAACGGCAGGGCCCCAGGCGAGGATGGAATTACAGCGGAGCTTCTGAAAGCGGGTGGAACACCGGTACTTGAAGTCCTTCAGAAGCTCTTCAATTCCGTCCTCCATGGTGGCACTACTCCGAAGGCTTGGAGCAGAAGCGCGGTGGTCTTGTTCTTTGAGAAAGGCGACAATGCTCTCTTGAAGAACTACAGACCGATTTCCCGCCGCGGAGCCGCGTCTACATGCTATTTTCGAGAGTCATTACGAATCGTCTCGCACGCAGACTCGACGACTTCTAGCCTCCCGAACAAGCCGGTTTCCGAAAAGGTTTCAGTACCATAGACCACATACATACCCTGCGGCAGATTGTATAGAAGACCAAAGAGTACAATCTGCCACTTTGCCTGGCGTATGTGGACTATGAGAAAGCCTTTGATTCAGTCGAAATTTGGGCGGTGGTACAGTCCCTTCATCGGTGCCAAGTTGACTGTCGGTATATCGAAGTGCTGAAGTGTTTGTACAGTAGGGCTACGATGGCTATCCGAGTACAGAATCAGAGCTCGAAACCTATCCAACTGCAGAGAGGTGTTTTCAAGCTACTGGATTGGAAAGGATACGGTATTGTTACGAGCTTGAGGTTCGTGACAATAAAAATTGCCGATAAAATTACCTAAATTAACACTTTAATTTACTTTACACAAATTAAAGTTAAAACACTAATAATTAAACACACTAATTCACTTAATTCCGCTCCGAAGCTTCGCTTGTGTCGCCGAGTTCAACTCTGTCTCGATCGAATTTTGCGCCACCTATTTATTTAAATTAGCAAAATATCCGGAATGTTCAAGTAAACACGCGCAAGGTACCGAGAGCTCGAGTATAGATTCTCTAGAAACTTAGTTCTTCGGGTGGCGCTGTCGGTCGAAAGATCTGTGATGTCATAAACTGCAACGCTCCCCTCGCTCTCGTTCCTGACACTAGATGGCGCTAGTTGTGTCGGCGACTGGAGCGCGTAACAGTATTAAAATCAATGGCGAGTACATCACTCACCTTCGATTTGCCGACGATATAGTCCTTATGGCAGAATCGCTGGAGGACCTTAGCACTATGCTCAATGACCTCAATGGTGTCTCCCAACGGATAGGTCTTAAGATGAACATGGACAAAACAAAGATCATGTTTAATGTCCATGTCTCACCTATGCCGGTAGTTGTTGGGAGCACTATGCTCGAAGTTGTTGACGAGTACATTTACCTGGGACAAATAGTCCGACTAAGTAAGTCCAACTTCGACCGAGAGGTCAATCGACGGATTCAACTCAGCTTGGCAGCGTTCGGGAAATTACGACACATCTTCTCGTCAGGTATACCTCAATCTCTGAAAACTAAAGTGTACAACCAGTGCGTGTTGCCAGTGATGACTTATGGATCAGAGACGTGGTCCTTCACTGCTGGCCGTATGAGGATGCTCAAGGTCTCTCAGCTAGCTATGGAGAGGGCTATGCTCGGAGTTTCTCTGCGTGATAGACTCAGAAATGAGGATATCCGCAGTAAAATCAGAGTGACCGACATAGCCCAACGGATTAGTAAGCTGAAGTGGCAATGGGCCGGCCATAAAGCTCGAAGAACCGATAACCGATGGGGAAGAAAGGTTCTCGATAGGCAGCCTCGTACCGGTAGGTGTAGTGTAGGGCGACCCTCCACTAGACGGATTGACGACCTGGTAAGACATGCAGGAAGTCGATGGATGCAAGTGGCTCAGGACCGTGCTTTGTGGCATAACTTGCGGGAGGCCTATGTTCAGCAGTGGACTTGTGAAGGGCTGTAATGATGATGATGATGATGATGATGATTGACTCTAGTACAGTATACAGTATAGAATGTACAGCCGTTTTTAATCTTATATAACTGTCACTTTAGTTTACGTTACAGTCTCGGAGGGTAAGTGGCTATTGCAGTCGACAGACACCTGCAGATAACTTCAAACAAATAAGACTACAGATGCGTTATGAGCTCTCAGGATTAAGATAGAACGGCTGTAATTATGCTAGCTATATCCATACCTTATGCTAGCTATATTTTCGGACCAAATGTCCTCTCTCTTCGAATATTAAGTTTATCTTGTGAAACAAACAGCTTATGAACGACAACATAACACATTTAATCTTGTAAAGATAGAGCAAAAATCTCTACTTAAATTTAATATTGCACACACTACATTAAGGGGGAATATAACCTCAAATGGCTTAGAAAGTTCCTCCGTTATACCGAAAATATTGCAGCATTAATTTTGAAATAATTATATGGTAGAGGATTAATGTTAAGTACTATGTTAGACGAAAACAGTATTCCGAAAAATTTTCTCGATAGAAAAAAATCCAAAGTTACCTCCAAACTGAACAATAAATCGCTGTTATTCATAAAATGATTTAAATAAGATCATGAAACTTTGTAACTATAAAGCAGGGCTTATTTTTTATTTTTTTTGTTAAATTACCATTATTTTAACTGTAATAATAAATTACCTAAACTATCGGCGTCCTGAGGCTTGTTTCCTGCCGCCCGGTTACAAGCTTCAGGACGCCGATAGTTTAGGTAATTTATTATTACAGTGAAAATAATGGTAATTAAAAAAATAAAAATCATTAGCCCAGTTTTATAGTTTCATAATCTAGTTCAAAGTATTTTATAAATACCAGAGGTTTATTGTTCAGTTTGGAGGTAACTTTGGATTTTTTTCTTTCGAGAAAATTTTACGGAATCATGTTTTCGTCTTGTTAGACGAGTAGTACTTAACATTAATCCTCAACTTTACCATATATTTATTTCAAAATTAATGCTGCAGTATTTTCGGCATAACGGGGGATCTTGCTAAGCCATTTGCGGTTATATTTCCCCTTAATTTTCAAATACTTCCAACTCTGCTCAGCGACTAATAGCGCCCGTTAGATTTGACTCGATTTCCTTTCAACGGGTTAACTTTCAATTCGCTTTTGATTGCTGTTTTCCTCTCTTTTCCGTTTATTAAAATTAGGATGCCATATTTATGCACTCATGTATTTAACTGATTCACGAAGGCATCAATTATTATCAGAGGACAGCTTTTTTATATTTACTGATTGACAACGTGATATTTTTATAGAAGATTCTTACATAAGTCACAACTAACATGAAATTATGATTTAAGAATAGAAGAATATAAGAATTGCACAATATGGCACCATTTTCAAAATCAAAACCTAATAAGAACAGGTGTAGAAAGTGCAAGACAAGCAATTAGTGTGCCTTAGTTGAAGTGCGAAGATTAAACTCTCTAGAGATATACACAGCTAGAACTGTGCTTGTCTAGGGATACAGCTATGTATAACATGGAAAAAGTATAGTTTATACTAAATCTATGATGTGTAGTAGACAAAACTGCACCCTTTTCAAGCAAATTGCGCGCACGGAGGAATGTGAGATTTGGTATGCTTAAAGTTTATATGGAGAAAGGCTGCACCTTGCCACTTAGTGACCAATCGTACCTATACATAGTTAGTTATATAGCTATCTATTTAGAGATATAGACAATTATTTAAATAAACACTAAAATATGTTACAGTACAGTAATTGTTATATACTTGGGTACACATATTTCCATTTTTTAAAAAAATATTGAATGTATTAGTAAATAATATTAATTATACTTTAATAGATTAAATTTAAAATTTAATAGTAGGTTTGAAAATTGTAAAATAGTTATGCCGAGTTAAGAAGTTAGAAAGTTCACAAATTCTAGAGTTTGATCCCAGAAGTTTGAACAAAAGATTTCTTACAAAATAATTTATAATTTTTATAAATATGTATATCATTCTACTTTAAAAACATATAAAAATAAAAATAATAAGAATGTATTCAACAACAAATTAACGATATAAACTGATTTTATTTCTAAAAAAATATGGTTTTAGTATTTTAAAAGCTTTGAAATAATATGGACACCTTATTTTCATCATCATTATCATCATTATAACCCTTTCAGAGTCCAATGCTGAAAATAGGCCTCTCATAGGTATTGCAAGCTAATCAGGATACGAATTGTATTTTATAAACTACTAATACTAGTTTAGTTTAACTTTATTAAAAAAAATTGTATGTGTCAGGCAAACGTTTGATCATAATCCCACCTGACGAAAACGGAGATGAGGAGGAGATGCCTAAAACTTACACCCACCAAAGAATAGTATCCAACAAGTCACAGAGATATCGCGAAGTGTAAGGTTCGAGACACAGAGTGCGTTTAAATAGTAGACAGCGATCATCGGTCCGAGATATTCGGAGCGGATAACACACTAGAATTCTCTTAGAACTTCGAGACTAGATTGGACCTCTTTTCTATCTAGAAGTCCGCCTGGGTGGCTATCAACCTCTTATCTATTTCTATAATGATTTCTTATATTTACGCGAACACTACACATTGAAATAATACTAGTTTTTACGGAATTTATCGCGTATATTTAACTTTTTAATACCCGACGTTTCGAGAGCTTTACATCACCCATGGTCACGTGAAGGAGAGTCCTTCCCGTGACCATGGGTGTTGTAAAGCTCTCGAAACGTCGGGTATTAAAAAGTTAAATATACGTGATAAATTCCGTAAAAACTAATATTATTTCAATTATCTATCTCTGTTACTAAATAGCAGTGTGCGAGGCATTCCACCTTATTCCTTAAAGATGGAGTGAAAGAGAGTCCTTAAAGTGGATGCAGTCCTGGCATGCAGTAGACACTTACCATCAGGTGGACTGTTAGTTCGTTTGTCGCTTCAGTTTTATAAGAATAATCGACGTGTCCTTGGTGAAGGTCACTCAAAACGTAGGTATACGCTAAACGTGACGCACACGCCCACCGGACGTCCTCCACTGAGGCTTTAAGCTTATTCAATGCATTACTGTTTACAATAAATAAATATATATATTTATTTTCGAAACAAAAGCCATATTAAATTCCGAAAAACATTTTCGAATTTATTTACACTCTTTATACGTCATGGTAAGGAACTTACGAAATGATATGCAACACCTATACGCCATGTGGTGTAGTTTCATGTTCATGCCTTTACATAAAAATATTACAGTTTATTAAGTTAAGTTACATGTTTTCGAACTATTTCAAAAGAAAAAGAAGTGAGGTGGCGGATTTAAATTTATTTTAAAAATTTGTTCAGTTTACGAACAGTAAACATTATTTTATTGTCGAACTTAAAATAATAAGAATGACTGAAGCTTTTCAAATACTGAGCATGTTAGAAATACCTAGATCATTTTGCTCCAATACTTAAACCTTCACAACACAAAGTACTTTCTGGACGAAGTTGCTTTATGGTGTGCACGAAGGGGCTATTGCCTTAAAGTTGGTATTTGAAACATAATGAAATAGAGATTTACCACGCAGTATTAGCGGGTATTCGATACTTTTGTGACTAAAATAATATATCATTACTTGCCTCACGATGTTTCGATCCAACGCCAAACACATGTTAAATGAGTACTTAGAATTGCAATTAATAATTTAATTCGTGTCAGCGGGCATCGTACCTCACTTTATGAGAAATTTACGGTGGCGGGCGCTTGGTCTAAACTAGTACCTTTGAAAAGCAAGAAATTCGTGAAGCAACTTCCTCGACCGTATTTATAATTTGAATTTACAAGAATACTTTTGGGATTATCTCAGAACGAGATAGAACAGAATCAGGCAACATTTACTAATGTATATTATTTAGCAAAGGATTTCTGAAACCCTTGTTCTAAACCTCATCGAAAGAGCTTACGTTTCATGAGCTAAATTATAACAAATTATTATTTTAAATCTAACTCGTATATATGCTCTGCATAACTTAAATGTACTGTAATAGATACTTCAAGTGAAAGACAAGCGGACCGGAATAGAAATGAGCGACGCATCGGCATTCAGCTGTGTGTTACAGTTAAGAATATTGTGAAGTGGCGATACACGGCACAAGTAAGTATTTTCAAAAATGCTATCTGTTTCGTAGCTCGTTCGTTAGCTCCGTATCGTCGTATCGTGCGTTGGAGAGAGTTGCAAGTATTGGAGGCAATTGACTGCATTTGCTTTTTGATATATTATATCGGGCGTAAACATTGTCCCCCCTGAGCTTTTACAAAATGAGAAATTTTTATCTCGTTTGATTCAGTACACCTTAATATATTTCTGTACGTATATTTGTTTAGTAATTCTGTTTAATTTAATTTAAAAAAAAATTAAAGCCCTCTAAGAAGTTTTAAAGTCAGAAATATAGATATTAATATAGAAACAAACTTATATCGTACGCAATATTTCTTTAAATTAACACAGTTTTTCATTACACCTACAATATTTCCAAAAAATATGAAAATTGAAATATGTTTACGGGGAGAAAAACGTTATCGCTTTTTGTAAAAACTCTTGCCCAGTCGCTAAGTAAGAAACGTATTTTTGACTGTTATCGTCCGACAAATTTTGGTTAAAAAAAGATTTAATTGGAATAATATTAGATTATAGAAGTTTTGCCTGTAAAATATCGACTGACTAGCGTTATCAAAACGTAAGCGTTTACAAAACGGCAGCCAATGACTAGTAGCGGGAACAATCGTTATTTATAGTTCTGTAGAAGAGTGCTCTCACGGAATACCAGCGTAAAATAGCAGCTTAAAGCTGCTGTATTTCGTACAGTGAACGTGAAGAACCGGAGATCTTTTTACTGGTAACGAGGCATTACATATCAGTCCTCAGAGGTGAGAACACATCTGAATTTTGATTAATTGGGGATAAATGTAAATGTCTATGGGCCACAGCATCCAGTTACCATCAGGTGGACTGTGTGCTCGTTTGTAATCTTCGATAAAATATCTATAGTTGGCTTATTTTATGAAAGTCGCAAATTAAAGTCTTCATTAAATTATTTGCTGTCGTTGAGCTCGTTTCTGACGAAAGTCTATAAAATATTCAGGTATTTTTAATTCAGCCGTTGTAGTCGTACTTTTTAAAGATTTTCGTTTCGACAGAGTGTAGAACAAAGGACTTCACTGCTTATATCGCGGTTTCATCGATCCATACCTTCTATTAAATTATTTATTGTTACTTCTAATATTTTATTGCTAAGGAATCGCCTGATATAAAATATTTATGTATGACTTTACAGGGGACTGGTTTTTGCGTTGGCGTATTTTATATCATGGTCAACGTTAATTTCCATTACTTTCTTTTAAAATTTAATGTATTCGTCCTTAAGAGTATCTTTTCATTCGGTTAGATAGTCATATAAATTAATAGCATGTAAAAGTATTGATTCCTTGTTTTTGAATAATATCGTCAATCGAACAAACAAACTATGAGATGGGCCCGAACATTTTCCTAATGAAATGTGGATAATAAAAAACTGCGCTGGCCAACCCGCCTGCCAAGCGTGGCAACTATGGAAAATATTCTCCCCATGAGGCAATCTGTAGGGGCGATCTATATTCAGCAATGAACTTTGCATCGGTCCTTATAATAATGATGATCTTCAATGGGTTTTTCAAGCGTATCGAGTAAAAAATCAAGGCAAACACTCCAAGCAGCGGGAGAGGTCCATATCTAGCGGTAGCCTTTTACAAGTTGATGCATAAGACTGTGTAGGTTCCGTTGAAGTCCTGGTCCTTCAAAAGAGTCATTGCAAAAGTAAAGTCAGAGCACATAGGCAGAATTGACGGGAAACTAGTTCGCCTTCCTTCTGGAACCCGTGCTTTCTGGTCTCTCGCCAAGGCTGTCCAGGGAAATTTCTGTCAGCCATCTCTTCCGTCTCTGCTCAGGAAGGACGATTCAACGGCCCATGCTGCAAATTAGAAAGCCAATCTGCTGGGCTCTTTCTTTGCGTCAAACTCGACTCTTGATGACGGGGATGACGGCGATGCAGTTCACACACCGCTCGTTTCGCATATCCTCTCCCTGGACATCCACAAGTCGAGTGAGCCTGACGGAATCCCCGCAAATGTGCCGAGGACGTGTGCACCGGTTTTAACGCGTCGTTTACGGTACTCCTACTCCCTAGGCGTAGTCCCAAAATCATGGAAGACGGCTTTTGTCCACCCGATCCCTAAAAGAGGCGACCCCTCAGACCCGTCCATCTACAGGCCTATCGCCATCACCTCCTTGTTCTCCAAAACAATGGAGTCCATTGTAAACTGCCGGCTCATGAAGTACTTTGAGGTTCACCAGCTGATTGATATATGGTTTTGTTCGTAGTCGATCAGCTGGTGATCTTCTGTTCTACTTGACTCATAGATGGGAGGAGGCAGTAGTGTCCAAGGGGGAGGCATTGGCTGTTAGTATAGACATTGCGAAGGCCTTCGATCGGGTTTTAGCACAAAGCGCTTCTTTCGAAGCTCCCTTCTTTTGGGTTTCCCGAGAAATGGTGCAATTGGATCACCAGCTTTCTTGCAGATCGGAACATCAAGGTCGTTATAGACGGTGCAAGCTCCAACTACAAGCCTATTAATGCTGGCGTTTCACAAGTGTTTTGGCTGTTTCTTCTGTATATGAATGATATGTTGCAAACCGGTAACATTCATTGCTATGCGGATGACAGCACTGGTGATGCTCTGTACACCGGCCGAGCCAATATTTCTCGGGAAAACGTCTCCGAGTACCGGGACAAACTTGTGCCTGAAGTCTAGTCTTTGCTGAAAAAAGTCTCGGATTGGGGGCGACTAAATCTAGTCCAGTTTAACCTTCAGAACACACAAGTTTGCGCGTTAACTGCTAAACAGAACCCCTTTGTCGTATCTCCTCAGTTTCAAGGCACTCCCCTTGTTGCCTCAGCCAGTATCGGAATCCTCGGCGTCGACATATCGAGTGACGTGCAGTTTCGTGGTCACTTGGAAGAGAAGACCAAACTGACCTCTAAAAAGCTTGGTGTGCTCAGCAGAGTGGAACAGTATTTCCTGCCAGCACACCGCCTGCAACTTTATAAGGCGCAGGTTCGGCCGCACATGGAATACTGTTCCCATTTCAGGGCTGGGGCTCCACAGTGCTAGCTCCTTCTACTTGAACGCATCCAGCGCAGAGCGAATCGAATCGTCGATGACATAGTACTTTCCGATCGGCTCGATTCACTCGCGCTGCGAAGAGATGTTGCATCTCTTTGCGTATTTTATCGCATCTATCACGTATGGTGCTCTGAGAAATGGTTCGAATTAATCCCAGCCGCCAAATTTCATGAACGCACTACGCGGCAAACGTCCCGATACCATCCACACCATCTGGATGCTTGACGGTCCACCACTGTAAATTTCACTAGGAGTTTTCTTCCCCGTACGACCTTCCTGTGGAATAGTTTACCACCAGCGATTTTACCGGACCGATAGGACCTAGGGGCCTTCAATAAAAGAGCTTACTCCTTTCTAAAGGGCCGGAAACGCTCCTGCAATCCCCCGGTTGTTTATGGGCGGCGGTAGTTATTTAACATGAGGTGAACCGTATGCTCGCTTTCCTCCTCTTTTATATAAAAAAAAATTAAAGTTTTCTGAAGTATAATTATTAAGTTAGATTCGGACAATTGCACGCCTTATAACGAGAAGCGTTTGAGGCAGTCCATTACTCCCGACATGTTAAGATCTAGCAATTTTGTGGTCTTAAAATGCACCTATTATAACCATATTGCACCTATGCAAGAATACAAGTACCTGTCTATCAAGAATACACTCTAGTTAATCTATCTTATATTTTCTAAAAAATCATTTTATATTGTTACATTAAAAAACAATTTGAAAAAAAAAATACGTAGACGTTCGGATGTTTGTACGCTGATTTTGTATGTGGTCACGATAATTCCCGAAAAATTGTTGTATCAAGACCGCGATTTTTATTAGCTTCAGAATTACATCAACTGGTTCCCTGTTTAATATTAATAGCCTAGTAAGCGTAGTTTATGACTAAAATCATTTTTTTATTATAGATACACCTTCTATGGTGCCACCAACTTTACTGTTCAGTTGAGAAAGTCGCTAGTGAAGAGCTTATAATACAACATAAGAAATTTACCGAGCAATATTCCAAATTATTTCACTTGTATCAGATTTACATTATTAATTTATTATTATTTATCCCTTCCCACTCGGAAAAGGCTCACAATATATTTATAAAAAATACTGTGTTAAAGTAAGTTATGTTTTAAAGTCTTCAGATCGGATCCATAATCCCAAATTATGTCACTCTGCTATCTGTCTGTCCGTTTGTCACGGATATCTAGCTTGTATACTGAGTTGCAGTCCTGAATTTGTACATTTGATGTAGATTATGGTCGCCGCAGTGGCAGTGTATGAGAATCAACTAATCTGTGTCATCTTGTGGATAAAGAAACCAGGGCGGGCAGTGCCTTCTTAATAACCACTAGAAAACCTGCCTGCAAAGCGTGGCAAACGTGGCGAATATCCCCTTGTGAGGCAATCCATGGGGCAGCCTATGGTCAGCATTAGATTTGATACGCTGCAATAAATTAATGATAGTGATTGTTCCCCGGTCGAAGGAGCCATCATACACAATGTTATATGCAGCGTGGCTCTATGACGCATATTCAAAATAAATAAAATTCTGGAAACTGTACCATGCATGAATTTGCATATCCATTTACATGAAAATTGTCACACTATTTCACGCTAGCGATATTTTAACTCTTTTCAAATGCACTTGCAAATCCGATTATGCGAAACTCCAAGCGAATCAGAGGAGTCCGCCTGTACATAAAAAGCGGCATGGCAATAAAATTTGGCCGGCTTTTGTGGCGGAGATAGCATAGCTTATTTTAATTAGCTTTTACAGTTCACAGAACTTAATAAGAGTCCATAAAGGTGCCCGTAAAATGGTAAAGGATGGTAATGGTACAAAATTTTACATTAAGTGTTACAAACTGATATGTACGGACGTAATATGTTTAATTTTTTTTAAGTATTTACTATTTTTAATTTTATTATATACTCATTGTCAAAATCGATTGTTACAGTAACAAATGGATGATTAAAGCAAAACGTTATCGTGATTATCGACTTTTTCATAACTGTCGATGCTTGTATGATCGTTGTATGTTCTGCTTGATGTACAAATCTTCAATATTGGTTTAGATATCATCATCCTCATCATCATTACAATCTATCGAAGTTCACTGGTAAACACAAGTCTCCTTCAAAGATATTGCCTTATATAGGATTTATTTGCTATAATTGTAACGTTTGGCAAGCGGCAACTTTGCTAAAAAACGTTGTTACGTAGGCAATAGCTGTTTTTATTGTTTCGAATTCTTATCAGGAGGATACTGCTGCTCAAGTCCTGTTTCAGTTTCCCTATGTCGCTACATACAACCTTCTGTTACGTGCCCACTGCACGGTCTAAGTCAATCCACATCAACATCGTAATAGTTTTTTTAGGGCGTACAGCACCAAAACTACAGGACATATTATGATTCTATCTTTATGTAAATACCACGCAAAAATTATTTTACGTATCGTATTATTAGTTTCAGCGTTTATTTTTTATACGCGGTAGAGTCTTGCTGCAGTTTTGTTAGTAGTATAGTTGTAGCACAAATGGGTCGGCTCGACCGCAGAAGGACCACACTCTCACAGGCATAGGCTTAATGCTGCTGTGTTTCGTATGGTGAGTTTAGAGAACCGGAGACCCTTTTCACTGGAAACGACGCATTCCATATTAGTCCTCACGGGTGACAAAGCATCTGCATTTTAATTTGTAATCGATGATAGATGTAGATGTCTACGGGCCGCAGCAACCACTTACCATCAGGTGGACTGTGTGCTAGTTTGTCACCCCATCCCATAAAAAAAAAAACACAAGCACGGTGTGCACTTACTTCCTTTTTAACTCACGAAACTTAGTTCAAACGAAATATTTAAAATATTTGATTAAAGATTCGGATGTTTGAGAACAAGCCCCATAGTTAATAGTATTAAAAAAAACCGAAAGCGTAAAAGTTAATTGAATTTTTATTTGTAATTGAATTGAAATTTTTTTAATATTACAGCATGTGTCACTACCAATATTAAGACGAATTTAACATCTTTTTTTATAAAAATCCATCAAGTCATTTAAGCTACTGAACAAGCCCAAAAATTGGAATTGGAAAAATCTTTAGTTAGGATCTAATAACATTTTGAAGCATCAAGTGAAACCAGTCCCGGTTATAATAATAATCAATACAATATTAATAAATTTTTTATCATTAAACTAAATGAAAACTCACTTTTATAGTAGCAATACCGACTTCGTTTATGTTGTTCAGTAAATATAAATATTTTCACTAAAACATTTTAATATCTTTGCAGTTAATCTTATAAAGCCGTGCTCAAGGCATAGCTTCCGCAGCTTTGTTTTTAAAATGGAGAAATTGAGAGGATACTCCACAACGACGGCTTTAAAATATTACATTACTTTTAGCATTTGACATGATAAAATGAGAATTTTATTTGTGTTGTGTTTAAATTATTTATATGAACAGTTTATGGGCCAAGTGCAACTTCTAAATAAAACGTAAGCTACCAGTGTTTGATGTTAAGTATTAATGGATTTTACTAAAATGTATTTTTTAGTTAGAAATTGGCAATTAATAATAATTTATATAAATATGAATGTTTGTTTGTTTGTATTTTACGCGTAGCCATATCGTTAATCAAATTACGGTAAAACTTTGTCAACTTATTGCTTGCACTTGTGCGAAGGCTAAAGGCATAGTACAATTAACATACCGAAAGGTGGCGCGCGTATCGTACGGACAAATTTATTTGAAGGTTATAATATTATATCATTCAATTTCAATTAATGTGTCAAATAATGTCTTCCAAATTTAAAACGGTATTTTCACAATTATTTCTTCTGCGATAGCAACGCGCCGCGCCGAATGTAATTTATGCAAAGATTTAATGACAGTATTAATTTTTTTCAATATTACTTATAGTAAAAGTACAAAAAAGTGGATTGTAAGATATCATCCCCGCTTAAGAATATCCACGTGTATTGCTGGCCTGTATTTATTTTCTATCGTATTCATTACTTATTAGTATTTTAAATATGTAATCTTTAGTAACGAAAACTATTTCTTAATATTATGATATTGTTACGCGCTCAAATCGGCGCACTAGCGCCATCTAGTCTCGAACCGAAGAACTAAACTTCTTGAAGTTTAAAACTCGAACTCTCGGTACCTTGCGCGTGTTTACTTGAACATTCTGGATATTTTGCTAATTTATATAAATAGGCGCTGCAAATTGCGATCGAAGTAGTATTGAAGTGGCGATACGAGCGAAGCTTCGGAGCGGAATTAAGTGAATTAGTGTGTTTAATTATTAGTGTTTTAAGTTTTAATTTGTGTAAAGTAATCATCATCATCATTACAGCCTTTCACAAGTCCACTGCTGAACATAGGCCTCCCCCAAGTAATGCCACAAAGCACGGTCCTGAGCCACCTGCATCCATCGACTTCCTGCATGTCTTACCAGGTCGTCACTCCATCTAGTGGGGGGTCGCCCTACACTACGCCTACCGGTACGAGGCTGCCACTCGAAAACCTTTCTTCCCCATCGGTTATCGGTTCTTCGAGCTATATGGCCGGCCCATTGCCACTTCAGCTTACTAATCCGTTGGGTTATGTCGGTCACTCTGGTTTTACTGCGGATATCCTCATTTCTGAGTCTATCACGCAGAGAAACTCCGAGCATAGCCCTCTCCATAGCTCGCTGAGCGACCTTAAGCGTCCTCATACGGCCAGCAGTGAAGGACCACGTCTCAGATCCATAAGTCATCACTGGCAACACGCACTGGTTGTACAATCTAGTTTTTAGAGATTGAGGTATACCTGACGAAAAGATATGTCGTAATTACCCCCCAATGAACAAATACACAAAAAGTGTAAAGTAAATTAAAGTGTTAATTTAGGTAATTCTATCGGCAATTTTTACTGTCACGAACCTCAAGCTCGTAACAATTGGTGTCAGAAGTGGGATAAAATCATGCCGATTTTACGTAAGGAGGAAACGGAGGGCGTCCGTACCCGAAGTCAACGCCAGCAGGAGACGGACCAACGAAGATTTGGTGGTGCAACGCCGCAGACGTCGGAGGGCCAGCCACCAGCTGCAGGCCCGTCAGTAGCTCCTACATCTGCAGCACCTGACTTAGGTGCTCTGATGGTGATGCTGCAGGAGCAGGCTCGCCGACAGGAGGAGCAGACTCGCCGACAGGCGGAACAGGCTCGTCGGTCGGAAGAGCAGATGCTCCTCATGAAGGACCTTCACGCTACCTTTGGCAAAGAGATAAGGCAGGTGAAGGATAGGGTTGCTCAACATGACAAACGTCTGTCGGAAGCTGAAACCCGAATCGAAGAACATGAAACCCGAATCAACCATGTGAACCATCGGATTGACAACGTGATGGCTGACGTGAAGAAAACGCTGAACGACCTCAAACTTGGGGATGGAACTGCAGCCCCCGCAGTAGCTACTACACCTTCGCTACGTGGGTTCAAGGTACCACCGTTCGACGGGACTTCTTCCTGGTCGGCCTACAAAATCCAGTTCGAGGCCGTCATGGAGGCAAACGGCTGGAATAAAAGCCAGGCCATGACTGCACTCACCTTAGGCTTGCGCGACCAAGCCTTAACCGTGTTGGAAGCTCTCGGTAAGAAAGTGACCTACGAGCAGCTCCTTGAGGCATTGGAGGCGAGATATGGTGACACTCACCTGGAACACGTCTTTCGCGCGCAGCTTAAAGATCGCGTGCAACGCAGCACCGAAAACCTGCATCAGTGGGCCCTTGAGGTGAAGAAGATGGTTCGAAAAGCATACCAGTCTGTACCTGCGCTCATTGAAGGGAACCTGGTGCAGACATTCATCGACGGCATCCGCGACCTGGAAGTCAGAGCTGCTGTGAGGCTCGGGCACCACGAGACGCTTAAGGACGCCTTGGCCCATGCACTGGAGGTAGAAGCCGTGCGGCAGGATCATCGTTCCCATCGCGTCAGGGAGGTTGCAGCAGCTACAGTTCGCGACCGCAACAAAGGATACAGCCCTAGGTGCTATGGCTGTGGGGAAAAGGGCCATCTTCGATCCAGCTGCCCTAAGCGAACCCTAGAAAGGGAAGGTGAACGATCCCAGGAGGGTAGTGCGGCCAACAGCACCGCCCAGCAGCAGCAGGGAAACGAGTAAAAGCCAGAACTGCGGGGCGGGTGCTGGCTGATGTTAAAAGAGCCCCAAGGATCTCGATCTCACAAACCCATGATGGGAACAGTCTAATCATCAAGGGCGAGGTCAACGGAATGCCGTGTAAACTGACCATAGACACTGGAGCCTCTCGTACGGTTGTTAGTTCCCAACTTATAAGTCAGTTCCTTGGGGACTCCGCATACAACCGAGAACGCATTAATTTGGTAACAGCCACCGGTCAGCGTATACCCGTCCGTGGAGAGAAGGAGATGGAGTTGAAGCTTGGCAACGTGATCTACCTGCATAATGTCATCGTGGCTGATGTAATGGACGACTGCATCCTAGGCCTAGACTTTATGAGGAATAATTGTTGTGAGATCGGCGTTAAGCAAGGTGTTTTGAAATGTGGACAGGAGGAACTTTTTATGGAAGGTGCGTTACCAGGGAACGTGTACAGCATTAAGAAGATTGTTCTTCCGCCGAGATCGGAAACGATTGTTCCGGTTAGTCTTCCCCGAAACGCTGGGCAAGCTCACCGTTGTGTACTTGTGGAAAGGGTAAACAATGACCTTCCATGGAAAGTAGCTCGAACCTTGGTCAGAACCACTGACATCTCAAGAATACGTGTGCTGAACCTTTGCGACCGGGAACAGATTATAGAAAAAGGCACACTGGTTGGCACTTGTGAGGAAGTGGATTGGTTACGTCGGTGCCAATATATATCGAGTGGGACCCCCAGCAAGGATTCAGAAACGAGAGTGACCACACTTTTGGAAGACTGTCGCAGTGTTCTCTCCCCGAACGAATTGGTCAAGGCGAAGAAGTTGTTACTCAAGTACGCCGATGTATTCTCGTCAAACGATGCTGACATAGGAAAGACTGGCTTAGTTCAACAAAAAATAAACACAGGAGAGGAATTGCCTATCCGTCAGCGGCCAAGAAGATTGCCGGTAACACGTGAAAAGGAAGTGGAAACCATGATTGAGGGAATGGTGAAGGATGGTGTTATTGAACCTTCATCTAGTCCATGGTGTTCACCCGTGGTGCTGGTAAAGAAGAAGGATGGCAGCATGCGGTTCTGTGTTGATTACCGCCGTCTGAACGACGTTACAAAGAAGGACAGCTATCCCTTGCCAAGAATTGATGACACGTTGGACATGCTTACAGGAGTAAAATGGTTTAGCACGCTGGATCTAAAAAGTGGCTAATAGCAAGTTGAAATTGACCCTAAGGACAAGGAGAAAACTGCGTTCTCGACGGGAAAGGGTCTGTGGCAATTCAAAGTAATGCCGTTTGGGTTGTGCAATGCTCCAGCAACGTTTGAAAGGCTGATGGAACTTGTACTTACCGGGCTAATTGGCGATGCCTGTCTGGTCTACTTGGATGACATCATCATCGTGGGCCGTACGTTTGAGGAATACCTTGAAAACCTGGGACGCGTGCTCATGAAGATTCAGAGTGCCAATCTCAAGCTGAGTCCGAAGAAATGTTCACTATTCATACGGCAAGTCAACTTTTTGGGGTATGTAGTGTCGGAAGAAGGTATCCGCACGGATCCGGAGAAAATCGCAGCTGTAATGGATTGGCCGGTTCCAAAAGACAAGACGCAGGTTAGAGCATTTTTGGGTTTGTGCTCCTATTACCGGCGATTTGTGAAGAACTTTGCAGATATAGCCAAACCTCTGCATAAGCTAACCGAGGAGAAGCGACATTTCTGCTGGGATGAAAGTTGTAATATCGCATTCCAGGAGCTCAAGGACCGTCTGTGCAAAACACCTATTTTGGGATACTCTGATGCAAGCAAAGAATTTATAGTTGACACAGACGCAAGTGATATAGGGCTTGGCGGTGAGTTGTCTCAACGGAATGGTGACCAAGAGGTCGTGATGGCGTACTTCAGCAAGTCGTTGTCAAAACCGGAAAGGAACTATTGTGTCACAAGACGCGAATTGCTAGCTGTGGTAAAGTCGTTGCAACATTTTAGCAAATATCTTCTGGGGGGAAAATTCACTTACGAACTGACCATGCTGCACTAAAATGGCTATTACAGTTTAAAAATCCGGAAGGACAAGTTGCGAGGTGGATTGAACTACTGCAGGAATACGACTTTGAGATCGAACATCGCAGCGGGAAATCTCATGGCAACGCAGATGCATTATCACGAAGACCTTGTCCTGAAGATTGCAAATATTGTACTAGGCAAGAGAGTAAGGAAGTGGTATCCGTGAGGATGCTCAGGGCAGACCACCTCAGCAACGAGTGGAAGGACAGCTTTCAACGTGTACAGCAGGAAGATCCGGACATCAAGCCGATCCTGGAATGGATGAAGGCCAGTGCTCCCAAGCCCAAGTGGAGCGACGTCTCAGCGATGAGTTCGACCACTAAAAGCTATTGGGCCAAGTGGGACAGCTTACTGCTTCAGGATGGAGTTCTGTGCCGTAAATGGGAAAATGTTCGGGGAGACAGCTGTCATTTACAAATGGTTGTCCCTAAATCTAAAGTACCGGATGTTCTACAGCTGTACCATAATGATTATTCAGGAGGCCATCTGGGAGTTAAACGAACTCTACTTAAGATCCGAGAACGGTTTTACTGGGTCCACTGTCGAAACGATGTCGAGGACTGGTGTCGCAAATGTACAAGTTGTGCGGCTGTAAAGGGACCTCAGACTCGTAGTAGAGGTGCATTGAAGTTGTACAATGTTGGTGCACCATGGGAGAGAATAGCCATTGACGTGGCGGGGCCGTTTCCGGAGAGTGAAAGCGGTAACAAGTATTTCATGGTTGTGATGGATTACTTCACTAAGTGGCCAGAAGTCTTTGCCATTCCAAATCAAGAAGCTTCAACAGTTGCTGATAAGCTAGTTCATGGAGTCTTCTGTCGTTTTGGTGTACCTTAAGAGATTCACAGCGATCGAGGAAGGAATTTTCAGTCTCAAATATTCCAGGAAACTTGCCGAGTTATGGGTACTCATAAAACAAGAATGACTTCTTATCACCCGCAATTTGATGGAGTGGTAGAACGATTTAATCAGACATTGGAGAGGTACCTATCAGAAGTTGTAGACAATCGGCAACGAGATTGGGACAAGCACATACAACCTCTTTGTTGTCATATCGAAGCGCTGTTCACGAAAGTACAGCAGTGACACCAGCTTTCGCAAACTTTGGAAGAGAATTACGGCTGCCTGCAGACCTGATCACTGGGATACCACCTGATGCTCCACGCAATATAACCGATTATGCAAATGACTTGCGGAACACAATGAATGACGTTTACGAGCACGTCAGACAATCGGACCAGCAAATGTCTGAAAAGATGAAAACCCGGTATGATCGCAAAATGAACAACAAAGGGTTCGACGAAGGTTCACTTGTGTGGTTGCACAATCCAGTCCGCAGCAAAGGGAAATCTCCTAAGCTTCAAGCTAAATGGGACGGCCCGTACCGGATTGTGACCAGGATCAACGATGTAACCTACCGGATACAGAAAGGCGCAAGAGGGACTCCTAAGATCGTCCATGTGGATCGCCTTGCGCGTTATTATGGGGCCGATAATGCTCGGGACGAGCATGTCTTAGGAGGGGGCAGTGTTACGCGCTCAAATCGGCGCACTAGCGCCATCTAGTCTCGAACCGAAGAACTAAACTTCTTGAAGTTTAAAACTCGAACTCTCGGTACCTTGCGCGTGTTTACTTGAACATTCTGGATATTTTGCTAATTTATATAAATAGGCGCTGCAAGATGCGATCGAAGTAGTATTGAAGTGGCGATACGAGCGAAGCTTCGGAGCGGAATTAAGTGAATTACTGTGTTTGTGTGTGTGTTAAGTGAGTTAAAGTGTAAGTAGTAAGTGAATTAAAGTGTTAATTTAGGTAATTCTATCGGCAATTTTTACTGTCATGAACCTCAAGCTCGTAACAATGTCAAATGTTGTATAATTTAATGTCATGTAAATAAATGCGTTCATGTTATAGAAGTTAAAATAAAATGAAACAAAGAATTTCTTGTTCTAAAATTTATTGTTAAACTTCGTATTGCCTATCGCTTAAGTCACTTCATGCGTCACCATAGATTATATTATCTGAGTGGACACTGCGAGATGAGTGGTGTTCGCTAAACCAAAGAGGATAGTAGCTTAATCAAAAGGGATTGGGGTAAGCAGGATACCTCTTGGTCGAGCAACAGGCGCCCTGATCAATGAGTAGACCCCACTTTCCCCCTCCCCCCACCTGTGCCGCACTTGCGCGCACGACCTATACAATCCAAATGTAAACCATTTTAAGGTTTTAAAGTAATTACGACCTTTATCATCTTCGGAAAAAGATCTTTAAGTAATGTTAGTCACAATGCTTAAGTGTGCAACCTTTTAAATTAATTGTTCAGGGTAACCAGACGGTCTACAATTTGTTTTGACTATAATTATCTTAATATCGCTCACCTAGTAATATAATGGCACATCTGCAAAAAATGTGAAATTGAGTTTATACGGCATACATGTTTAAAAGTGCATAATCTACATTATGGTAAAACGGGACAACGCTAGTTTCCGTATTCATCGAGAGAGGTCGTTAGTGTCATTATACCATTATTGCTGTTTCCCCCCGCATCCACGTAAAACAACGGCTCATTGGTCAGTTGTGCGGGCCTCTCCGCTAGGTGCAGCCGCTTTCAGAACTGCGTTGGCGTAAGTAACAGTTGTGACATTTCGTAAATTAAGTTAATAAGTAAAAAATGGCACATTTGACAAATGTAATTAATAGAAATTATGATTTCTTAAATTTACGCGAACACTACACATTGAATAAAACTAAATTTACGGATTCTATCGCGTTTATTTAACTGATTTTACTTATTTTTAATTCCCGACGTTTCGGGTGCTTTACAGCAACCATGGTCACGGGGGGGGGGGGGGCGGCTGAGATGTTTGACGTCCCAATGTCATTGTTAGCCCGGCTACCTTCGGTTTTTGAATATTAATTTTTGGTCCCATTTACGCAAAACGAACTTACTATCTTGAAGTCTTGCAGTGGTATGCCTGGGTTTGGGTTTAATTTTGTTAATTATAGGATCCCAAGCACCAACTTATAAGCTGGCACAACACTTGGCAAAAATACTGTCACCACTGAGAGGACATACCAGAGCACACACAAAGGATTCATACCATTTTGTTAGTGGAATAAAAGATCTTAATCTCGCTGACAATGAAATTATGGTCAGTTTTGATGTTCAGTCACTATTCACATGCCTACCTATTGAAGACTGCATCTCAATTGTAACTAGGAAGCTAGAAGATAACAACATGCCTGCTGAAACGTCGGGAATTAAAAATAAGTAAAATCATTTAAATAAACGCAATAGAAATTAATTTAAAAGCAGCATTTCAATCAAAAATTAATATCTCTGATGCAAAGAAAAGAGATTTGATACAATTACTTTGGTCTGACATAGTGCCCAGCTATTATGAAGGCTTCTATAATAGTCTTTAATTAAATACAGTTAAGGGCCCATTTCACCACCTACGTTTAAGTACCTTATACAAATTCCATTTCATTTTTTTATTTCCTCAATGAGTAGTCGTTTAATTCCGACATCTTGAAATCGACCCTAAGGGCTGATTAGATTCAATCATAACTTTCACCTTAGGAATATATGTGACGTTTTGACAGATTGTTAATACAAAAACTGTCAAAATGACAATCTTATTCGTCGGATAAAAGTTAACTGGCGATTGAAAAATCAGCCCTTAGTAATAATTATTGTATTAATTAAAGACTGATTTATTTTTTTATTTTATTAATGTGGATAGGTACGTGATTTAAAACTTACTTTAAACTGGGTAATCCAACTAATTCCTACTATACGTTATAGTTAAGTGCTTGTTCATTTAATAAAGATACTATAAAGATAAATTACACAGCCTTAAACTATTGAATCTATTAAGCCAAATTTGGTTTGAATCTGGATTTTACTTAAAAGATAGTTTGTAACTTCAAGTGCCATTAATAACTATTAAGTACTTGTGTTTTTTTTTTATTGAGACTTACGTTTTACTTTATTTTGATAAAGGTGGTGTTAAGTTTTACATTTTATTTCGTTTTTAATGAGAATTTGTTCTTGATTATTTTCTAAGAGACTAACAAATACAGGACACTTATTTACAAATTGACAATTATAATGTTGAACATTAAGAACAAATGCTTTTGTATGTGATTCTTACAAAATAAAACGTTTATTTTCCATCGACCAGTTCTTTTATTTCTTGCCTTTCACACAGGATTTTGCAAGCTACCGGGTGAACAAATGACATTTTTGGAATTTGATCAAAGTGACAACGGCACAAATGCATGACTCTTCCACTTCGTTGATTTTTATAAAGTATATCCTGAAAACCTGAAGTGGAAATTTTCTTTCCTAATTATGTATTAACGTCTATACTAGTAAACAAACCCATAAAATCTGCAAAAAAACAAAAAATGAACCCATAAATTAATATTTAACATTTATAAAATTTTTAATGCTCGTTTCTGTAAAATGTGAAAAGCGTAGATGTGTCAATACATTACTAGGTGAGCGATATTGTTAGATATATGTCTAAAAAATATAGCGGAATTATCGATAATATTATCCAAATTATTGTGACGATGTAGCCGATGTGGCCCCTGACATAGGGCTCGCCGTAAATTTTATGATATGCGAACGACCCTGGTTCGATTTCTTTCGAATCCTATGAAACTGTGAAATCAAATTTTAAGTGCTGATTTTACGTGTTTGGCTGTGAAGGATGTGAAGGAAAACTAACTAAGTTTACATCTTACTTTTAAGCTATTGCATAGCTTCTATCGCGGGCCTTGAGCGCGGGGACCGAATCCAGAAATTTATTCCGCCGTAACGAAAAAACCTCACGCTCCCCACTCCGTCGGTCACGGAGGTGTGGCTTGAAGGCCGTGCATTATCTAACGTCGTTTCTTTTCGGCAAGACATGTGTAGATCACTCATTTCTAGCGACCGAATCATTCTAGTTTATTTCGTCACGCGTACCGGTACATTCGGATCGATCATTCAAATGGATCCTTTCTGGCTCCAGTACTCTGTGTCTGTAAGATCCATTGGGAACAAATGGGAAAAAATATTTATGACTTTGTAATGCTATCATCGCCATCTACTGCATGTTATAGGTAATAAAGCATTTTATCGAACAACAATTTATGGATTTTCAAGGTGGTCAAGGTTTCAAGTCCAAAAGATGCTAGATGGCATAAATATTAAACACAAGAACTTCAATTGATTTGATTTAATTGATAACTTTATTCAAGATTATTATTATATATTTTATAAATTTAATAAATTTCTTTATTTTTAAATTTCATTCATAACTATACTTAATTTTATCGATTCTTATAAATTTACTTTGCATTTAGGCCATCTAGCATCTATTGAGCGTACCACCTTGAGTCTCATCCATTTTGGTTTGATTTCGATAAAATGATAAATCACTTTAACTATAGATCGAATAAGATGGCGCTATTTATTACAAAGCAAAGCATTGAAAGCAATTTTAGTAAAAAGAAGATATTGTTTTCATCTAATATTATAAAATTTAGACTTCACATGTCTAAAAATAAGGATTGTAATGTTTATTTGCTACAAAGTACTTAATATGATGATTTTCTTATAAGATAAACTGTTATCTTATAAGAAAATCATCATATTAAATAAATAATTTGCCTTGAAATCTTTTGAAGTGTTATTTTTAGTAAACCCCACGAAGTTAGGTGTTTTTAAAGTCAATTTTTATACGCCTTTGCCACGAAATGATATTTTTAACTCATAGATGTAACAATCAAATGTAATAAATAATTAAATGTAAAATATTTTTTTTTATTTTACTTATATAATAATAAAAAAACCCTTATATAATAAATACTCTACAATATTTTTTATTACCAGTGTGGGTGTAGCTACTTGATAAAAATAAAGTGCTTCCTTATGACACATAAAGAACTTTCCACGTTTGCACTTTGCAGCTTCTCTCAACTGAGCTACTTCAATCTTGCACAATTATAAAAGAACGTTAAATTAATCCTATCCTCCATCTACGAGTACACTTCATCGTCAGATCGCCACAGAGACCAGACCGGGAATCCAGAATCCAGATTCCAGAGATCTAACTTTGATTCCGATTTAATTTGTTTGACGTATCGTATTTCATTGTTCATTTCATCTTTATACCTCTCGCGTCTCGCCAGAGATTAGTTAGTATTTAATAATAGTACCTATGTTCCGTTTCCTTGCTCTATACGAATAGTGTAGTGTTACCTATTCTAGCCGAATCCAAGTCGCCAAAAAGTTGATGCAGAGTAAAAGTTGAAAGTCTTAAAAAGTCACCCAATTTTATAAGAAATATTTTAAGAAAATGCTTTAATTTAAACTTATGTTTGGTACCTTTAGTGTTATATTATTCATCAGAAGTAATAAGGATTGTAAGCATAGAAGTAGACTACAAAGGTATTAAAAAATACTTAAGAAGTCAGTTGCAATATCTACATTTTATTATTTTCTAATAAAAGGGTTATAGAATAAATAATATCCTTTACAATCGCCTTCTTTCTGAGATAGCCTACTCCGAGACTAGTAGAAAATCACAATTTTGGTCGCTCCGATTACTTTAAAACTAGCCTAAATAGCTAAATATCGCCTAACTTGGCAACATTTCCGAATGCATGCACTGATTATACCGCTCTGGTATACCTTACATTAAAAACAATTCATTCAGATCTTTCGGGATTCGGTCGGTTTGCGGCTCATTCTCAATTCAAACAAATCACGGGTTAAAAAGGTACCGTCAATTGTTTGTGATTGGTTGTACTGGTACATTCAAAAACAAATGAATGAACCATAATACTTTTAAGTGTACCAGCTCAAACGAACGAATCATGCATGATTGACACAAGTCTATTTTCGGCAGTCTTCGACACGGTGTTTGTGTATAAAGTGTTTTGAATATGAATGAACAAAGTGCATTTATTATTAATGAAGAAAGTCACGAAATAATAGTGAAAGAAAATGAGTGAGTACTCTATATACATACATTTTATTATTATCACAAATGCAGTACTAATTTTGAATTGAAAATATAATACTGCTATAAAGATAACCTAAATTTTTGATATAAAAATGAGCGATATTAAAAGTAGCCCTCTTTATATACACACAAACACACACACGCGTATAGTTTAAATTCTCAATTTAGATTCTCAATATATATATATATATATATATATATATATATATATTAGAGATGGGCCGAAATTCGGTACAAGAAAAATAATACCTACTCGCACTTATTTTAACTGAAATATAAGGTGTATCTAAACTACAATATACCATGGCTGCAACTGGTGGTTCTACTCATGATACTGTACCACTTTCCCCAAGGAACCCATAGTCAATTCTCAAAAAAATTGCACTTTGTACGGAAATCGGTCAGCTGATTGGCCAAGTCTCCATACAAACAACCGTGGCATATATTTTAGAAGCACCTTATATAACAACATTAGATACTGTAAAATAAAAGATATTATTTTTACTCACTCATGGTCATTTATTTATTTATTTATTTCGGAACATTGTAAATGTAAACCTTATATTAAATCAGTTCCTATCTTATCATTAATCTTAATCTTAGTTCTTAACCTTAATCTTAGTTAATTAGTTATTAATCTTAGAAATCCCTGCCCAATTAATAATTAGCCATATTACAAAAATGAAATAAACTTTGTATTCTCCTAGTAAACATCTGGATAGGAGTCCGTAAATTAAATAAAAAAATAATGTTTTTGATTCAACATTCATTAACTTCAAGTATTTTTCATTACAATTAAAGGGTATTTGTTTTCAACAATCATATTAAACCAACTGTTCTTATCTATCTAGTCATATTTAAAATTTACCAGAGTCAGGTTATGGTGCAAAAACACCAAAGATCTTATCAAGCCTTATTTGGCAGAAGTTTGTTACGTTTTTTTTCGTAGGTGTATGTTTCCTTCGGTGTGCGGGCGGGGTATTTGAAGTAAATGCGTAAACAAGTCACGACGCGTCGCTCTCGAGAAAGCGTGCGAAAATGAACCAAAGTGAAATTTGTCATCTATGAGAGTGAATTTTATCTGTGTACTCTGTAACAAATAACTATATAGAAAAAAAATGTGAAAATGACATTTCGCCATTTTTGTTTGTGTACTGGTTAGGAACTCGATCAAAAATTTGATAATTTCTCCATTTTTATACGTTATTTCTAATGTTATTTTACATCAATTTAATTGTGAAGATATTTTCTTTAGGAAATATGTATCACTACGACGATTCAAAAATGTTTACATATAATAATTTACCTCGAAATTCACTATACGCGATTATCGTTTATTGATTATATGTTGTTTAAAAAGTATTCTTATCAGTTTTTGTGTTAAATGGATGCTAAATATAAAAGAATGCTTCAGTATTGATAGCAATTTATTAACGAAATATCTGTTGAGATGTGTCTAGAAATTATTAATACTTATTTTTATTTATTTATTAAAATAATAAATAAATAAAATTAAGTATACATTTATCTATATTGAGTACTAGTTGTTCCCTGCGATCTCGCCCCCGTGGAATATGGATTTCACGGGTTTTAATTTTTTTGCGCGGAACCCTAATTCTTTTTCTAAAACAAAAGTAGTTCAAGTTATTCCTTATATCATCAGCTATCTGCCAGTGAAAGTCCCGTCAAAATAGATCCAGCTGTTTCGGAGATTAGCTGGAACAAACAGACAGACAGACAGACAGACCGACAGAGAGATAAAAATTTAAAAAATTGTGTTTTTGTTACTAGTACTTTCATATGCATTTAATAAAAAGCTGTTGTTTTAACATTACAAACAGACACTTTTATTATTTGTTTACTTTTTATTTATTTTTAGATATAGATTAAGATATTATTCATATTGGTGTCATTTTAAAGGGAATATCATGCACTATTATAATAATAAAATAATTGTCTCCAGTAAATATTATACTTTTCTTGTAAAACTCGAAATAAAAAATAAATACGATTTATTTTTATATTCCCATATGCTTTCTTTTCATCCTTTATTTTTTATTTGACCAATTTTCTTTTAATAAAATTAAATTCTGAATTCGTTGAGCTTTTTGAGAATATTTTTATTTGAATGTTAGGTAGGTACCTATATTAGTTTTTCAGTAGTAATCGTTATTGTTGCGACAGTCTCGCGCGGTCGTAAAAAAAGTTTCAATCACCTGCGCGGCGCTTGAAGGCCGTGCATTGTCTAACGTCGTTTCTTTTCGGCAGTCTTCGACACGGTGTTCGTGTGCGTGCAACTAGACGTATTATACGACTCTGCGAAGCTCGCACGAATCGAGACGAGCTGCTCCGAAATCGGACGAATACATAAGCAGCTGTTTATGAGAAAGTATATAGGTGTATAGGTATTTATGTACAACAGTGAATAACTGTACTTGTAAAATTTGTGTATAAAGTGTTTTGAATATGAATGAACAAAGTGCATTTATTATTTATTTATTTAATAAAAGAAAAAAATGTTTTCTTATCGGTCACCACGCTTAAAAAGTGTAACTTGAATTAATATCAAAGAAAAAGAAATACTGCATAAATAAAATAAATAAATAATTATAATTGCATAAGTTGATACAAAATGCTATGCAATAGCTTAACCGCGGCAGTCCCCGAGTGCCACACGTCTTTTTTTTAGTTTAAGTTTTCTGCAATTTTACAGTATAAAGTTCTTATATTTTATACCTAAAACAATTAAATAACAATCGGAATCCTACAGAAATTAGAAGAATAACAAATGTGTGAAAAAATCTTGTATATTAAATATATATTGAATGTTAAATATAAATTAAATATTAATTATGAACTTTTAGTTTTTAAAACTAAACTAAACTTTACTTTTACGGGTTATATATATATATATTTATATATATATATATATATATATATATATATATATATATATATATATATATATATATATATATATATATTACGAAACGGTATATAATGAAAATAATTTTAATTATAATCATAAGTGAAACAGGCTTTTAATATAGTCTATTTCAACCTGGCAAACCTATATTACACGTTTCGGATATACTCGTACATCTACTAACTTTTGAATGAACGAATAATTTAGGTAAGCAGATGGCCGTATACTTTGATGACACTTTTAAGCATTTTGGTAAGAAAGAATGGAAACTAGAAACTCTCATTGAGTACATAGTATTAAAACTATGCAATTTTTCCAATCATATAATATAATAACTATATAGGTAAAACGAGAAACGCCTTTTTTGAATCAGTAGTAGGCCTAAGTTTGTTCAAGATTTTAATTGGTGTTTAATAGCGAGGTCCTATAGTGGTAAATGTATGATTTAGCTTTGAATAGAAAAGTTTTCATAATACTCATAATTTGGTGGAAAGATTGAGAATTAATGGAAATGGATGTTTGCTGTCCGTTTGCAATTTGTGTTCATAAAAACCTCCACGATATTGGAAAAATTCCCAATCATTTTTTAAGCTATTGCATAGCTTCTATCGCGGGCCTTGAGCGCGGGGACCGAATCCAGAAATTCCGTAACGAAAAAAACCTCACGCTCCCCACTCCGACGGGCACGGAGGTGTGGCGTTGAAAGCCGTGCATCGTCTAACGTCGTTTCAATTCGGCAGACTTCGGCACTCGGCAGACTTCGGCACGGTGTTTGTGTGCGTGCGACTAGTCGTATGCGTGTACACTAGCTGCTAACTGAATGATAAAAATTCCTGAATAACCTACATGTATTGTAAGATATTAAAAATATTTTAAACAATATTAACTCCTCATTTATACAATAAGAGAAAAAAAAATTGTTTTCTTATTGGTCACCACGCTCAAAAAGTGTAACTTGATTTAATATCAAAGACTTAACTGCATAAATAAAATAAATAATTAATTATAATTGCATAAGTTGATAAAAAATGCTATGCAATAGCTTTCCCCGAGTGCCACACGTCTTTTTTTTTCATTTTCCCTCTGTCGCCTCCTACAACCCACTCATACAATATGGGCTAGTGGATATTCTTACACCGCCACTACCCGGGACACAGTAGCAGTCATAGAAAACTTTATATATACGTACCAGTAAAGTGTTTACAGCACGAATGAGTAGACTCGAACAGGGAACGGAGCTTGCGGTTGTGTTTCGTTACTACTCACTCAGTGGTTACTCACCGATGAGTAGCTACGTTCTCTTATTCTATACCAGTTCATCCCACGGGAATTTACAAAATTGAACAATATTTAAATACAATATTATATACATACATATATATACATATATATAAATTTTGTATTTAAATATTAGTAGTTTTATTGCCTTAAGTTACGGTCCATTTCAGTTTGTTTTGACTGTACAGATTTAGTGTCGTAGAAACGATTCTGAACAATCTACTTTCTCAAAGTGCGTTAATTATGTTATGTGTTGTATATTATATAAATATATCTATATATCTAGATATATAGATATATTTATATAATATACAACAATATAAATATATCTAGATATATATTGTACAGTAGATTGTTCAGAATCGTTTACTGAATTGATTCTACGACACTATATCTGTACAGTCAAAACAAACTGAAATGGACCGTAACTTAAGGCAATAAAACTTTTAAGAGTGCAGTTTTCTTTGTATTATTACAAATTCAACCACTCAATAAAATAAAGAAAAATGAACTTTATTTCAAGGGCGTTAAAGTCTTTGCGTTCGTGGATTTGTACTGTCACCACAACATTCTTCCGGAATTAGTATAACTAATTTGATAAATAATCAATGCATAAAAATGTTTAACAAAAAATTATAGTATAATAATTGGGGTGTCTGAGGGTGGGCGTTAATTACGTTACAGATTGTTTATATATATATATATAGTAATATATATATATGTATATATATATATATATATATATATATATATATATATATATATATATATATATATATATATATACACAATATACAATATTATGTACTTACTTAGGAACAACATAAACGAAAACGAAAAGTGAGTTTTCAATATCGTATTAATTATTATTATAACCTACTAAAGACAACTACCAACTACTAAAAGATTTTATGCAGCCGATTTTTAGTTACTATTAAACTATTGGGCTTGTTGTCAGACGTTCGCTCCGAATCTTTAATTAAATACTTTTAATATTTCGTTTGAACTAAGTTCCATGAGTCAAAAAGGAAGTAAGTGCACACCGTGTTTGTGTGCGATACGCAATATGATCCCTGAAACTAATTATACGATTCGTTAAATAAGTTTCATTACGTAGTATTTGCTAAAGATAGAATCATAACATTATGACCTTTAATTTTGGAGCTGTACGGAAAAACAAATATGATGATGATGTGGATTGACTTAGGCCGTGAAGTGGCAACGTAAGAGAAGGTTGTATGTAGCGACATAGGGAAACTGAAACAGAACACGAGCAGCAGCATCCTTCTGATAAGAATATAAAGCAATAAAAACAGCTATTGCCTACCCGATTCCCAAACGCAACAATTATAGCTAATATTGTACCCTATTAGGCAATATCTTTGAAGGAGACTTCTGTTTACCAGTAAACAGTTGATAGATTGTAATGATGATGTGGATGATGATTTCTAAACCAATATTGAAGATTTATATATAAAGGAGAACATACGACGATCATATAAGCATCGAGAATTATGAAAAAGTGCATAATTACGCAAATTATTTGCTTTAATCATCCATTAAAAACCGTAATCGTCGATTTTGTATGATGAGTACATAACAAGATTAAAAATGGTAAATGTTGAAATAAATTACATCCGTTCATAACAGTTTGCATAACACTTAATGTAAAATTTTGTACTAGTATCCTTTACCATTTAACGGGCACCTTTATGGACTCTTATTAAGTTCTGTGAACCGTAAAAGCTACTTAAAATAAGCTACGCTATCTCCACCACAAAAGCCGGCCAATTTTATTGCCATGCCGCTTTTTATGTACAGGTGGGCTCCTCTGATTCGCTCGGAGTTTTGCATAATCGGATTTGCAAGTGCATTTGAAAAGAGTTCAAAATATCGCTAGATTAAATACTGTGACTATTTTTATGAAAATGGATATGCAAATTCATGCACGGTACAATTTGCAGAAATTTATTTATTTTGAATGTGTATCGTGGAACCACGTCGCTTAACATTGTGTATAATGGCTCCTTCAACCGGGGAACGATCATATTCATTAATTTATTGCAGCGTATCAAATCTAACGCTGAACTCAGCTGCCCCGTGGATTGCCTCACAAGGGGGATATTTGCCACAGTTGCCACGCTTTGCAGGCGGGTTGCCTGCAGATATTTGTTTTCTAGTTGTTATTAAGAAGACACTGCCCATCCAGGTTTATTTATCCACAAGATGATACAGATTAGTTGATTCTCTTACGTTGCCGAACGACAGGAATGTGGTATGGCAAACACTGAACTCATATGGGTTGAGCGCTGGTTTGATACAGGCATTAAGGTCTCTTTATAGGGACTCTAGTGCTTGTGTCAGGATCAATGGGGTCTACTCGGACTGGTTTGGCATCCAAAAAGGTGTCAGACAGGGCTGTGTAGCTTCCCCTTGGCTGTTCAACCTATTTTTGGACCGGTGTTTGCAAACTTTGAAGATGAAGAATGTGGGTTAAGAATGGGCGAGTTAACCGTCAAATGCCTTTTGTATGCCGATGATCAAGTCATATTTGCGTCATCGGCGGCAGAGTTGCAAATGATGGTTACATTAATAAACTGGGAATTAAAAGAAAGGGGAATGAAAGTGAACGCAAGTAAGACGAAAGTGATGGTTTTTGAAAGAGAAGAAAGCAAAACGGTATGTGAAATAAGAATAGAAGGAGAGTTAATTGAGCAAGTGGATGAGTTTGTGTATTTGGGATGTGTATTTAGCAGGGATGGTAGATATGATAGGGATATAGAACGATGAGTAAATGCAGGGAATAGAGTGAATGGGGCACTACACTCTATTATGAAGAACCAGAATGTGTCAAAACAGGCACGTTTGGTAATTCATAATGCTGTGTTAGTCCCTACTTTAATGTATGGTAGTGAAAGCTGGGTGTGGCAGAAGAAGCACGAAAGTAGAATAAATGCTGTAGAAATGCGGTCTTTAAGGAGTATGCTAGGGTTGAATCTGAATGACAGGGTGAGAAATTGCGTGATAAGAGATAAATGTGGTATGCAAGATGATGTTGTGACCAGGATTAAGAAAGGAATGCTTCGGTGGTTTGGTCACGTAGAAAGAATGAATGAGGAAAGAGTGACAAAGCAAATTTATATGGCAGATGTGAATGGCCGAGTCGGGAAGGGACGCCCTAGAAAAAAGTTTATCGACCAAATTGGCGATATTTCGAAAATGGGCCACGTTAGAAGTACCCTTAACCGACGATTATGTATGCGTAGATATATGGATGTAAAGGAGGCGAAACAGGTATGTCAGGATCGTGCCAAATGGAAGTCCGTAGTCTCTGCCTACCCCTCTGGGTGACAGGCGTGAGTGTTTATGTTATATGTTCGTTCTTACGCTGCCGCTGCGGCGACCATATTCTACATAAAATATCCAACTTCAGGGCTGCAACTCAGTATACAAGCTAGATGTCCGTGACAACGGACAGACAGATAGCAGAGTGACATAATTTGGGATCCATACCATCTGAAGACTTTAAAACACGCTCGAAGGAACTCGGATATGTCAAAATAATTAATTTGAAAAGCGAACAAAGCTTGTTATTATAGGCTTCTTGCTAACCCCTTACTGCGTACGAAGCCATATATGGATGCCACAGTTTGTATGTTTTTATAGGCTAACCATATATCTCATCTTAAAAAACTAGCTAACGTTAGAACCAGCACTTCATCGTCAAACGGAACGTATATAATTTGTTTATTGCAAATTTCATCTTTCAAATATTATTAAAGTTAAGTTCAGCGCGTGCAACGAGCTGGGTACAAGACAAAAAGTGCTACTTTGTAATTAAAAATATAATACCAAAAAGGTAAGTAAAGTCGTGAAAAAATATTATTATGTTCTCTTAACTTTCTAAAATACAGTAAACGTTTGATTTTTTTGCATATTGGGTGCATTTTTTTCACTTTTTCCAAAGTTGCCATATTTGGCTTCGTATGCATTCCGATCAAAGCGCTTTCAAATATGTGATTTTTTATCTCATTCTAGAAATGGATCCAGCACTCTTCTATAGCTCTACTAAGCATGTAAAGATTATTCCTGGCGATGGTAACGTGAGTGGTGATGATATTGATTCAGATTGTGATGATAATTGTGATCAAAGCTCAATTCGTTTACCTCCAAAACGACACATTATTATACCGGAGACTGACTATTCTGAAGAAGATGACGTGATGACCTTTTATTAACTTACGGTCTGCAACAACGTTCAAATCCAAAGAAAAAACAAGAGGGTTATTTGGAAAAAAGGGAAAACGTCAAATTATGATGTGAACAATTTTAAATTCATGGGTAACACAGATTTACCAGATACTATAAAAAAACTGGATCTCCGGCAGTCCAGTATTCTGGGAACTCCGATATTCAGCCGAGGCGGCACTCCCACCAGTTTTCCCGACTCTCCAGTACCCACAAAAAAGTCACGAAAAACGCCAGCTAGATATCAAGCTGTGCCTTTGGAGTCGGTGCATTCTGATGGGATTGCCCATTATCCAATTTGGAAGAAGTATGCCAAAATTGTTCGAAATTTCGTTCTTTCACATTATGTGAAAAATGTAATGTGTTTTTATGTTATAATGACATACGCAATTGTAATAAGGAATTTCAGGAAACATAAACTAGTTTTTCCCTAAATGCATGCGAAGCCATATCTGGCTGAAAATTAGTTGGCTAGAAGGCATACGAAGCCATATATGGCGCCGTGTAATAACTTTTATAATATAAGTTAATATTTTTTTCTTAATTTGATCTCATTATGTAAGCTCAAATAAACAACTTTTCGTAAAAATAAAATTTTTATTCCAATTCTTTAATAATTCATGCGGTAAGGGGCTAATTTACTTTTAAAATTTACATTTTTTACAAAGAGAATATTCTATTGAAAATTTGGACAATCACAAAAGTACGACTCATGAGCGTTTCTGATGAAAAAATTGATTATCAAAATAAATCGATTACGCATAGTATAATATCGATATACTCTGTAGGGTACATTGGTCCATTGTCTATAGAGGGCGAAAAAAATCAAATGGAAATAATTAGGTACAGTGCCACCAACATATCTGTTAAGGTGGACAAAATTGGAACTAAGGCCGCCACTTTATAAATGAGATTTCGCTATAAACTATTATTTACTTTGTGCTGTGAAAAGAGCGTTTTGTTTGATTTCATTGTGAAATGTGTTTTGTTTGATTTCATAGTGAAAAGTGCAAATAAATATACATATGTAGTCATGTATTTGCTCGGTTAATTTATTAAGTGGCAGTAGTAAGCTCTCCACTAGCAACTCTGTCAACTGAACAGTAAAGTTGGTTGGTATTGGCATAGAAGGTATATCTATAAAAAAATGATTCTATTAACAAACTACGCGTACTAGTTGACGTAATGCTGAAGCTAATAAAAATCCGGTCTCGATACATCAATTTTTTGGGAGATACCTTGAACACATACAAATTCAGCGTACAAACATCCTAACGTCCACGTAATTTTTTTTCAAACCGTTTTTAACGTAGCAATGTAAAATGATTTTTTTTAGAAAATATAGGATGGATTAGCTAGAGTGTATTCTTAATAGACGGATACTTATATTATTTCAAAGGTGCAATATGGTTATAATAGGTGCATTATAAGACCACAAAATTGCTTGACCTTAACATGTCGGGAGTAAAGCACTACATCAAAAGCTTCTCGTTATGAGGCGTGCCATTGTCAAAAACTAACTTAATAATTATACTTCAGAAAGCTTTAAGTTTTTTTATAGAAGAGGGGCAAACGAGCATACGGTTCACTTGATGTTAAATGACTACCGCCTCCCATAAACACCAGGGGAATTGCAGGTACGTTGCCGGCTCTTTAGAGAGGAGTAAGCTCTTTTCTTGAAAGTCCCTAGGTCGTATCGGTCCGGAAAAATTGCCGGTGGTAAACCATTCCACAGAAAGGTCGTACGTGGAAGAAAACTCCTAGTGAAACGTACAGTGGTGAACCGCCAAGCACCCAGATGGTGTGAATGGTATCGGGAGGTTTGCCGCGTAGTGCGTTCATGAAATTTGGCGGATGGGATAAATCCGAACAATTCCTCAGAGCACTCCCTATGGTATATGTAAAAGAAAATACAAAGAGATGCAACATCTCTTCGCAGCGCCAGTGAATCGAGCCGATCGGAAAGCACTCGGTCGTCAACGATTCGAACCGGTCTGCGCTGGATGCGGTAAAGTGGAAGAGGCTGGCACTGGGGAGCCTCACCCCAGAGATGGGAACAGTTTCCATGTTTGGCCAAACCTGTGCCTTGTAAAGTTGCAGGCGGTGTGCTGGCATTAAATACTGTCCCGCTCCGCTGAGCACGCCAAGCTTTTTAGAGGCCAATTCGGCCTTCTCTTCCAGGTGACCACGAAACTGCTCGTCACTCGAATGTCAACGCTGAGGATTCCGATACTGGTTGCGGTAACAAAGGGAGTGCCTCGAAATTGAGGAGATACGACAAAAGGGTTCTGTTCAGCGGTAAACGCGCAAACTTGTGTCATCTGGGGGTTAAACTGGACTAGATTCAGTCGCCTCCAATCCAAGACTTTGTTCAGCAAAGACTCGATTGAGGGCGATTTGTACTCGGATTTGTACCCGGTACTCTGAGGCGTTTTCCCTAAAAATATTGGCACGGCTAGTGTACCGAGTATCACCAGTGCTGTCATCCGCATAGCAATGAATGTTACCGGTTTGCAACATATCATTCATATACAGAACAATCAGCGTTGGTGATCGCACGCAGCCTTGTGGAACGCCAGCATTAATAGGCTTGTCGTCGGAACATACACCGTCTACAACGACCTTGATGGTCCGATTTGCAAGAAATCTGGTGATCCAATTGCACAATTTCTCGGGAAGCCCAAAGGAAGGGAGTTTCGAAAGAAACGCTTTATGCTAAACCCGATCGAAGGCCTTGGCAATGTCTAAATTAACGGCCAATGCCTCCCCCTTGGACTCTACTGCCCCCGCCTATCTATGAGTCAGGTAGACCAGAAGATCACCAGCCGATCGACCAGGACGAAAACCGTATTGGCGGTCACTAATCAGCTGGTAAACCTCAAGGTACCTCATGAGCTGGCAGTTTACAAAGGACTCCATTGTTTTGCAGAACAAGGAGGTGATGGCGATAGGCTGTAATTGGATGGGTCTGAGCAGTTGCCTTTTTCAGGGATCGGGTGGACGAAAGCCGTGATTTTGGGACTACGCCTAGAGAGTAGGAGTACCGGAAAAGACGCGTTAGAACCGGTGCCAACTCTGGCGCACACGTCCTCAGCACAATCGGCGGGATATCGTCAGGCCCACTCGACTCGTGGATGTCCAGGGAGAAGAGTGCTTTGCAAACCGAGCACCTTGTAAACCGCACCTCAAGCATGGAGCACTCACAACGCGGGATAGTCGGCGGTGTACTCCCCCCGTCATCGACAGTCGAGTCTGACGCAAAGAAAGAGCCTAGCAGATCGGCTTTCTCGTTTGCGGCATGGGCCAGTGAGTCTTCCTTCCTCTACAGAGATGGAAGAGATGGCTGACAGAAATTCCGCTGGATAGCCTTCGTGAGAGACCAGAATCTCTGGGGACTAAGATGGAGTATTTCACAACCTATAATAATACTGACTCACTATACCCTTCTGACCAGAACACTGCAGTGCACGCACATTCCTATGTAATTACTTCTCCCACATATGTAATTCTAATTTTATTTATCTATACAATCCACAAAGTTTTTAAGTTAAGAGGAAGTAAGCTACTTTGTTTGTAAATTATTACTTACAAAAACAAATGAATAGAGCTTGCTGGATACCTGTGTCCATAAATTGTGCCGTTACCGTTTACTTTATCGGATGATGGCGAATTTCTCACAGTTGTCAGTGCTTAAAGTTATATGACATCAAACTAGTTGGATAGTTTCCGAATCGTTCTGTTTCCTTTTATTTTGCGTTTAAGAATCGATTTGTTTATTGCGTCCGCTACCAATACTAACTGAGGATTTGCGGCATTGGATTTTCATTCAAATGGAGTATTTTGTGCAGGCTTTTTAAAAATAACTGTAGATGGGTTATGACGTTATTCTGCGCTGTTAACAGATAAAATATTATACATTTATTTTAAGGCCTTTCCTCTGTCTGTTTACGTACATAAATTGCACAAGGCCAAATTATTCAGAGGCGGAACAATTACTTGTAAGCCATAAAAATACTTGTTAGGCGCGTGATACACGGCATTTAGCGCTGCTACTGCGTCATGGATCCGTCAAATACATATATACATAGTTGTTAGTAATTTTTTCATTTAATACTCTCCATCAAAGGTAGCGGCTGAACTTGATAACTATGGCATAGTTACCGCGCTTGGCCGGAGAGTTGGCAACTGCAGTTTTTCACTGTCTGATTATTACTAGTTATAACCAGATAAGATAATGTTTAATACGATGCTTACCATTTTCTGGTTTCTTCCCTTTAGTTGCCTCTTAATAAACGATATAGGGTAGTACATATTCTTACACGACCACTAGACAGAACACGTAGGTAGTAATTTCTGAAATCTGTAATAAAATATTTTATCTCAATGATTTTATAATAACTAATTAACATTTCAAACGGCGAGCGTCCAAATTTGACCGCTTCTATATTCCGTCAAAATTCAAGAGGTCAAATGTGACCGCACCCACCCACAGCACTTTAACCAATAAATACTTATGTTTAAAGACTACTTTTCTTTGAAGAAGTTTGGCATTTTAGAATCAATCTGAAATTTTCTATCCTCTAGTGGAATAAAAAGTCAGTTATTCCATGGATATTTATTTATAATCTACGTTCATTTCGTATGCCATTTTCGTGTGAATGTTATTGTGTTGATTTTTGGATTATTCTAGTGTTTTATTAGTGTTTTAGTATAGTGATTTATTATAAAATTGTAATGAAAGTTTTTATGTGAATATTATTTATCTTTTTACGTAAATAAATTCGAGTAATATATATAGAAATAATTGTGATTTTCACGATGCCGAATCATTCATCCGCTTGGTATATATATATATATATATACATATATATATATATATATATATATATATATATATATATATATATATATATATATATATATATATATATATATATATATATATATAGACATTATTTTATTATAAAAAATACAATAAAATCTTTTTGTTATGAAGTAAAACCTGACTTTTGTTTAGACCATAGGATAGCGAATTTTGTATAGATTTTATAATGCTAAACTTCTTCATAGAAAAGTAGTCTCTAAATATAAGTTTTAATGGTTTAAAATTCTGTAGGTGAGTGCGGTCGCATGCAACCGTTCGGGATTTGCCAGACGCATGCGACTGCATGGGATTTTTATAAGGATTGAAGGGTTAAATAAAAAAGGTATCGTTCCATCAGGACCCTACAAAATTACGTTCGGTATCTACAGATATGTCCGAAGTTAGTAAATTCAGTTTTCGTTTCATACTTTACTTTGCATTTAAAATAAAGGTCTAATATTTAATCTATTAACACTGCAGAATATATATATATATATATATATATACATATATATATATATATATATATATATATATATATATATATATATATATATATATATATATATATATATATATACCAAGCGGATGAATGATTCGGCAGCGTGAAAATCACAACTATTTCTACATATATTACTCGAATTTATTTACGTAAAAAGATAAATCATATTCACATAAAAACTTTCATTACAATTTTATAATAAATCACTATACTAAAACACTAATAAAACACTAGAATAATCCAAAAATCAACACAATAACATTCACACGAAAATGGCCTACGAAATGAACGTAGATTATAAATAAATATCCATGGAATAACTGACTTTTTATTCCACTAGAGGATGGAAAATTTCAGATTGATTCTAAAATGCCAAACTTCTTCAAAGAAAAGTAGTCTTTAAACATAAGTATTTATTGGTTAAAGTGCTGTGGGTGGGTGCGGTCACATTTGACCTCTTGAATTTTGACGGAATATAGAAGCGGTCAAATTTGGATGCTCGCCGTTTGAAATGTTAATTAGTTATTATAAAATCTTTGAGATAAAAGGTATTTTATTACAGATTTCAGAAATTACTACCTACGTGTTCTGTCTAGTGGTCGTGTAAGAATATGTACTACCCTATATCGTTTATTAAGAGGCAACTAAAGGGAAGAAACCAGAAAATGGTAAGCATCGTATTAAACATTATCTTATCTGGTTATAACTAGTAATAATCAGACAGTGAAAAACTGCAGTTGCCAACTCTCCGGCCAAGCGCGGTAACTATGCCATAGTTATCAAGTTCAGCCGCTACCTTTGATGGAGAGTATTAAATGAAAAAATTACTAACAACTATGTATATATGTATTTGACGGATCCATGACGCAGTAGCAGCGCTAAATGCCGTGTATCACGCGCCTAACAAGTATTTTTATGGCTTACAAATAATTGTTCCGCCTCTGAATATTTGGCCTTGTGCAATTTATGTACGTAAACAGACTGAAATATATAAATAAATAAACATGCCTTTTGTTTCTTGCTTCACAGTAATAGAGATTTACCATTTTATATTAAACAGTGTGCATGCAAAAATTAATTGATCTAGTATTACAAAACTTAGTTTTTTTGTACTCGTGGGTATTATTTTTGATAGAAAGGTGATTGTATTAGAACAAGAGACTTTCAATTCCATTAATTAATTACAGTAAATTATTTCTTACTTCTAGTAGTTGTCTTAGGCCATTACGAGAATGTATTTTAAAAGTTTTAATAAATTCTGATAATATTTTAAAATAAATTTTTTCTAAAATTTACAGTGTAGAATTGGTTAATTACAGTCACCCTTTTTTGGGTGTATATGTACAATTGCAAGAACCCCTCTTCAAAGGAGGGTAAAGGCCTCCTATTCGCATCCAGTGAGTACTACGAAAACTGCCTTAACGATACAAAAAAATCCAAGTGCTGGGGTAACGGGTTTTAAAATAAAATAAAGGATAAAGCGTGTGCACCATTCCTTCAAGGTAAAGAAAAGGATTTCTACTGTGCGAAGATATCTGAATGACACTAATGATGAATCTGAAATGAGGGAACGGTGTCCACTAAATAATATAGTGGTGGCGTAAAGGAATCGACTACAACATGTCAATTCCGGGGGTATCGTAACAGGAGATATAGGTATATAAAACAGCAGATGCGCACCAGCCCTTAAACAGCATGCATGCAGTTATATTAGTAGTATAGTTGTAGCACGAATGGGTCGGCTCGAGCGGGGAAGGACCACGCTCTCACAGAATACCAGCGTAAAATAGTACCTTAATGCTGCTGTGTTTCGTATGGTGAGTGTAGAGAACCGGAGACCCTTTTTACGGGAAACGAGGCATTCCATCTTAGTCCTCACGGGTAACAACGCATATGAATTTTGATTCTAGATCAAGGATAGATGTAGATGTCTATGGGCCACAGCAACCACTTACCATCAGGTGGACTGTGTGCTCGTTTGTCACCCCATACTATTAAAAAAAATTCCTGTTTCTAACTACCTTTATGACCGCGTCCTCTAGGGAGACGGTAGATCCCATAAGGCAAACGTAAGTGAGGAGACACTTAATAGGAAACAAGAAAATTATTATAACCCTAGTATATACCTTAACAAAGTTGTAGACGTTATCGTGCGTGTCAAACGACCTTACTACGTGTCCTATTGTAATACATTTTATTTCTCAGACATGTAATTTTCTGTTATTTTAAATCATTGCCAGTCACGTGGTAATTAGGTTGTAAAATTAACAATCCCAGCGGTGCAGTGGCGCAGCTTGCTTTGTTGCCCTTCCGGTGCCACTATAGCCAAAAATGCTACCCGTCACCATATCGTCCATGTATACTTCTTAAAAATAAATGAAACGAAATTTTGATATTTATACTTTTGGCAAATACATAAAAATTTTAACATTCAAGCCTGTCACCCAGAGGGGTAGGCAGAGACTATACAGATTTCCATTCGACACGATCCTGCCACACCTCTCTCGCTTCCATCACATCCATTACTCGTCAGTTAAAGTTATTCTATTTTTTTTTTGCCAAAATGTCACCTCATATAAGCTGCTGCCTAAGAGTACATACGTAGTTATTGACATTACTTGTCAACAGGAAATTTAGAGAATCCTTATAACACATTTATTAAAGTCAAAGTCATAGCTTTATTTTCAAATAATCTTGCTTAAAGCTTTTGTGATATATTAACGTCAAAATTTACACCGGTTCAAAAAACAAAACCTTCTTTAATGGATAACAGGCAAGAAACCTTTGGGATTTATTTAACGCCGTATTACAATGTCATTAACAACTAATACACAAACTAATATATCTATTTTAAAATTTTATGTACATATTTATTACAAAATTGAACTTCAATTAAACTTAAATTAATAAACCTTAAATAAGATTTAGGTTTATTGCTGCGTGAACAAACATTATTTGATTAAAAATATATGATCAGAAAATACGAAAAAATATGAGCTCATATATCATATCATATCTCTATATCTACTTGTAATATACATTGACGTACGGATACACTCGTCCAAAAAGTAAAACTGTTATAAGACCAGCTAGCCATATATTATCTTTATTGTAAGGGGTTAAGTGACCAGCAGCTGTTGCTACGGCAGTTTTCTTTTGGGTCGAGCCATCTCTCGACCGTGTTGCTTATAAAAAACTATATAACTATTAATTTTTTAAGTAAAAAATATAACAGTAACGCAAAAGCTTAACGTATATGAAATGATATAGTATCATTATGACAATCAACAGTCAGCAACACATTTCACCAAACCAGGTTATTTTCTTATTTTTTTAAACCACGTAAATATTTATTTCGATTTTCTTCCTCGTACAATATAAGTTCGCGTTTTGTTGGATAATTACAAATTGATTATTCTTTTTTAATCCAACCAACAAAAGTTCATATAGTATTTTCAGTAATCGAATATAGACCGTTAGCAAGTGCTGACCTGTTTTCTGTCATTTTGGAGTCGTCAGGCATCCATTAATACTGTTGAACCATATATGTACTTTAAGTGACCAATTCTTGTATATATGCATAGATATGTCATGGTTTCTCGGAAACGACTCTAACGATTTTATAACATTTTTGATTTAAACAATGTTTTACTTTCCAGATAAATGTCGTCCTTGAGAAAATCATATGTTTTATAACGTCTAGCAAAGCTCTGTCGCTCGGAAACTTTATATTTAATTGGAAACCCCCCATACTATATTATATATGTAAATTTATGTTATTTGACCGTGCAATGGTGACGTAAGAATATCCACTATCAAATATTGTTCCGGTGTCGTAAGAGGCGGCAGAGGGAATCAGACCAGGAAGCGAACACTAGTGTCTTCCTTTTATATAAAATATAAATAACTGCAGTTAGGCAATATGAGGAGAAAGCCAATGTTCAGCAGTGAACTTTAGATAGCCTGTAACGGTAATGTGCCATGATATGGCGCAGTAAAAACTCTTTTAACTGTATATGTCGCCCTGTGGGTATTTGGTGATTTAAGTCAAATGGCATCCTAAGCCCATGCCTCGTAAACCTAAGCTTAGATGTCTATGTTAAAGGAAACACTATTGTATGAAGCGATATTTTGTTAATTATCATCAAATTTATTTGCAATTATATGGAACTAAGAGCCGCAGTAGCCCATGAGCTAAGCGCTCGCTATAAATTTTACAAAACGCGAGCAACCCGGGTTTGAACCCCGGTGGACCGAGTGACAAATAAAATTGTTGATTACAATTCTAATTGCTGTTGCTTACTGCTAATTGGTGACGAAAGATATTGTGAGAAGGCCTGCATGTCTGAAGAATAAAATATTTCCTAGATACATAGGTAGTTATTATATATTATAAAATTATTTATTATTATTTAAAGTCTGCTAACAGACACAGTGGCGCGACTGAATTATTGCTTATACTCTGTAATGAGATGAGAGGCCTGTGCCCGGTGGTGAGACTTGAATGTAACTTTACTTTTATAGGTAAACAAATTTTACTTTTTAGTTATTTTTGTTTTATTTTTATGTAATAGTATAAGAGTAAAAAACGAGCACACACTTCATATGACTGTAAGAGGATGCTGAAGTCATAAACATTTGACAATCAAAAATCAATCAAAATGCAGATTCGTTGTCACCCCAGTAAACTAAGATTGTATCCGATTCTCTACACTCACCTAACTAAAAACAAAAACATTAAGCTGCTATTTCACGATGGTATTCTGTGAGAGTGCGGTGCTTCTTCGGCCGACCTACTTGTACTACAACACTTTATAGCTGTAACGTGGCTCTGCCACGTAAATGTTATGTAACATTTAGCAAAATCAACAAAAATAAACTTTATATATTGCATGTACTGCAAACATTTTAAATTTTTCAGTTAAGAGTAACTCACAAATAGAAGAGTTCTATCCAGGTTTATTAATTTATTAATTAATCAGTGCACAGTCAGGTTATTGTTGTGAGTGCACACATCAATACATTTTTATTGAAAGTAGGCTTAATCTAGGGACCGATGTGTATAAAACAATTAATATTATCTTTTCAAAGTAAAATGTTACACTACAATCCCCGTTATTTCGCCAAAATGTTAACATTCCAGATCTGTTACTAAGTGAAACTGGGGTTTTATATATGGTATTATTTTATATTTTTAGTATCCCACGCAAAACAAAACATTATCAAAGCAACAAAATTATTATCAAAGCACTTCCATATGTAATCCCTCTATCCCTTTGCCAGAGATGTTTTTCACAGAGATTTAATGAGGAATATTAAAATTGAAACACATTTACAAAATGCGTTGGCCAAATATGGATATGAGGTATGAAATTTGGTATGTTAAGGCAATTATAAGCCATGCTAACTTCAAAACCGTTTTATATTGTTGTTTATTAATGATAAATCCTATTTTGCTTTTTAGAGGTCTTAACATAAGAGATGGCATGGCATGTTATGCTGAACAAATGTAGCGAACTCTTCAGCACTCCATGACATCATCATTAGTAAAAGTTTGAAAAGCTATAAAAAATTAACTACTGCCTTAACAACAAAAATAAATAAATCGGTACTTATGAGTAACTTAATTGTGTATAAAGTATGTTATTTTGTGTAAATGAAAAAAAAATATAAAAAAGACACCTTAAAATTTTACATACCTGATACAATGTGTCGTAATTTTTTGAAATTAAAAACCACCGACCTAGGAATTACAAACCAAGGTTTACTATGAATATAGTTAGATGACAACACTATGCACTGTACCGCATAGTTCTCTTAATCTTTTCGGTTATTCACCTACAAGAGACGAATCAATCGGATATCAACATCTCTCGCAATTTAATAAGTACCCAGTCTCCATCATCTCTCAAAAGACATGATGTACACTGGGTTTCTTAAATTGAAATAAAAATACGTTGCATCTGTTTCACAGTTTTTGTGAAGTTTTACTGAGTAGATAGTTATTCAAATATTTATGAGTGTTAGTTATAATTGTTCGTGCAAAGAGCCAAATTATACATTGTAATAATAAAATTTTAAAAAAATTTCTGACGTTGGTAACAATAATTAAAATAAAGAGCACGCCACCTGACCACACCTTGACTAGAAAGATTTTGTTTAATTAACATGATTTGTCCGGACGCGCCTGGACCGTCTGATAACGCCTTTTTGTTTCGTAGTCCACGTCAGACTTGTTTGAGAAGCTTAACCTCTTGGTGTCATATTTTGCTCGGTGTTCTAAGTTGTTTGTTTGGTTACAAAGTAAATATTAGGGATTTTTTATAGGATAGCGTGACAAATACAAAGTGCACTCAGTCCACCTGATGGTAAATGGTTGCTGTGGCATCTCTACATCTGTCCTCGACTACGAATCAAAATGCAGGTGCCTTGTCACCAGTGAGGACTAAGATGGAATACCTCGTTTTCAGTAAAAAGGGTGTCCAGTTCTCTAAACTCACCATACGAAATATGGTGAATGTAGAGAACCGGAGTAGCATTAAGCTACCATTTTACGCTGTTATTCTGTGAGAGTGTGGTCCTACCCCAGTCGATTCGACGTATTCTTGCTACAACCATAATATAGCTACAGAGTTGTTATATAATATATAAAATACAATTTAAACTTTATCATCACGTCAAGATAGAATTCCTCGTTACCAGTTAATTATCTATGTCTCTGGTTCCCTTCACTCACTGTCGTAACTGCAGTATTATACTGTTATTTCACCATTTTGTCACAACCATATAACGCCACAACGTGGGTCTAACACAATCAAAAATCACTTACAAATGTACAAAGAACAGCAAATCGGGACATTTGGCTCAACGTTTTTCAAAAACTTATTTTGATAGATCTTCTGAAATGGATTCCATATTTTCCATACATCAAAAATGCGTCGTCATCATTATCATCATTACATACTTTATGAAGTCTGCTGCTGTACATAGACCTCTTCAGAGGATGCCACAAAGCACGGTCCTGAGTCACCTGCATGCATCGACTTCCTTTTATGTCTCACCAGGTCGTCACTGATAGGGGGGCTGCATTACAATTTTCTCAGGTACATGCGTGAATTTAACAAAAGTAAAATGACAACAAGATTTTTTAGGTCACCTATCCCTCTGAGTAAATATTTTTTCATTAAGCTATATTCGGTTATTTGTACGAGTTAATAATTACACTATAGACATTATTACGTGACTTAGCTAACCTGGGAAAGTTAATAAGCACTTTACAACAAAAAATAAGGAACGAAACGCTTAATGTACCTTTTAAAACCTAAGTAGCTTCTATTATGTACTGATAACAGGTCAGTGGTACTAAGTTTTGTTGTTTTAATCAGATTAGTTGTCGGTAAGACGTTAAACCTTTAATGAGCAAACAGTATTTCGTAATGAAAATTTAGTTAAAACGAAATCAGTTTGGTGTAGTGTTACCATGTAGTGGCGGTGTATGAATATCCACTACACTACTGAAACTGAAGCAGGAGATGTGCTTCAGCAATTTCCTGATAACAACTCCAAATAATAAAAAAGCGGCGCTACCAACCTGCCTGGCAAACACGAAAACAATGGCAAAATCCTTCCTATGAAACAATCTATAGCGAATGCCTAGGTTTGGCAGTGGACATTTATATGCTGAAATGGAAGGATGGATCGAAATCAGTTAACTTAAGTAATTAATTAATTGATTGCGCTTTTTTCCAGCTAGAAGTTCCTCATGTTAGGAATCACCCACATATGCATTTCTGCTCCAAACCAGTAGTGCATCCACTGTTGGGTTCCTGTGATGAAGGGTAAAAGAACCAGTATAATTAAATTATGTTAGGCGTTTCGTATAAAACATGCGTGTGTTTCATATACAATATATGGCCACAGTTCGTCCAGTAAATGTGGGGTTGCCAAAATACTATGATTCTCGTTTGCTTGTAGTATAACTACCTTGTCTACATCAGACGTAAAATACGATGACTAGCGAGAGTCAGCAGCGTCAAAGGTGCGGAAATTCTGGTACTGCGATCGTCAATCCGATGAAGGCAAATTATAACTAGAAACGGAGACGTAAATATCAGGCAGTGAACTTTTACACACTAGTAGAAAAAAAGAAAAAGATGGTATTTCATTTTAGTTCTGAAACACAACACACGTTGTCTTCTTTGTTTAAAAGTTTTTGACAGTTGTCTATAGGCTTTAGTAGCCCACCTAGATTGTAGCCAGTTAGATTGTTTATTTTAGTTCTGAGACACAACACACGTTGTCTTCTTTGTTTAAAAGTTTTTGACAGTTGTTTATAGGCTTTAGTAGCCCACCTAGATTGCAGCCAGTTAGATTGTTTATTTTAGTTCTGAGACACAACACACGTTGTCTTCTTTGTTTAAAAGTTTTTGACAGTTGTCTATAGGCTTTAGTAGCCCACCTAGATTGCAGTCAGTTAGATTGTTTATTTTAGTTCTGAGACACAACACACGTTGTCTTCTTTGTTTAAAAGTTTTTGACAGTTGTTTATAGGCTTTAGCAGCCACCTAGATTGCAGCCAGTTAGATTGTTTATTGTTCTTATAGTATAAGAACAAGAAGCATAGTATTTATTGTTATTAAATTTTATATCCATCCAATATTTTATCAAAGTTATTTTTTTATAAATACTTTCCTTTCCTTGTGCCAATAGAAGCGCGGTACTATAGAATTTATGTGCGTGTGGTTTTTTTACGTGGTAGAGCCATGCTGCAGCTTTATTAATTGTATAGTTGTAGCACGAATGGGTCGGATCGACCGAGGAAGGACCACGGTCTCACAGAATACCAGCGTCAAATAGCAGCTTAATGCTGCTGTGTTTCGTATGGTTAGTGTAGAGAACCTGAGACCTTTTTTAATGGAAAAGGGGCATTCCATCTTAGTCCTCAAGGCTGACAACGCATCTTCATTTTGATTCGCAAACGAGGATAGATGCAAATGTCTATGGGCCACGGCAACCACTAACCATCAGGTGGACTGTGTGCTCGTTTGTCACCCTATCCCATAAAAAACTACTAAACTTTAATATTCAATATTAAATGCTGATTTTCGATGTTGCCCCAGAAAGACGAAACTCTTAAGTACTAAAAGAAGCGGTATGCTCAAGTTCATAATGCTCCTCTTAGTACTTCGTTTTCTCATCTTTTCCCAGGTTTACGTTTACCATATAAAATTACACTTTCTTTATTAGACCTAAAACAAATTACGTAGATAAATTATACATTATGATCGCTTTCTTGCAAGTTTGCGTTCATAAAGTACTCTTTAAAACGAGTCAACTAAGTAACATCACTTAAGTTCAGTCGTAATGCTCCAGTAAGCAAGCAGATTGCAGTAGTTTATAGCTAACTATTGCAATCTGCTAAAATGCTATAAATCTTGGAGATATTTAAAACCATAAAATTAAGAGATAATTAAAATTCGTATTTGTTTTTGTGGAAAATGTATGTAGATTTTAAAATAAATATGTAAGAACTCATATAGACTCCCTGTGTGTAATTTATTATGTCAAAAATGTATAAAGTCATACATTATACAGACGCTTATGCATGCATCACCGCACTGCCATACACAAACCTTCTTTCGTTTCAAAAAGAGGGTTTTCGAGCAAGGAAGAATTCACCGCGCTGTCACATTGCGTATTGGTGGAATTTACATATCCTAAAAGTTAACATTTTTTTTGCAATGATTTTCTACATTGCCGAGCACGTGATAAAATTCTGTGCAGTCATTATTGCGGTGATTCAATTATATTTTGTCGTAATATGTGTAACATATATTTTTTTCTTCTTGTTCTTTCACCGGTAGAGACAACCCATTCGTACTACAACAATAATGGAGCTGTAGCGTGGCACTACCACGTAAATGTGTAACTTACAATTAGCTGGTATTCCGTGAGAGCGTGGTTCATCTGCGGTCGAGACGACTGATTCATACTATAACAGTAATAAATATCTTATATTTAGGCTCAGATTAAGTAAAAAAAGATAGATATCGCACCTAGATCAAGAAACTGTAACAATTTTATAACTTTGTGTGAGCCAGAGAAGTGTTGCCACTTTTTTTTAAAAGTCCTTGAAAATCGAGATATAATACCACAACTATAAGAGTAATATGCGATGCAAATGCGAAAATACACCTGTCTGTTGTAATAAATTTCACCAATTTGACAATTCAAAAAAAGATGAACCACGTAGGAGGCGTCTGTAGATTATTTAAAAGTCTTCTTGATACATTGTCCAGTGAGCATGTAAGCATCAATAATATATACAACATATGTAATGTAAAACATGTTTATTATAACAAATAACTTAATACTAAAAAAAACTATTTGGCAAAAAAATTTCCATGGAATTAAAAATATACTTTTCTAAATGAAAAAAGTATATTTTAGTAAATGCAAAATGGAAAAAACTCCAGCCGGGGCCACAAAGGAGTGTTCTAATTTGTACCCCGGGTAAGAGAGTTATGAAGTATCGGCCGGAGAGGACACCTGAGTCTCGGTTACAAAGAGCAAGGCCGGCTTTGCCATCTCCGGATGGTACCGGACAGCATTAAGATTGGTATGAAGTGTCCTGATGTTGCAAAAATTCACGAATAGCGTGACAGGGGTCGCATTGGTCTTATTGCCACGCTTGCCCCTAGCAGTTTTAGTCGTGAGCAGAATTCCCCCCCCCCTCCGCCAGAATACGCGGAGCAGCCTAAGCACCCACGCTTAGGGGGAGAGTAAAGTAGCTTAATCGTGGATGCTCAGCGAGGGATTCTCCGTCACCAGGAGTGAGGGTACCCTCTTGGGGTAGTTTTTATTTGATTACGCTACAATGTTAAGCGGAGGAGGGAATTGGCCCTACAGCCCAAGCGAAACGAAGAGGTAAAACTCTACTTCACGCAGGTATTCTGTTAGGTTGTGCTACCACACCGGTTCAAGCTGGCCCATCCATGCGACATCAATAGCTGCTGCGTGGCTCTACCACTATCAAGTCAGGAGGATGGCTGCCATTTTGGTTCATTTCAGCTCAATCTTATAGCAGCTACTCTTAATTTTTTATAGGATGGGGTGACAAACGAGCATACAGTCCACATGATAGTAAGTGTATGCTGTTGCCCATAAACATCTACATATATCCTCGATTACGAATCAAAATGCAATTGCGTTGTCACAAGTGAGGACTAAGATGGAATATCTCGTTTGCATTAAAAAGGATCTCTGGTTCTCTGCACTCACCATACGAAACAGCAGCATTAAGTTAATATTTTACGCTGGTATTCTTTAAGAGCGTGGTCCTTCCCCGGTCGGGCCGACCCATTCGTGCTATGACTATACTACTAACAGTATAACTGCAGTATGGCTCACCACGTAAAAAAATTAATAACAACTAATTAAAAAAATAATGCTAACGACATATATTTTAATAACTTAGCCTAAAATTAATTACCCAAATCTTGGACCAAATAAGAAATACTGGCAACATTCTCCCGTTACGTCATCTCAAAACATTGAGATTCGTGCTTCGAATAACCTTCAAAATTGTGTTGGAATAACAAATTAAAATATAGTTAAATGAGTGTTTACGAGTAAAACGATATTGATTCAGACTTTTTGTTTAATTTAGATCGTTTTTGCATCATTTAACTACACAGGACGACATTTTGAAGGCAAATTTACAGCACATGGCCTTGGGAAGTACTAAGCAAAAATGAGCGTAGTTTGATGAATGTGTGTGTCTGAACGCGTAGGCCGCGCTGTATTATTATTAATATTGGGGGGTATCAATGTAGTTTTCTCATCTGGTTGGGTTCCATAAATATATAATTATAAATGAAAAAGAAAAGATAAATATACATAAATAACAATAACATAAAATAAATATAAAAATACATATATAAATAAAAGCCCAACCAGACAGAGGCCCTCGGCAGGGGAGACCAAACGGCCGAGGGTTAGGGGGAAAGGGAAAGAAACCAGCGGACGATGCGGGCGGTATCGAGGAGCACCGCCTTCTGCATTTGAGCCTGGAACGGTCCGCCACGTAGTCCCAGCCGCCTCAGATGACCCGAGAGGCCAACTGGGATTAGCCAGTTTGCAGAGACACCTCGTGAACCAGGTCTAGATATTTTGTTTGCTTATCTGTTTCGGCTTTCACGAGGTTCTCGTCATACGGAATGGTAATGTCGACCAAAAATATCCTTGGCTGTGCTCGGTCCATCAGCACAATATCAAGCTTATTCGCAAGAATAGTCCTGTCTATGATGATGGCCCGGTCCCAATAGAGCCTGGCGCGATCATTTTCGAGCACGGCTTCCGGCAAGTACTTGTAATACGGTAATTTCCAATGCACGAGACCGTATTTCAGAGCGAGCTCCTGGTGAAGAATTCTGGCTACAAGGTTGTGCCTGTGCAAGTACTCAGAGTTAGAAAGTGCCGAACAACCGGAGATGACATGCCTAAGTGACTCACCGGGATGGCGACAAGCTCGACAGATGTCGACGGTGCCATCCTTTATGATGTATATCCGATAGGATAGGATAGGATGTATCTCCGATAGTTGTTGGTCTTAATAACCTGTTATTAGTGTTATTAGTATTATTGGTGGTATTAGTATGTGGGGTATTTATATAGTATTCTCATCTGGTTGGGTTCTATAAATATATAATTATAAATTAAAACGAAAATATAAATTATATACATAAATATAATTAAAATAAAACAAGTACAAAAATACATAAATAAATAAAAGCCCAACCAGATGGAAGCCCTCGGTAGGGGAGACCAAACGGCCGAGGGTTGGGAGGAAAGGGAAAGAAACCGGCGGACGATGCGGGCGGTATCGAGGAGCACCGCCTTCTGCATTTGAGCCCGAAGCGGTCCGTCACGGAGTCTCAGTCGCCTCAGATGACCCGAGAGGCTGACTGGGATTAGCCCATTCGCAGAGACGACTACAGGAATAATTTAAAGTTAATTATTAGTATTATTATTATGAGAAACTGGGGGTTTGCAAGTATGATATTAGTTTATGTTTTAGTATACCATGCATAACAAAACAGTTATCAAAGCACTTTCATTTGTTATCTCTCTATCCCTCTAACACAGACGTTTTTCGCTGAGAGTACCTAATTTAATGTGGAAGATTAAAATTGAAACGCAGTTACAAAATACGAGTACGTTGGCCAAATTCAGATATGAGGTTTTAACTTCGGTTTGTAAAGGAAATTACAGCTATGCTGATTTCGAAACCGTTTCAAGACTGTTGTTTATAAATGATAAATCTCATTTCGCTATTCTTAAAAAAGGAGAGCCGTGGTAGCTCAGATGGTTAACGCTCGCTGTAAATATAACAGAACGCGAGTAACCCGGGTTCGATCCCAGCCGGCACCAATGAAATTGATAATTGCAATTTTAAGTGCTGATTTACCAGATGCTCGGCGGTGAAGGAAAACATCGTGAGGAAATCTGCATGTCTGAGGAATAAGAAAAAAATATTTGGAAGACATGTGAAGTTCGTCAACACGCATTGGGGTAGCGCGGCGGTCACTTCCTTGTCCTAAACCCTCTCAGAAATGAGGAGAGGACTGAGCCCAGCAGTGGGACGTATATAGGCTGTAACTTTACTTTTTTTATTCTTAAAAGAGGTCTTAAAATAAAGGATGGCATGGCGTATTATGCTGAACAAAAGGGGTGAATCATACAGCTCTCTAAGACGTCATCATTAGTTAAAACTTCAAAAGCCATAGTAAAATAAGTACCGCTCAAAAATCTGAAAGGCGGTTGACCGGTAGCCCAACCCTGGATCTTCCCGATTTTATTCGAGCTTGAAACGCTCGAAAATCTTCCAATTGGTTGATTTTTGAGATTAAAAAGTTTGTCATAAAAACGACTATTCAGAAAATTTTATAGTTATAACATTTGAACGCCTCGTTCGATTTTGATTCGAGTCCTGAAACTTTTATCACCTTATCATGTACATGCTGTAACGCTCTCCCCCCCCCTCTCTACTGTATAAAAATATTATAATATTAAAAATATCCCCTTTTCAATAACATTATATATATTATACGTGACCAGGATTAATAAATTATGTTTTGATCTTTCTAAATGATCTTTCTAAAGGTTTAGTAATAGGCCGTTTGTAATAATTTGGCGTGATCGTCTTAGTTAGGACCCTTATTTACGTTGTGTTTGTTTAGTAACTTAGTTCTTTTAGGTGTCCTTTGGAAGAATGAATATTCACTGGAGCAATTGAAAGCTGTTGGTAGTGCCTTATAAGCTAAGTGAACCCCATTCACGAAGACAGGGCTCGAGAAAGGTTAAGAACATAAAACGTCTTTATTCCACTTGTATCAGGTTGACATTATTAATTTATTATTATTTATCCCTTCCCGCTTGGAAAAGGCTCACAATATATTTATACAAAAATACCCGATACAAGGGCTTCGCTCTCCTACATTTATTTAAAAAAATGTAGGGGAGGTACACGGCCCCACACACGCCGTGCACCGTGAGTGCCAACCATTTTGATGCACTCCCCCCGGAGGGAATGCTAATTCGGGAACTGGACCGTAGTCCACAGCAAAATAACTGGCAAACCAGTAAAAGAGGCTTGGCCCCTTGTTAGTGCGTAAGCACAAACATCGACCGAAGTCGCACATGTCAATGCGTGTAAACGCCATACAGAATACGAACGAATCCAGCCACAGTGAATGTACGTCACACGGTTTAGGCAAATAGGCACACTGGCCGTAAACCCTCCGTGAGCGCCACCACCTGCCAGACCGCCGCTCCTGCAGACGTGATGTAAGTGTATGGCATCACCACCAATTGCATGATCAGCACGGCTACTAGCCGCAGAGCGTGTCATGAGTCTACCGCTCACCTCAAGGGAATGGGGTCCCACGTTGTGCGGCTTTCAGCCGCAGCCTTGAGAGTCTCCTCAGATCCTCCCGCCAGCTACCACCCGCATGAGGTCGACACATATGCTCCACCAACCAATACAACGGCAGATATAGCCAAAAGGCAGTTATAAGATAAGAGTAATAATTCGCCATAAGAAAGGGTTTGTGTCACTGACGTTGAGTAAATGCATTTTCGATCATGTTTGTCTCACCCACCAACAAGTTGCCTTCAATCATTCAAAGGTGGGAAAGTTACAGAAATATAATATTATGTTGTTATATAAAACATCGTGGAGGGCAGACAGTCTGCAGCCCCGCAATGAAGGGACCCGACTTGGGCAAAGCTACTTAGGTGTGAGTCAAACCAAGACGCAGAGAGCGCCATTGAGAATAGCGTCCCACCAAACAACCATCGCAGAGACGCAATGCTGCAGAACGCATCAATACGACTATCGTCGGGCTTACACCATTCCAAGGTCCCCCATACATCCCAGCAGACATCACCACCCGTATACCTCCATCGACCAGAACCACAGAGAGCGTCGAATCAGGCGCAGCACACCCGTAGATCCATCACAAGACGCAATACCGCCAGTAGTAGTAAGCATCAATGCAACTATCATACGGATGGCGTCCCCTCACAACACACCCAACATGATCCCTATCGACTTTGGTAACAAAGTTGGTATTTGTAAAGGGTGCACACAAAATGGTAGGAAACTCGAAAACCAAAATTCGTTAAAACCGTTTATTTTAAAAAATGACAACGTAGATACACGAACAAAGCATATGAGAGCGAGAGGAGGGGTACGTGTATCGCGCGCGATAGTAAAGGCTGACTGCCTGCGTCGCCGTTCGATTTCTAGTTTTAATACAACACTGTAACGTCACACGTATCCTCGATTTTCTACCTTAAAATTTAGTATAATATTTAAACATATGAGATGATTGGGCCGTCATACCCGCCACCTTAAGCTAATAAAAATTCGTATAACGATTTTTGAGCACGTCGCTAACACACCCCACCCCAGTGCTGGCTCAGCACTACTCAGACAAAGGAATTCTAGCGACGCGCGCCGCTGAACGTCTCAGCGTCCCCGATTTGGTTCTGATTTCAACCAACCTGACCCGGCCGTCCTTGCCTGGAAACACCTGTTCCACGATCGCCTTCTGCCACACGTTGCGGGGCGCTCCAGGGTCCACGACCAGCACGAGATCACCTACCTTTAGCGGTTCGCGCTCCTCATTCCACTTCCTTCTAGGTATCAGCTCCGGTAGGTACTCTGTTACCCATCTGCGCCAATACATGTCGGCTAAGCGTTGACTCTTTCGCCACTGTTTTCGTAGGTACAGGTCAGAGTCATTGAAAACACCTGCAGCAGGTAAGTTGGAACTCTCACCCAGCAGAAAATGATTTGGCGTCAACGACTCGTTGCTACCAGGTTCTACAGACACGTGAGTAAGGGGGCGGCTGTTGACTATATTCTCGACCTCAGTCATAAAGGTGGCGAGAACTTCATCTTTGGGGACACGCTCTTTGAGTATAGCCCCTAGAGATACCTTAACGCTTCGTATTAAACGCTCCCACGCCCCACCCCAATGGGGGCTTGCCGGTGGGATAAAAGACCATTGCGTCCCATTGTTAGCAGCCTCGTTCTTCAGGGTCTCGTCGTCAATCGACTTCAGTAGCTCCGCATCAGCGCCACGCAGGTTAGTTCCGTTATCGGAGTAAAGGTAGCGTGGCCACCCTCGGCGGGCAGCCATACGCCGGAGGGCCATAATTAGTGAGTCAGTAGTAAGGGAATGCACGATCTCCAGGTGTATAGCCCGAACTGTAAGGCATGTAAATATGACTCCGTACCGTTTTTCCCTTCTCCTCCCTACCACCACCTCCATCGGTCCAAATAGATCCACACCGCAGTGTGTGAAAGCTCGCTGGTGATGTGCCACCCTAGCGGGAGGTAAATCGCCCATCACTGGCATTTCCGGTTTCGCCTTCTTTATTCTGCAGATCATACATCCGGCAGCTACATGTTTAACAGTGGGTCTCATTTTAATGATCCAGTACCTTTGCCTTAGGTTATTTACCACCGTCTCCTGGTTTCCGTGGGCAGCTTTTATGTGGAAATGTCTTACCAACAATCGCGTTACTCGATGCCGCCCGTCGAGGATACTCGGGTTTTTTGTCTCGGAAGAGACATCAAGTACCGCACCAATGCGTCCGCCGCAACGAAGGACGCCGTGCTCGTCCAAATAAGGTGACAAGTTGAGAATACGACTGCTGCGGGGCAAACATTTACCTTCTCTAATTGCGCTCACTTCCGTGCCGAAGGCCTCGCTCTGTACCCGCCGGGACAGCAAACGTTTAGCCTGTTCCATTAATTCGCAATCGTCATCGGTACGTTTCCTGCACTTACATATAAATCTAAGAACAGCGGCTGTACTTCTGAGCAACCGCAGCCACGAAGAAAACCGTTCCGGATCGGGAGTAGGCTCGACACTAGGGATGTCCGTAGTAACCACATTTGTTACCAGGTTAACACATTCAGTTGTCTCGACATCAGTGATAGGACGAATGACGTGACGCGGCCACGATGACTCATCGTCACGCAGAAACGTAGGGCCCCCCAACCATACACTCTTAAAGGTGGCGTCGTCGTAGGTTTCGCGTGTAGCTATATCCGCAACATTTAATTCAGTAGGCACGTATCGCCATTCTTTACTACTAGTGACCTCATCAATCTCGCCCAACCGGTTCGCTACAAATGTTTTATAATTTCTCGCGTCATTATTAATCCAGTGCAAAACCGTGGTCGAGTCACTCCAAAAGAATCGCTGTAACACACTCAACTTATGTTCCTTAACAATGGTGTCGGCGAGTCTCGCCGCTAGAAGCGCTGCTTGCAATTCTAGTCGCGGCACAGTCAGTGGTTTTACCGGCGCAACTCGACATTTACTCGCTATAAATGCAACAAACACATTACCATTGCACGTCCACCGCCAATAAGCAACGGCGCACATCGCTTTAGTAGATGCATCGCAAAAAACATGCAGCTGTGTGTTGTCGTACGTCGTAGCACTCGTGGTTCGCGTAGGGGCCGTAGCGGGCTGCACGGGCGTAGGCGGACCGCGGGGCGCGGGGGAGCATTGACCTGCTACGATATCAGCTGTGTCCGTTGCCATGCGATCACCTGTCTCGCTCGCACCTAGAGGGCTTAGGTAGCACCTAGGAATGCGTACATTACTCATTTCCTTTAGCAAATCGATCCAGGTTTTCCATTTGTTAAAAATGCTATTGGGAATCTCGTCGTCCCAGCCAATGTTTGATCGCCAAAGATTTTGAAGCATTATTTTCCCTTGTATTGTGAACGGCGACAAGAAACCAAAAATATCGTAAATAGACATAATTACTCGCAGCATAACCCTTTTAGTGGGCACTTGTGCTCCGTTCACTACGTACTCTGGAATGCGCTTGAAGGATAAATCAAACCCCAGCTCGTCTTTAGCGGGAAACCAAATAAGACCGAGCGTTCGTTCTCCTTCACTCTGCTGACCCATTTTGAGACTTACCGCCACTGTACCTAAGGTCTCTTTTGGTATACTGTCCAACACTACTACACTGTTACTATTCCAATTGCATATTTCGAAGCCGCCCTCTTTGTGAATGTAAACAATATCTCTTACCATTTGCGTCGCGGTGGCTTCGTCCGGGAAACTGTCCAGATAGTCGTCCATGTAGTGCTGGTTGCAGATAGCGTCGGCAGCAGCGGGAAGCGACGAAACGAAACGTTCCGCGTTCCTGTTTTTCACGTACTGTGCTATAAATGGAGAACAATTAGCACCGAATATGAGCGAAGTCATGTTAAAAGTTTTGACCGATTGTTCGGGGCGAGGTCTCCACAAAAATCTAAGGGAATTTTGATCCTCGTCCCTTATTTTAATTCTCAGGAACATATCTTTAATGTCCCCGGCTACAGCGACCCTATTCTCTCTAAAACGTACCATAATGCCGAATAGGGACGCGAGTAAGTCGGGACCTTGCAATGGGTAATCATTTAAACATTTTCCGTGACTTTTCGCTGCTGCATCGAAAACGAGACGCAACTTTTTTTTATTAGGATTATCGACCCCAAAGTGTGGTAAATACCACGTTCGCGGTGTGCGCCGAATATCAGTCGACTCTTTAGCGAAATCATTAAGTAAAAGGTGATCCACTCGTTCAGAGTAACGAGTGGCGTAGTCAGGGTTCGCCACCATTTTTTTTTCTACTCCTTTGAACCTGTTGCAAGCGTTAGCGTAGCTATCGGGCAACGCGCAGCCTTCATCGCGCCGCGGAAGCCCGACGTGCCAGCGGCCCGCCACGAGCGTTGCCGAGCGCTCCGCCTGAGCGCGCGCGCGCACGTCTTCGCTGTTCTCACGGGTTTTGCTACACACACCTAGGGAATCGAGCATGAATGAGCGCCTTACCTCGTCATGAAGTTCGCGAAGTAAGTCCTCGGCATCACCGGTGGCGGGCGCGGCGGGCCCCGCGCTGCAGCACAGCAGAGGGCTCGGGTTCGAGGCGCGGGCGCCGTGTGGCGGTGCGCGCGCTATTCCATGTAAGGACCAGCCTAGGGTGGTGCGAGTAGCGGACGGCTCATTACGTTTACCGATACACATTTCAATAGGAGCTAACAAATGATGATTATCCTGGCCGATTAGTACTTCAGGTTTAATATTATTATTACAAAATATTAAATCATGTTTCAAATTTTTCAAATGAGCATACTGACTACAATCGATTGAATAAAGATTTTGCTCAGGCAATTTTAAATTGTTTACGCTTCGTGCATTAATGGTAGACATATTACAATTATTTTTATCAGACACATTTATAGACAAAACAGTAGAATCAACAATAACATCGCTACCGCTCCACGCTCCGCTCACGCGCATAGTCTCAGTGCGGCCGCGCAGGCCGGCCCGCGCAGCGAGGGAACCGGTTATCAATGTTATTGTTGATCCGTCGTCGAGCAATGCAGTCGTGCTGATTACACCATTAGGTCCGTGTATGTTTATAGGTACTACTTTCAATAACACGTTTTGTGCAGAGTTAATGTGTGTCACGGTAGCAGCTGCGGCTTCGGAAGTGTGGCCGCTGTGGGCCGCGTCGCCGGTGTCGCCCGCGCCGGGCGGGGCGGGGCGCGGCTCCCGGCCGGCGTCGCGCGGCTCCCGGCTGACGTCGCGCACGTAGTGGAGCAGCCGGTGGTGTGCCTCGCCGCAACCGTCTTTGTCGCAGACGGCCGCGGGACACGTTTCTCGATCGTGGCGCGACACTAAGCACTTGTAACATACGCCGTGGCGTTTAACGTGACGCCACCTGTCTTTGCGCAACGCTTTTTTAAACATTTTGCACTCAGTTAATTTGTGTTTTGCGGCGTTGCAAAATAAACACTTAATGTCACTGTGCGTTGATTGCACTAATACTGCATGAGGACGACTGTCAGGTTTACTCTTGTAGTGCTGCTGAAATCCGACGCTGCGAGCCTCTGTGGCGTGTATGTTCGCTGTAGTCGAAATTTTAACAGCTTCTTGATTTAAAAAATCGCCTAATATATTCAAACGTGATTTCTTTCCTTCCTTTATTATAGCAAAACTATAATCGGACCATTTTGATATTAATACGGTAGGCATCTTGGATAAAATAATATTTGGAATATGCATACCTTGCATGTACTCTTCTCGGCCGACGGCGTGCACAGCTGCGATGAAATTTTGAACTTTAACTGAGAAGGACACGATGTCTTTGTTGTATTCGTTCGACATTGGTGGTAGTTTCTTCAGGCCCTGGGTAATTTTGCTTAGAATGGTGTCTGCGTTACCGTATAGTAGCTGAATAAATTTCCGGCAGGCTACTTATGCAAGAAATAAAACACTTTGTACAATATAAGCAACTATTTACTCGTAAAACGATTCATACAAAAATAATAATTTTTAAATGCCTTATAATTTACAGCCTAACGAAACCACAGCGCGATTCAAAAAGTTGCATAAATCTAACAACGCCATCTAGTCGTCACCGAGGAACAATAAACTAAATATAATAATAACTGAAAATAATTATCTAAAGATTAACAATTTACATTTTTATAATATGTTTATTGGTGTGTATGTTTAATCCGGACATACCGCCCACCAAGGACATAATGAGAAATGTCCTTCAAACCGCCCACCATGCAACTGTCCAAACTGTAACGAATCAGCAACTAATAATTTATTTAGTTACAGGTAAAATTGCTATCTTAGAAGTAGGTCTTTTAATTAAAGAACTTTTGGTACGTATTGTGACGACTCGCGTGATTTTATCGGGTCCCGGATGTTTTTGCTCGATCTTACCTAGCAACCATCGCGCCGGGGGTAGATCGTCCTCCTTTACTAAAACCACATCACCCACTGATGGTTCTGGGTTCTGATATTCCCATTTATGCCTTTGAAGGAACTGATGAAGGTAATCCTGGGACCATCGACGCCAAAAGTCCTGCATCATTCGCTGGTGGAGTTGCCATCTTCGCAAAGTATACATATTTGACGACTCATAATTTACATCAGGAACTACTATGAGTGGTTCCCCCACCAAGAAATGACCAGGAGTCAAAACTACGACCTCGGTTTGATCCCCTACACGAGACAATGGCCTCGAATTAAGACATGCCTCTATCTGAGATAATACTGTGGCCATCTCTTCATACGTCAACGTCGAGTTTCCAACTACTCGTTTGAGGTGGAACTTTGTGGACTTTATTCCTGCCTCCCATAGTCCACCGAAATTCGGAGCGCGAGGAGGAATAAAATTCCATTGTGTTCCATTGGTCGCGAGATACTCTGCCAGTTCAGGTTTAAATTTAGTTTTTTCTTCGTTGAACAGACACAGTAACTCTCGAGCAGCGCCTACAAAATTTGTACCATTATCGCTGTATAACTCAGCACACCTACCTCGTCTTGCGACAAACCTTTTAAAAGCGGCTATAAACCCTTGAGTAGACAGCTCGCTCACGACTTCAAGATGTACGGCTCTGGTCGACATGCAAATGAACAGAGCAATATATCCCTTGTAAGACTTGTTACCCCTACCCTTTGAAATTCTTATATTAATAGGCCCTGCGTAATCGACTCCGCTGACAAGAAAGGGCTTATTCGGTGTCACACGGGCGGAAGGTAACTGTCCCATGAGTTGAGATGTGGACCTGCTTGAGTAACGCGTACAAGTGACACAGCCACGATAATATTTTTTAATTAGAGCCTTCGCACCCACAATCCAGTACTTCGATCTCAAATAGGTAATCATGAGTTGCGGGCCTCCGTGCAGGGTTTTTTGGTGAGCATCAGCAATTAAGAGTCCGCTTAAGAAAGATTCTTTAGGTATGAGAATCGGATGTTTCTCGTTAAATGACAGCGAAGACATTTCCAGCCGGCCACCTACTCTAATTACACCTTCCGAATCTAAAAATATATTTAATGTCTTTAACTTTTTCTTTTTCTTATCTATTATGCCGTGTTTTCGCAATTCTTCCAACTCTTTCCAGAATCCTTCTTCTTGACATTTTTTAATACAGACCCTTATCGAATCCTCAATTTCCTGTCGCTCTAATGCTTCTGAACTTGGCCTACTACTTGAACCTTTTCTTATTCTTAACCAACGTCGACAATAAGCAACCACACGAACAAGCTTCGAGAATGAAGAAAACCTTTGCCACAAGCTTGTGTTAACGACCGCTGTATGAACTTTAACCTGCTCAAGATTTGTAACCAGGTGTTTTGGTTTTGTAAAAATAATTACCTTATTTTTTAGAAACTCTGGGCCTTCAAACCATACAACCATTTCTGATAGTTCCACCGGAGAAATACCTCGTGATGCACAATCCGCAGGGTTATTCTTAGTGGCTACATGGAACCAGTGATGTGTATCCAAAATCTGTAGGATTTCAGAAACTCGGTTAGCCACGAAGGTCTTCCACCGGCTTGGGTGATTGTTAAGCTAGGCTAAAACCACCTCACTGTCAGTGAATGCATGTAACTGATCCCTTTCAACCTTCATGACTTCTGCTACCTCAACCATCAACTTAGCCAAAAGTACGGCCCCACAAAGCTCAAGTCTAGGGATAGACACCTGTTTTATGGGAGCTACCTTTGTTTTAGCTGTAACTAACGAGACGTAAACATTTCCCACTTCATCTACCACTCGCAGATACACGACAGCCGCATAAGCCACCTTCGAAGCGTCGGAAAATCCGTACAACTCGCGCTGATATTTATTGCACGTGTGTATCCAGCGTGGAATTTTAATATTCTGTAAGGCAGTTAAATTTTTACGGTAAGTAATCCATTCACTTATTAAATTAGTAGGAACTTGCTCATCCCACCCAATACCAGCTAACCACAGCTTCTGTATGAGTATTTTTGCTGCTATAATGCAAGGAGCTAACCATCCGAGTGGGTCAAATAATCGGGATATATCAGATATGATTCTCCTTTTTGTTACAGGTTCCTCCTGCGGTGCAAGATCTACAGAGTACCGGAAGAAGTCACCACGCGGATCCCAGGTAAGTCCTAAAATCTTAGTTGTATCATCTATCTTAATCCTTAATTCCTCATCCTTATTACCCTTTGCTTTCCATATTTTAGCTAATATTTCCTTAGAATTGCTTTTCCATTTTTGCAACGGAAACCCTCCTTTCGCTAACACTTCGGTTAACTCTTTATATATTTTATAAGCATCTTCTAGGTTGTCCGCCCCGGTCATCACATCATCCATGTAAAAATCATTTAAAATAATTTTAGCAATTCCTGGCTTATTCTGACACTCCTTATAGGCTAATTCTTGCAGTGACCGCACAGCTAAATATGGAGCACATGCGGTGCCAAAGGTTACGGTAAGTAATTCAAACTCTTGAAGCTCCTTTTCAGGACTATGTCTCCAAAGAATCCTCTGAAATGGGGTATCTTCCCGATTTACCAACACTTGGCGGTACATTTTCACCACATCCGCCACCAAACATATTTTATATTGTCTCCAGCGCATAATTATGTGACGTAGTTCGGCTTGCAGTGGCGGCCCAATCAATAAATCATCATTCAATGACTTCCCATTGCTTCCCTTACAGGAGGCATCAAACACTACTCGGACCTTGGTAGTATCCTTATCTTCCCGGACTACTGCGTGGTGTGGTAAGTAAATAGCTGTTTCCTTAAATTTATCCTTCTCTGTAACTTTTACCATATGATTTAAGTTTAAATACTCCCTTATAACTTGTGTGTAATCCTCTTTTAACTTAATGTTCTTTTGCAATTTTAATTCTAAATTTCTCAATCTTTTTTCAGCTATTTTCCTGAACTCACCACGCATGCAGTCCGGATTGGCCATACGAAACGGCAGTCTTACGATGAACCGACCGTCTCCATCCCGTTTCGTAGTATCCTCAAATAATTTCTCACATTTAATTTCATCATCTGTGAGCATTTTTTTTGTTACAGGTGGTTCGGCTTCGAGTTCCCAAAACCTCTTCAGCATATTGTCCACTTCCAGATACGAATGCATCACAGTTATGTGAGAATGGATATTTGACGTGCTATCTACCTCACAGACCCCAGATATTATCCAACCGAAAGCAGTATCCTGCGCCAAGAGAGATCCGTTGAGGTTTCTTTTAATGCCTTCCTGAATAATTTGACTGTATATCTCCGCACCTAATAAGATGTCAATCTTATTAGGCGTATGATACTCAGGGTCAGCCAGATCATCCAGAGTCAGGTTTTCCCATCTTACCCTAGTTGTCTTCGCAACTGGGAGAAGAGACGTAACCGACTTCAGGACATGTGCATTAACCTTAACTTGAAACCTAGGATCAACTCTCGACCTTAAATTAATTTTCACTGTGGACTTGGAAGTCACACTTTTATCCCCACCTACACCAACTACGGTATTTTTGGCCGCAAGCCTTTTTAAACCTAATTGCTGCACCATAGCCTCGGTAATAAAAGAACCTTGCGACCCCTGATCTAATAAGGCCCTAACTGGGAAATAAGTACCGTCTCTCGACTCAGCTTGCACCACAGCTGTAGTTAATAAAACCATTTTAGAACAGTTCCCTGTCGAAAAACAAGACACAAGTTGTTTATCTAAACTTTCTGCTTGCACAGAGAACTTATTACTGCTTGCAGCAGTATCCTCCTCAGTTGACCTTCGACTGGTCGACGAGGTTGTTTGATGAATCGTCTCAACTTCAGCACTACCAGAACCAGAATCACCACTGGGATGTAATAAAGAATGATGTCGACGTTTACACACTTGGCATCGGACAATATTTTTACACATTTTAGCGGAATGGTTGCTATTTAAACAAATAAAACATAAGTTTTTATCTAACACGAACTCACGTCGTTTCTCATTACTTTCTTTTCCGAATTTTTTGCACGCAGTTATTTTATGATCCGCACTACAATACGCACACGATATAATCGGTTTATTTTTAACAACATGAAAAGATTTAGTAAATTTTTTCTCACTGTGATGTACCTTAGAATCGATATTTTCTAGACCTCTAAAACGCCCTATTAAAAAATTGGAAAATTGTTGAAACGTGGGTAATTCGTCACTTGGATCTGAAGATACCTTTAACTCCCATGCCTTTCGCGTATCTTTATCTAATTTAGCGCTTATAATGTGGATAATCAGGATATCCCAAGATGAAACATCCACACCAATATTTTTTATTGAGTCTAAACAATCTGAAGTTGTACTAATTAAGTTTTTAATTTCAGATGCTGATTCAGACGACAAACTTTTTTGACTTAGTAGACGCTTCAAGATGCCGTTCGCCAAAAACCTTTTATTATTATACATACTATCTAATTTCTCCCACGCAACTTGATAACTATCCGACGTCACCTTAATGTTGCGTAATAGTTGCTCGGCTTCCCCGGTTAAATGTCCCCTTAAATAATAAAATCTTTGGGCATCATCCAGTGACTTGTTTTCATGCACAAGCCCTAAAAACAAATCTCTGAATGTCTGCCACTCTGTGTACTTACCGGAAAAGGTAGGTATTTTTATTTCAGGCAACTTGAAACGTCTTTCTAAACTCTCACATTGACTATTTGAACTTGACTTTACTTCTGACTCAAGTGTTTTTAATTTATACAACATTTCTTTTAACTCAGTCTTGAATTGAACATATAATTCTTCTACCTCATCCAACACACTATTTTTGTGATAATCCGAACTATACAAATCAGTTCGCTTAGCCTGACTAATAATTTTAGTATGAGTGTCTGTAAACAAAGTCCACTGTTGTTCCAAGTTATCTAGCCTTGTTTCAATATAAGCAACCGTCAAACGATCCTTAGGAGACTTTTTAAAATTAGTCTTAACTTTTAGCATTTTAGCCCTTATGTCTTCCTGCAGGTCATTAAACGACTCCATTTTAAATTTTTTTTTTTTTTTTTTTTTTTTTTTTTAATTTGACAATTTAATCACTTATAATTCTTATCAATATAGAACAGAACAGAATTTATTCTAATTGACAAAGTTAAACTCTAAACAACTGAATTATTTTTCTAAGTCAATATTTTTACAATCCTATTTTTTCTAAGTCCAAGAAACAGATGAGCAAAATTTTACAAGTCTTTTTAACTTTAAATTCTAACTAAAATCGGGCGTGGATTCGCCGTCTCAACCAATATTTACTTAAAACTATCACAAGTTCTAAATTATTGAAATTATTCTAAGTTACTTCACTATCTTAAATTTTTCTAAGTTCCACTAATCTTTAAAATAAGGTTTAATTTTCTAGTTAATTTCTTCTATTATAATATTTAAAAATGTACTCACAATTTATCACCGCACACACTCACTCACTTGTCTTCGCTATAATGCACCTGTGGCGCCCTCTAGCGCTCCGCAACCTCCACCGCTGCTGCTTGCCGCTTCCCGTCCGTCGCTCCTCCGGGTTGTAGACACCCAGCTCCTCCACTGCCTTGGCGCCGCTCGTGGCGCCTCGCTGAGGGGATGTTCTGGACAGCAATCCACTGCCAGTAGTGACGACACGGGTGGTACTACTGTACCACTGACGCAGCAATAACACAAAAAACACGCCTAGCCTATCCTGCTCGAAGGACCATGAATAAATTTCCGGCAGGCTACTTATGCAAGAAATAAAACACTTTGTACAATATAAGCAACTATTTACTCGTAAAACGATTCATACAAAAATAATAATTTTTAAATGCCTTATAATTTACAGCCTAACGAAACCACAGCGCGATTCAAAAAGTTGCATAAATCTAACAACGCCATCTAGTCGTCACCGAGGAACAATAAACTAAATATAATAATAACTGAAAATAATTATCTAAAGATTAACAATTTACATTTTTATAATATGTTTATTGGTGTGTATGTTTAATCCGGACAGTAGCTCTAAAGTTTTTATCACTACGTCGGGTGATGTAGCGCTTATCATGAGAGCTGAAACTGCTTCCTTAGCTGGCCCGTGAAGACACTTCCTTAAACGCCATAAATTTTCCTTCGGGCTGAACCCGCACACTTCGGTAGACTCGTCATAAGCCTGCTTGAACTGGAGCCATTCCAACGAGTCCCCTGAGTAACTAGGTAGGTCCCGGGGGGTACACATACGACTAAGCAGGTTGTTGTTTGTCCCATTATTTGCAGAGATCGAGGATAGATTCTGTAGTGCGCTCGCGAGCATATGAACCGTTCCGTCACATGGGCCGGCAACGGGTGCCGCCGGCGGACACTGCTTGCCCGGCTGATCACCGAACTCTGGAGCGTGCAACGGGGGTTCGCGCTCGAGCTGGCTTTGTTCTAACCATTGCTCCACTTTCTTATTCTTGGTGTCGTCATGCGGGTCACTATGTGGACTGTATATTTTCTCTTCTTCATCCATAAGGTCTGCTAAATCCGCCTGAAACTGCTTATCGATAAGATCCATTTGAATTTTAGCCTTTTCTTTAGCCATCTCTAGTTCCAGTTTCTTTCTCCTGGCCATCAGAGAGGACGACGTGGACGTTGACTTAGCCCCGGTGCGCGAAGCGGGCGGCTGTTGCAAGCGGTACTCACGCTTGGCGCTGCTACCCGCAACATCATATAGTTGGCTAGCGGTCGGTGTCTGTTTATCCTTCTGTGTATTTCCATCAGTTGGCTGTGGCTGCACTTGTAACTGGACTTCCTGATTTTCGTCCTCTTTGCTCTCGAGCTCCTTGCGTGTAGTGCTTCGAGTTTTTACCATTTTTGCAGGCGGCGTGCTGAACATTAGATCCGGTTCGAAGACCACTTTGTAAAGGGTGCACACAAAATGGTAGGAAACTCGAAAACCAAAATTCGTTAAAACCGTTTATTTTAAAAAATGACAACGTAGATACACGAACAAAGCATATGAGAGCGAGAGGAGGGGTACGTGTATCGCGCGCGATAGTAAAGGCTGACTGCCTGCGTCGCCGTTCGATTTCTAGTTTTAATACAACACTGTAACGTCACACTTATCCTCGATTTTCTACCTTAAAATTTAGTATAATATTTAAACATATGAGATGATTGGGCCGTCATACCCGCCACCTTAAGCTAATAAAAATTCGTATAACGATTTTTGAGCACGTCGCTAACAGTATTGTTGTTATATAAAAAATATCACCAACGTATCATAGTAGCACGCTACTAAGACGCCAATGAACAAAACTCCACGTATCATAGCGCTAATGCACTAAGACATGAAGCTGAGTATGCCTGTTACACTTAAAAGTGCTACCAAACACACTCATCATCCCCATCCGAAAGATAGACGACGCATCGCTATGCGCTACGACGCCGCCCACAAACGGTATGGGTGTGCGATGTCCACGGGAAAGCCGTATTGCTACAACAACCCGCTTACCACCGACACTAAGATGTTAATTGTATACCTCCATCGACCAGAACAACAGGAATGCGTCGAATCAGGCGCAGCACACCCGCAGATCCATCACAAGACGCAATACCGCAAGTAGCAGTAAGCATCAATGCAACTATCATACGGGCGGCGCACCCTCACAACACACCCACATGACTCCTATCGACTTTGGCAACAAAGTTAGTATTGTTGTTATATAAAAAATGTCACCAACGTATCATAGTAGCACGCTACTAAGACGCCAATGAACAAAACTCCACGTGTCATAGCGCTAATGCACTAAGACATGAAGCTGAGTATGCCTGTTACACTTAAAAGTGCTACCAAACACACTCATCATCCCCATCCGAAAGATAGACGACGCATCGCTATGCGCTACGACGCCGCCCACAAACGGTATGGGTGTGCGATGTCCACGGGAAAGCCGTATTGCTACAACAACCCGCTTACCACCGACACTAAGATGTTAATTGTATACCTCCATCGACCAGAACAACAGGAATGCGTCGAATCAGGCGCAGCACACCCGCAGATCCATCACAAGACGCAATACCGCAAGTAGCAGTAAGCATCAATGCAACTATCATACGGGCGGCGCACCCTCACAACACACCCACATGACTCCTATCGACTTTGGCAACGAAGTTAGTATTGTTGTTATATAAAAAATGTCACCAACGTATCATAGCAGCACGCTACTAAGACGCCAATGGACAAAACTTCACGTATCATAGCGCTAATGCACTAAGACATGAAGTTGAGTATGCCTGTTACACTTAAAAGTGCTACCAAACACACTCATCATCCCAATCCGAAATATAGACGACGCATCGCTATGCGCTACTACGCTGCCCACAACCGGTATGGGTGTGCGATGTCCACGGGAAAGCCGTATTGCTACAACAAACCCGCTTACCACCGGCACTAAGATGATATGTCTAGGACACATCGGTTAGCGAGTCCAAGTTTTCCTCGGACCAATTGCTCGTGAAGCAGCACACACGCCACCATAATATTCCTTTTCAAGTCCCTAATAAGGACTAGTCATTTTGCTACAGTACTAGGAGCAGTCAGTCACCCGACCACCCCATACAATGCTTATGCATCAAGGAGACCTCCTATATATTGCTTTTGTATCATAGACCTTACTTTCATAAGTCATGTATATATAGGATTCGAACCCATGACCCTACTATTGTAATGCATATTAATCATAGAGACCTTCTATAGTATTGCTTTTGAATCATAGACCTTACTTTCATAAGTCATTCATATATAGGATTCGAACCCACGACCCTACTATTGTAATGCATATTAATCACAGAGACCTTCTATAGTATTGCTTTTGAATCATAGACCTTACTTTCATAAGTCATTCATATATAGGGTTCGAACCCACGACCCTACTATTGTAATGCATATTAATCACAGAGACCTTCTGTAGTATTGCTTTTGAATCATAGACCTTACTTTCATAAGTCATTCATATATAGGGTTCGAACTCACGACCCTACTATTGTATTGCAAATTCATCATGGAGACCTTCTATAGTATTGCTTTTGTATCATTGAGTTTAATATCATAAGTCCCTAATATAGGACTAGTCATTGTGCTACAGTACTTCAGGCAGTCGGGCTCCCGACCACCCCATATATATGTAGAACTGCAGGAATGTATCTCCGGCAGCTCATCCATACAAGACATCTATACGTGAACACCTTCCATAACTTAGGAAAATTTTCCTTAATACATGAACTCCTTCAACAACTTAGGAAATTTCATCTATACGTGAACTCCTTCCACAACTTAGAAAAAATTTTCTTTTATACACGAACACCTCCCATGACTTAAACAATTTTTAACAAATTTTCTAATTATCTTATAACCGTTATTTAACTTAATTTTATAATATTTTTTGACTTGTATTTCTATTATTTATCTTATTTTAAATATTTTTACCAAGTTTTTAAATAAATTTATTTATTACGAAAAACAATAATTTTGCCTTTAATTTACTATGTTATTGGGATAATGTCTGAAATATATTTAACTTTATGATTATTAATTTAACTTAATTGCTTAATATATATCTTTAAGACTATTTTTGACGCCCCTTTATATTGAATTTAATTATTAATAATAATATTGGGCCGTCACAATGCGTCACCATCATCGTTACACCCCTTCAAAAGTCCACTGCTGTACGTAGATATCTCCAAGGAATACCACAAACCATAGTCCTGCATTACTTGCATCGTTGCACGTTTCTGAATTCCTTTCATGTCTCACCAGGTCATCACTCCATCTAATAAGGGCAGCCGTACACTTTGCTTACGTACATGTGTGAATTTAACACAAGTAAAATGTAAACAAAAGTAGTTTTTGGTCACCAAATACCTCTAGGCAAATAGTTTTATTTAACTTCATTCGGATATTTGTACAAGTTAAAAATGTTACTGTCAACATTATTACGTGACTTATCTAACTCGGGAAACTTAATTAGCACTTTACAAGCGTAGCATAGGGAACGAAGCGCTTAATGTACCTTTTACCAGCTCGGTAGCTTCTATTATGTAGTGATAACAGGACAGTAGCATTTTGTTTTGCTGATTTGATCAGATTAGCTTTCGGTAACACGTTTTACTTAATATAATAATAATAATAATAATAATAATAATAATAATAATAATAATAATAATAATAATATTCTTTATTGACATAAAATTTTGTTACAATATTATTTAAGCCTGACTCCCGAACTAGGTTAGAAAACCTGTGTTACGAGAGTCAGCGATCTCCCTAATATAATGACAGCTACTTATTTTATGTAACTAAAGCAATTTTAAAATCTGTGTGTGCGTGTGTGTATGAGTGTGTGCGTGTGTGCATGTGCGTATGTGTGGGTTTTTGCTTGTGTACGTGCGTGTGTGTATGTGTGTGTGCGTGAGTGCGCGCGAGTGTGCGTGCGTTTGCGTGTGTTCGTGTGTGTGGATGAAATTTAAGATTTAAACAATTTTTTATACTAATATTGATTCAGTTTCTCCATAATCTAATCCTAATAGCCAATTCTTAATTTTAATTTTCACTTTTCTACTAGTTAAGGGATATATATTTGTTAACTTATTAATTTTGTTGTATAGATATATAGCTTTATATGCATGTTGCCGTCTAGCAGAGGCTGTTCGACATGTTATTGGTAAACATACATTTTTTATAACCCGGTTTTTGTTATAATCAGTGGCATTATAAATGGTAACCATATGCTGTTTAGTAATTAACTTGAAAATGTACAATTGCCTCACAGTTAATACTCGACATATCTCATACAATTCTTTAGTGGGAAATCTGTATGGCCTAAATGCCATGACTTTTAAGAGGGATCTTTGTGCCCTTTCCAGGCGGATTAGTAAGGTCTTACAGGCTCCTCCCCAGACGTTTATACAGTATCCTATTACAGATTGAACTAAAGCATAGTAAATTGAACGCAAGAGAGGTAAATCAGCAGTGTATCTTAACTTTTTAAACACCCAAATAAGTTTTCTAGTACGTTCAGTTGTAACCTCTATGTGTGAGCGCCAGTTAAGTTTGTCGTCCAGTATTACACCAAGATATTTGACAGTATTGGATTTAGTAATTGCAAGACATGAACATGAGGGGATAGTATTGAAAGGGTTAGTACACGAGTGGACCTTAAGATCAAGGTTTACGGATCCAGTGTTTCCCAAGGAGAACTGCATGTATGTAGTTTTCGAAATATTTAAAGTTAGGAGATTACCGCCGAGCCAATGGCCAACTCTGTGAAGCCCCAGCTGAGCGTAATGTCGAGCCTCGTCCCAAGTCTTACCATGGAAGACTAAAGCTGTATCATCAGCATAGGTAAATATTTTGCCGTTTACTAAAGGTTGTTGACATAAATCATTTATATAGATAAGGAAGAGACTAGGTCCTAGTATACTTCCCTGTGGAACGCCACATACAATCGGTTCCTCGGGGCTGACATATTCACTCACTTTAACCTGTTGTTTACGGTCACATAGGAAGTCCTTAAAAATCATGAGTGCATTGCCACGAATACCAACGCGTTCTAACTTGCTCACAAGGATAGGAATCGAGACCGTATCAAACACCTTGGCTAGGTCGAGGAAAATCCCCAAACATTTTTGCTTTGCATCAACCTTTGATGTTACAAATTCTGTCAATTGAATTACCGCGTCTTCAGTGGACTTCCCCGACCTAAATCCAAATTGTGAAGAAGATATTACTTTATTATGTTCTAAAAATTTCATAAGTCTATGATTTAATGATTTTTCCAAGATTTTAGAGATAGACGAGAGTACTGAAATAGGCCTGTAATTGGAAATTTCGTCTCGGGATCCATCCTTATGAACAGGAGTGATCAGCGATTTTTTAAAAACTTTTGGAAAGATTCCTTGCGCATAACAGAGCTCAATAAGTTTAGTCAAGGGTGGAACTACTAGATGTACTGATAATTTGAGAAGTTGCACAGGTATAGAGTCCCATCCAGTAGCAGAGTTATTTTTTAAGCTTCTGATAATCGATTCTACCTCTCCCTCATCTGGTGGAAGTAGCACAAAAGAGTTAGGAACCGATGGAATTGTGAAATTATATGGGGAGCTTTTTTGATTTGAAATATTTGCAGCGTCAGCTAGTTTTTTACCAATATTAGAGAAGTATTTATTTATGTTTTCTACATCACGAACAGCATTTTCATTAGAACTCAAAAGGTTATCAGCACTCGTATTTTGTTTCGTGTAATTTATTATAGTTTTAATTGCATTCCAGGTATCTTTATTAGTTTTCGCATTACGTAATAGCGACTTTTCGTAGTTTCGTTTAAGGTTTCTCAACAAAGAGTTACAATAATTTCGGTAGCGCTTATAAGTGATTTCAAGAATTTTATTTTCAGGACTTTTTTTAAGTTTACGATGAAGTTTGTCTCTGTGTCGAATACAACGTAAAAGACCAAGAGTTAGCCATGGTTTTAGCGTTCTTTGTTTATTAGGGACACGACGGGAATGGGAGTGAAGTGAAATTGCACTAGCCAACTTTTCTACAAGAGTTAATGCGACTTCATTTGCATCAGATGAAGTGTTTATAAATGAAAAGTCCACTGTCTCTAAATATTTTAAACAAGCAGCGTAGTTGATTCTAGTGAAAAGCTTTAGTTCTTTTGGTATTTGCTGGCCAGGGCAAATGCTGAGTAGGATTGAAGAATGGTCTGTTATAGTACTATTAATCACAAATACTGATGCTGCCAAACTAGTTTTCAGCATGACATGATCTAGACAGCTATGTAACCTAGTAGGATAAATGTGACCTGGAAGCAAACCTAGTTCCGCTGTTAGGTTTAAGTACGCTTCACTTCTTCGATCGTTGTTATTAAATTTAGTGTCAATATTAATATCACCAATTAGTATTATGTTTTTAGTTGAGTCCAGTGGACGAACTATATTTTCTATGGAATTCAAAAAACTGTCAATACATTGAGTCGACGGAGATCTGTAAGAAGCTAAAATGAAAATGTCGGGATCAGTAATTTTAATAGATATAAAATTAGCACCTAATGGCTCTGGTTCTTTTATTGTACATTTAATACCTGTTTTAACATATATCACTATACCGTCGTTTTGATTGAGACATTTGTGCGTACAGTACATATTGTAATTTTCAAATTGAGGGATTTGTTTACGGGCACTCAGCCAGCATTCAGTTAAGATAATGATGTCACATTCAAACTTAAAACGAGACAGTTGGACCAGTAAACTATCTGAGTTTTTGTATACGCTGCGAATATTTTGACAGAATATTTTCAGGGAATTAGTCTTATTTTTAATCAGTGAGTTACATGTTTCAGTGTCGCACTCATAAGCCAATGCTACATCTATGTTGTCTAACTCTGTTGAGATATTTTCATTTGCATCAATTACCGCGAACAGGTTGATAGATTGGCACTTATTATTGTTATACGTACTTGGTTTATATTATTATGGAATGCAAGTAAACAAGCTATTGATGTGATTTTTATGAGTATGAGTGAGGTTATAATTGAGTTTATGTGTTTGAATAGTTTTTCCACGATGATATTTGGGGTGAGTAAAGTGAAGATGTCCAGGTCAGTGTGAGTATAGTGGTGAAGTGTATCCACAGTATCATAAATTGTTTTAAAAATTGTTCTTAAAATTAACTTACAAAATTTTCTATACATACAATTAAATTTACTGTCAAAAATGAGTGACAGAACATGTTTTGGAAGACATATTCGAAATTTATATATACGTAATCTAATTCTGCTGACTAAATTTCTCCAAATCGCTCTGGAATGACATATCTCGATTGGGTTCTGCATTCTCCGTTTCAGTTGGTTTAGAGAGAAAAAAGTTATCAGAATCAATTCTAATAGACCTTTCACCAGTCAATTTTCGGATAAAAACTTGGCCATTAGTCGTCCAGCAATATTGGTATTTATTGTCTTTGGCGTACATTCTAGCTTTTCGAAATAGGGCTTTGGAGCTTGGTGGTAAATATTCTAAAATATATATTGGTATGCGCTTACCAGATAACCCAATGGATTCGGAGTTAAGTTTTTCTTCGGTCGGTTTCTTTTTATTGAAATTTCTAGCCGCTGACAAAATATTATTTCTGCCGCGCACCGTTACAAATTCGGCCACGATAGTTCAGGTTTACCCGGTAGACGGTAAACATCCCGCACTTCATCGTGTTTGATGGGAATATGCAGAGCATTACATACGCTGCTTACTATGCAAAGCAGGTCATCGGTCGTCTCCCTTTCTTGCATAGGGATATTTCTAAATTCTATTGATGCTGTGCGGGACTTAACCTGTAGATCGTGTATTTTTCTTTCCATTTTCATTAAATTTTCAGTGTACTCGGAACGTTCTTTTTCTAATTTTGCTATCTTTTTTCTCATGTCATCATATTCTGAGGAGGCAAATGTCATAAATTTGCGTATCTCCAAATTAGTCTCTTGTATAACGCTATTTTGCTGTTTCAAATCGGAAATTTCGGTTATTAATTTCGAAAATTTTAAGTCTTGTTCAGCTGCCCAGTTCTTAAACCAGTGGTAAATTAAAAAAGTGACGTTCAATAAGTATTTTTATAATCTACATTGAATAAAAAAGTTTCTATTTCTATTTCTATTTCTAAACATCTGTTGAATATCTTTTTTCAGCCTAGAATATTCGTCTAATGGTGATCCATCAAGACGTGGGCGCTTTTTGCGTGTAGAAACGTTGGAGGTTTCAATTTCATCCTCGTAACGCATGGCACTCACCATATCGGGCTCGGATTGTACTTGTAGTAATCCACTCTCGGACACAGGTGGCGGAGTCCGTTGCACGAGTGACATTTTTTTTTATTATTAAAATTTTTTCCGCGATTAATACTTGTTTGCAGAAATAGCTATTATGTGCGAGTACGAGTGCGAGATAGAAGACTCCAGTGGAGGCAATCTTAATTACCGTAGGTTATTAGTTCTGTCGGCTGCCGGCTGTCGAGTTCAATTAAACGCAGTTGGTTACAAATATATGAAAAACTTACGAGAAATCCGAAGATGTAATTTGGTAGAATTATTTTATTTTTATTGGTAGAATGTACACTTTTATATTATGGCAACATTTATGAATGAAGTGACTTGACGAGTTGACAGTGACAGCGATGTCAATTATATAAACAGTGTCAACAGATTTTAATATGACGTAAATATAACTTTTGTATTCGTGGGTAGAAAATATTCAATTATTCGCTGAAAAGAATTTTTAGTTTTAGATACTGATTTTACACGGTTCACAGTAAGTTTCGATATTGAAAACACTAATGTGGAGACTTAGGCACTTTCACTGCAGAATAAGTTTATTTTAGAGCACAGAATCACAGGATTTGCACTTTACATAAATAAAATTTGCGGAGCGTGTGTGCTTCAATCGACGACTTGACAGGAGATGACTTAATGTAACTTTAATAAGGAAATAGTATTTTGTAATGATAGTTTAGTTAAATGAAATCAGTTACGTGTATTGTTATCGTGTGGTGGCGCTGTAAGACCACTACTCTACTGAAACTGAAGCAGGAGATGGGCTTCAGCGTCTTCCTGATAATAGCTCAAATTAATAAAAATAATTCCGTTACCAACTTGCCTGCCAAACACAAAAAGTGGGGTTCTTTTCAGTGACCATTTATATGCTATTATGGCAGGATGGATGAATGGATGGAAATCACTTAAGTAGTTAATTAATTGATTGGACTCTTCTTCCAGCTAGAAGTCCTTCATGTTAGGAACCACCCACTTATGCATTTCTGTTCCAAACCAGCAGTGTACCCACTGTTGGGTTCCGGTGATGAAGAGTAAAAGAACCAGTGCAATTACAATATGTTAGGCATTTCGTATAAAACATGCGTGTGTTTCGGCTACGTAAGGGAATATATGGAAACATTTCGTCCGAAGTGGATGTGGGGTTGGCAAAATGTTATGCATCCCGTTAGTTTATCGTATAACTACCTTGTCTACAGCAGACGTAAAATACGATGACTGGCGACGGTCAGTAGCATCAAAGGTGCGTGACTTTTGGTACTGCGATCGTCAATCCGATGAAGGCAAATTATAACTAGAGACGACGATGATGATCCCTAATACCGGTGGAAGCGCGGTACTATTGAATTTATGTGACCCATTAGTCTCAAATCGCTCGACGCCTAAACTTTTTATATTCAATATTAAATGCTGATTTACGATGTTGCCCTAGTAGGACGAAACTCTTAAATACTTAAAGAAGCGGTATGCTCAAGTTCATAATGCTTCTCTTAGTACTTCGATTTCTCACCTTTCCCCAGGTTTACGTTTAACATATAAAATTCCACTTTCTTTGTTAGATCTAAAAAACAAATCAGCTAGTTAAATTTTACATTATGATCAGTTTATTTGCAAGTTTGCATTCATAAAGTACTCTTTCAATTTACCGAGTCAACTAAGCTACATCTATATTACCTATAGTGTATATGGCTATGAACTAGTGCGATCTGCTAATACGCTATAAATCTAGGAGATATTTAAAACGATAAGATTAAGAGATAATTTAAACGGGTATTTGTTTTCGTGGAAAACGTATGTATAATATATAAAATAAATATTGTCTACATATAAGTAACTAACTACATAAAGATTCATTTATACAGATATTTTATACTATGACTCCTACTCGTAATTTACAATGTTAAAAATGAAAAAAAATCATACATTACATAGACATTCACAGACCTTCTCTCATTACAAGAGAGGGTTTACGAGCAAGGAAGAATTCACCGCGCTGTCACAATGCGTGTTGGTGGAATTTACATATCCTAAATAGCAATGATTTTTTTTGATTTCCGAGAACGTGATAAAATTATGTGCAGTTATTATTGCGGTGATTAAATCACATCTTTCGCAATATGTATTTAATTTTTATTTTTGTAATATTGCCGAATACAACTAACGATGAAAGTAAAGTTATATATACTTATTTGTAATATCTGTCGGTCGGTAAGCGGGTGATGTGTTCTAGTTTAAGACGAAAATTGTGTTTAAAAGTGCTTTGTTATCCTGTGGATTAAGATTGCATGACTTGTTAAACGTGAAAGGGTCTCCGGTAAGAGAACTGGTGAGTATCCGGTAAGCATTATTGGTTCGTTCATTGTGTGTAAAATTTATCTAATATTAAATAATATATTGACGATGCTTATTATACGAACAAAACAAAGAGTTAATTCTATTTAAATTACATGTTATGTAATTGTCTAACGAACACACTCATCATACAAAACGCACACATGAGAGCGTGGTCCTTCCTCGTTCGAGCCAACTCATTCATGCTGCAAATACCGTACTACTACATATATTAAAATACTCTGTGACTGCAACTGTCTAGTGCCGATGTTATATCCACCAACCCCCCGTGGATGTCGTAAGAGACGAAAGTGGGAAATATTTAATAGAAGGCTATAGTGACTCAGGCTACGCCACCGACAGTGATACAAGACAATCTACTGCCGTGTATGTTTATATCAAAAATGGTGCAGTCATCTTCCGGGTTAGTCAAAGACAGCAATGCATAGCACTATTCACAAGAAAAGCAGCATTCGTGCCTGTATGTTCTGATACAAAATAAGCTTTACAAAAGAAGATAAAAGAAGACTTTAGTTTAGTGGATGTGTTGAGATAAATTTAAAATTGCCGCCTTCACCTTTACTGTCAAAACCGTATGACAGATGTCAAGCTCTATTTATTTTTCACTGTGGTTGTATCTGTGTACTTATAAATTAAGTCTTGCAAATAATAAGTAATTCGTTTTAATTACAATTCTAATATAATATACATATTGTCGTAGGGGCTACACACCACTACACCTCCTATCGACCAAAAATAAAATATTAACACATTTTTTTTCATAGCCATATAAAAATATTTTCTAAAAGAATATAATGTACAAAACCGGCCAAGAGCGTGTCGGGCCACACTCAGTGTAGGGTTCCGTAGTTTCCCGTCCGTCACAATAAGTGTTCCCACTTATGAGTTTAAAGGTGGGTCCAAATCCATTATGTTCGCGCTCCAGCAGCGCTCCGCGCTCCTGCAACTGCTCCCGGTAGTGGGTACGTGCGCGAACATGAGGCGTGCAACATTGCACGCTCCGCGGCAGGCGCTCCGACTTTCCTTCAAAGTTCAAAATGATTTTCATAGAAAGTCCTTATAAAGTTCTACTTTTCAGATTTTTTTTCATATTATCTAAACTTATGGTTCAAAAGTTAGAGGGGGGGGGGGGAAACATTGTTTTTTACTTTTGGAGGGATTATTTCCTAAATTATTGGCATTATCAAAAAATGATCTTAGTAAACCCCTATTCATTTTTAAATACCTTTCTAACAATATATCACAGGTTAGGGTTGAAATTAAAAAAAATCACTTTCTACTTTACATATAGGGGGCTACCCTAATAAAAAAAATTTCCAATTTTTATTTCACCACTTTGTCGGCGTGATTGATACACATATTGGTACCAATTTTCAGCTTTCTAGTGCTAACGGTCACAGAGATTTAGCGAGGACGGATAGACGGACAGACAGACATGGCGAAACTATAAGGGTTCCTAGTTGACTACGGAACCCTAAAAATGAAATAGCACGAGATAGTTATATTCTATGGGTCAGGTGGCTAGATTGTAATATCCCATTAATGTTATGCGTTTACAGATTATTTCCTTAACCCTTAATCTGCAAGATATATAATATATATATATATATATATATATATATATATATATATATATATATATATATATATATAGTGCATTTTTACTTAGTCTCTTAATTATTAAGTCATTTTCCCTTCACTTCAATTTTTTAAATCATCTTATCTAATTCGAACAATTTACTCTTTTCATTTTCATACATTCACTTCACTTTTCAATATTATATTTTATTTTATTTTTTACTTTATGCATTTTCTCAATTTTTGGTTAACAATTACTTATTTTTCTTCATTTTCTTCGCATTTTAACTATTTTCTATTGGATAATTGTGTCATTTCATTTGCATTCGTGTACATACATGATCAAATACAATGACCAAAATCATTTTATTCACTTTTTTACTTTTATAGTTTACCTACTATTCAAGCCTCAGGCACAAACTACGTACACTTATTACGCGATACTTACTGTCGGAAGTATACTGAACGGATTATGCTCATATTCAGTTTCAAGTCTGGTAGACGTATGTACGAACAAAGAATGTTACTGCGCTTTCTCTTGTTCTTACAATCATTTGTAATTTTTACTTTCCATTTTTCGTTCTTTCTTATTTTTATAAAGGCTCTTTTTAAAATACTCTTCAAGAGTCATTTCTATAGCACGTTGATATTTCTGAAATGCAATTTGACTTCAATGTTTTATGTATATACATATTTATATGAAACCTAGACGTGGTTTTTCATAGAAGGACACCCACTTCAAGTGAAAAGATCAATCATCTAGTTTACAATCAAGAGCGCTATACTCCGATCTGTTATTCTTTTTTTATATAGAATAAGGCTGCCAAACGAGCACACAGTCCACCTGATGGTAAGTGGATGCCGTGGTCCATAGACATCTACATTTATTTGCAATTACGAATTAAAATGCACATGCGTTGTCACCCCTGGGGACTAAGATGAAATGCCTCGTTTCCATTAAAAAGAGTATCCGGTTCTCTACACTCACCATACGAAACATAGCAGCATTAAGCTGCTATTATACGCTGGTTTTCTGCAAGAGCGTGGTACTACCCCGGTCAAGCCGATTCATTTGCGCTGCAACCATAATATAGCTGCAGGTTGGCTCTATCATGTAAAAAATAATACAAGTAGCAATTTTTGTTTATTACGTGTTCAAATCAAATTAATCTTATTGTGATCGACAGATTATAATATGTTTTTACAGGAAGAAATTCAATGGCACTGCGAAGTACAAAAAATGTGTACAATATAAAGTGTTATATCATTTTAGACACATGCAAATGTGGTTTATCCATATTCACTGAAAGTGAAGAATTTCTTAAACAGAATAAAATGCAATGCCAGTTAAAAACTTTAGTAGTTGACCTTTAAAACCATCCATTATTTTGTGAAGTCGTAAGTCCTCAGACAATTTGTTGTAAAGCTTTGGTTTTATAACAAGTACGCCGCTTAAACAGGGCTATTGTATTAAGTATACTACGTAAATGATAATTTCAACACTCACTAGAAAAATTGGAAAAAATATCTTCGTGGTTTACAAACATTACTGTGTTGTATGTTGTATTGTGTTTTATTGCACATAATACTCGTATGATATACACAGCGCTTTTCTGCCCTAAACACTGTATTTATCCTACTGCCATTTCCCCAAAAGATAAGACCTTATTACGACACCCACGGGACGATACAAGGTAGTGGATTTTCTTACACCACAACTACACGGCCACTATGAAAAATACATTGGATTATAACAAAACTAGACATCGCTTATGGCTCGGCCAGACTATACTCCTCGAGCTGCTCATCGTTCTGCTCCTTTGCCGCGATGTTGGTCTGTCTGTCTACACACTGCTCTACTCGCGCAAATAATCGCGCAATAGGTCGCACGCGTGTGCAACACAATGGATGTTGAAATTTTTGCAGCGTGCGAGCTATGCATATTTATTATAGCTAATTATATCGATGTCATCATCATCATCATCATCATTACAGCCCTTTACAAGTCCACTGCTGAACATAGGCCTCCCCCAAGGTATGCCACAAATCACGGTCCTGAGCCACCTGCATCCATCGACTTCCTGCATGTCTTACCAGGTCGTCACTCCATCTAGTGGGGGGTCGCCCTACACTTCGTCTACCGGTACGAGGCTGCCAGGCCGGCCCATTGCTACTTCAGCTTACTAATCCGTTGGGCTATGTTGGTCACTCTGGTTCTACTGCGGATATCCTCAGTTCTAAGTTTATCACGCAGAGAAACTCCGAGCATAGCCCTTTCCATAGCTCGCTGACCGACTTTGAGCGTCCTCATACGGCCTGCAGTGAAGGACCACGTCTCAGTTCCATATGTCATCACTGGCAACACGCACTGGTTGTACAACTTAGTTTTCAGGTTTTGAGATATACCTGACGAGAAGATGCATTGTAATTTCCCGAACGCTGCCCAGCCGAGTTGAATCCGTCGATTGACCTCTCGGTCGAAGTTGGACTTACCTAGTCGGACTATTTGTCCCAGGTAAACGTACTCGTCAACAACTTCGAGCTTAGTGCTCCCAACAACTACCGGCATAGGTGTGACATGGACATTAAACATGATCTTTGTTTTGTCCATGTTCATCTTAAGACCTATCCGTTGAGAGGCACTATTGAGGTCATTGAGCATAGTGCTTAAGTTCTCCAGCGATTCTGCCATAAGGACTATATCGTCGGCAAATCGAAGGTGAGTGATGTTCTCGCCATTGATGTTAATACCGTATCCTTTCCAGTCCAGTAGCTTGAAAACGTCTTCAAATGCAGCGGTGAAGAGTTTCGGGGAAATAACGTCACCCTGTCTTACAACTCTCTGCAGTTGGATAGGTTTCGTACTCTGGTTCTGTACTCGGATAGCCATCGTAGCCCTTCTGTACAAACACTTCAGCACTTCGATGTACCGACAGTCAACTTGGCACTGCTGAAGAGACTGTAGCACCGCCCAAATTCCGACGGAATCAAAGGCTTTCTCATAGTCCACATACGTCAGGCAAAGTGGCATATTGTACTCTTCGGACTTCTGTACATTTTGCCGAAGGGTATGTATGTGGTCTATGTACTAAAGCCTTTTCGGAAACCGGCTTGTTCGGGAGGCTGAAAGTCGTTGAGTCTGCGTGCAAGACGATTCGTAATGACTCACGAAAACAGCACGTAGACGCGGCTCAGAAGGGATATCGGTCCGTAGTTCTTCAAGAGGGCATTGTCCAGAAGTTGTGTGCGAAGACCACCGCACTTCTACTCCACGCCTCCGGAGTAATGCCACCATGGAGGACGGAATTAAAGAGCCTCTGAAGGACTTCAAGTACCGGTTTTCCACCCGCTTTCAGAAGCTCCGCTGTAATTCCATCCTCGCCCGGGGACTATCCGTTTTTAAGGTGCTGGAGAGCCATTCTAATCTCGCCCAGACTGACGTCCGGGATCATATCATCGGAATAGTGTCGGATAAGACCCGCTCTTGGATCGTTACTCACACTTGCGTGTGGCTCCAACGATGATGTGTACAGCTGCCCATAGAACCTCTCAATCTCACTCAGAATCTCAGGTGTCCCAGAAACGATGCTGCCACACTCAGTCTTCAGCTTTGACAGTTGGCTCTTACTGACAGATAGATCTCTGGCAAAGACTTTGGAGTCCTGGTTCCGCTCAATCGCTTCTTCAATACGAGCAGTATTAAATTTGCGTAAGTCTCGCTGCATGCATTTGGATATCTGTCTGTTCAGTTGCCTGTATGCTGTCAAATCTGTTGACGATTGCAGCCTCATCTCCCGTCTAACAGCCATGAAATTAAGAGTGTGATCGGAGAGTTTTTGTGTTCTTCTGCGGCCGGTCTTGCAGAACTTAGCTCCGACCGCATGGACAGTTTCCACAAGCTTGTCATTCATATCGTCCACTGCAGTGCAATCTCCTAGGTACTGAAAGTGGTTACGTAACTCGAGCTGAAAGTTTTCGGGATTCTGGATTAGAGCACGAGGGGGACGGAGCGTTGACTTCATTAGAAGAGACCTCTCCAACTTAACGTTTAGGTTCAGTGTGCCTCTAACAATTCGGTGATCGCTGCCAGTTTTCACCCTTGCGATCACTGAGACATCACTGAACAGTTGGCGTCTGGCCGTCATAATGAAGTCAATCTCATTTTTCGTCGCACCGTCGGGGCTCGACCAGGTTCATTTCCTGTGGGGCCGCTTCTGGAAGAAAGAGTTCATCATAAAGAGGGACTTATGATGAACTCTTCTCTCTATGAAGTCTTCTTTCTCCATAAAGTCGGCCAGCTGCTGGCCCCTACGGTTCCGTAGCCCTACTCCAAATTTCCCTACCTTCAGCTCACCGCTTTCTCTTGTGCCTAGTTTTGCGTTGAAGTCTCCCATCAGCACCGTGTAGTGGGTTTTGGAGCAATGTATGGCTCTGGAAATATCCTCATACATTTCCTCCACCTCCTCATGGGGATGTGCCGAGGTTGGTGCGTAAACCTGTATGACCTTCAGCAAATACCGTTTGGTGATTCTGAGTATCAGGTACGCGACCCTCGTTGACACACTTCCAATCTTTACAACGTTGTTGACGAGAGACTTGTGGACGATAAATCCAACACCTCCTTGGGACAGATGGTCGCCCTCCCGGTGATAGAACAAGTTGCCGGACTTGAGAATTACCGTGTCCTCCCCCTCTCTTCGGACCTCGGATAACCCATTTTAATATGTGTATCGATGTCACAAAAAGAAATATACGTTGTCGTCGTCGAAATAGCTTTTCTCTGTATTATTTACTCACGTGATAATATGACTGAATGATGATGATACGTACACTAATTATGTTTTTCAAACGAAACCTTTGCGAGAGTATCTGGCAGGCCACTCGCGCTCATATTGCCACTGCTTTGACTACCGCCCAAAAACTAATTTAGGCAGTGTTAACCATACTTTTTAAGTAATACAATGTTTTGTCTTTTAGTTTTTTTTACTTTATCGTAAGATAATATTTATTATTACAATATATTATTACGAACGTGTATTGCCACTTATTGTAGTGACGGTGTTAGAATATCCACTACTCCATATCGTCCCGAGGGTTTCGTAAGAGGCGACAGAGGGAAATTGAAACTGGAGATTGGCAGCAGAATATCCTGTTAACAAATCAAAATAAGAAAAGCTGCGATTGCCAACCCGTATGCCAATGTGGCAACTATGGTAAAATCCCTCCTATGAAACAGTCTATGGGGAAGCCTTTGTTCATCAGTGGCTTTTATAGGTTGGAATCAATGGGATGGAACGTGTACCTATAGGCAGTGTAAGAATATTCACTAACACATATCGTCCCATGGCTGCATGAAAAGCAATCAAGAGATGGAGACCACCGTCTTCTTAATAACACAACTAAAAAATAACAAACTGCGGTTGCTACTCCGTCTACTAAGTGTAGCATCGTAGCAGTTATGGCAAGTATCTTCCTATAGGACAATCTTTAATTGAGGTCTTTGTTCAACAGTGACCTTATGATAGGCTGCAACAGAGAGATTATTTTTATATATTAACAAATAAAAAAAATTGTAATAATTATACTATAATAGCTACAGTTACAGCGATTAGTACTCTTCTAATTTGCATTCCGGAATGATAAAATGGCTACGAATCTCGGATTCGAACGAACACATAGGCAACCGTTGTTGGAAGAGCCTTGGTGCGGTGCGTGGTTACATAAGAGTATATAAATATACAAGATTTGCTCTCTTTAATAAGATATATAAATATTAAATAACTTAGAATGGTTTAATTCAAGAGTGGACGAAACAATTAAATAGTAAAGTACTCGTATACGTGATATTCGCGTACCAAGGCAGCTCAGAGCCTAAGCGCTTGCCGTGAAGTTCACAATACTACGCATCCATCTTTCCATCCGATTAATGTGTCCTTCAAGTCAAGAGTGCATAGACTTTTGTCTTTTGAATAAGTTAGTGCTCTTTTTTCAGGTGAGACAACAGTCAAGTTCTGGCTCAACAAAACAATAAATAAATAATTAAAACAATAAAAAGAAAATGACTATGGCGATTTTTCGATAAATTATTATAATATAAAATACTAAATTTTAATTAAAAAAACTAATACTATTATGCAGCCCTAACCCCCGTTGTATCTTTCTAAAAACCTTAGCAAGGTTTCTTGGCTGAATGGCTATACTTAGCTTTTTAGCGAGCAAAGAACCAGCCTTCTTATAATCAACAAAAACCACAGGTCGCGGGTACAGTTCTTTTAGGAACTTTGCCGCACATGGACCCCAAAGACCAATAGTTTCTACTATATAACATAATAAATTATTTAAAAGTTATAGTTGAATGAATAAAATAGTCTTCAATTATTTCGTTTTATATTCAGTCAGGTTATAATTTATTCGATGAACGACTTTTATCAGATGATTGAATCGTCCCTTTTTAAAGTAAAAATGAGCAAATGGTTACAAAATAAAACGTAATAAAGTAAAGTCGTTTAATAAGATGTAAAATATTTATATAATTACAATTAAATACAATAAAAAGGGTGCAATTAGTTATTGTACTCTTCTCCTTGTCTAGACTATAGTTGAAAAAGATTCGGCTCGCAAGGACCAATTGAAAAAGAACCTAACGGAACTTGACGTTCGATTAAGAAACAGAAGGGAGGAATCGAGGCTTCTCTCGATCCGGCCTCCTAAAACGCCTACGTTGGGTTCGGGAACAACGTATGTGATCTCCGCAACGGAGTAACACACAAGGGCGATAACCTCTTCTTTTTCAGCAAGTAGGTTCAGACGGGGATTACGGGTCTTCCGAAGTCGTCCCGGTCCCGACGCCTTAATTCTTCGATGTGGACTGTATAACTTTGAGGGATGAATTACTTGGGAATAAAACAGCAATTATCTTCAAACCGTTCCGTGAGAGAGTAATCACTTTTCCCTATCACTTCCCTACACTTTTTCTTTCTTCTTATTGACTGCTGGTTTGATTTCCGAACTATTTCCCCGAACGAATTGCAATAAAACCCGTTCACTAAGCTACCCCCAGAGCTATACGCGAAAGTGAACCGCGCCATTCGCGTGCTTGCGCAACTTAATTACATGAATTTGTTCTATTACTCTCTCACGTTTCACTTAATATCTTTATTCACATAAGTCATACATAAATACAATTTATCTATATAGGTAGCACAAAATAATATCTACACTACGATATACATTATATTTTCGTATCACAAAAACCTTTTATTTATTAAACAAAATATGCCTATTTTAATCACAAGTTCAAAGTCAAAATTTCTTAAATATTTAACACAGAAAGTTAAAACAATGTTTCCCACTTGAATTTATACATAGGTTAACTAATACAAAAGTTTAATTTACATTTTCTCTATTTATTTCACTGTTTAAAACACTTTTAAATTTCTTATACAAAACTGTCATTATTTCACTTATACACAGGAATTTTCACATAAAAATAACACAGAATTCACCTTTTTAGCACGTACAATCAACCTGAAATGTTTTACAAGTCATTTTTACATAAATTGCTGAAATTACAAACATTTTAAATTTTTACATATTCGGCCTCCTAAGGGCGTGGCCAGCGTGCTTCCGTGAACTCGCACTATTTGAACAACTAACTTTGCACGGCTCTCGGCTATCAGAAAAAATGAAAGTCTGAAATACACCAATTTTAACAATATTAGGTAAATAAGTGCTTCTACATAATCTTCGAACTGTAGGAAACTATCTCTGATAGGATTCTTATCAGTTATCATGTTTCTTATCAGATAACAATACAAGTGAATGTTCTCATTAATCAATCATAACAAATAGGCATATGTTTTCGTACAAAACATATCATACTTATACAAGACAATACTTATGCAATTAATTTCCGTTAATTCTGTTTATGCACAGAGTGATCATCTCGACCGGGGAACAAATCCGATCTCTAACTTCACTTTAATATTCCTTTGAATTTACATCGTTGGAAAGACGATTTCAGCCGGGGAACAAATCCGGTAACATAATTTATATCATAAAATTCCCTATATGAATTTATTGAAAGATATTACTTAAAAAACAGTAAACTAGTCCGGCCTGGGAGTTGCACCCAAGACCTTCATATCATTAATTCGACATTTCTTTAAGATTTAACTAAGGATTTTCTTATCAGAACATTTCTATTGGACAATGAGTATTTGAAAAGTTATTCGTCATCGGTTGACTTAATAAACTGAAATATTCTTATAGGCGCGTCGCCAACAATAGTTGAGCAAGATATATTTCCCAATATTTTTCAAATTGTCTTCTCGTACTCACGCAAGCAGCAGCACATTCATTTATTGTAAATTCGCCGACTGTGCCAAATGTAGTGATCAGTGACTAAGACACAGTTACACTCAAAAAGTTATTACACAGTGAGAATCGAATAACAAAATCCAAGTCCTTGCCACGGATTCCATTTGAATCGGCAGTGATGACACAAAGTTATAAGTCGATAAAAGCCGGAATAAAATATATATTGAGTTCAGTCTACTTGAAAGTTCTTATGAAGTTCAATCGTTTCGTAAAGTTGCAAAAGTGAAAGCTAAGAGTAAATATTTGGCACAAAATCCTCGAACCATATTATACCTTTGAAGTTTCTACTTATACATATAATAACAATTTCATGTTTAATGTTGATTATGAGAGCCGTTTTGGCTCAGGTATAAAGCGCTTGCCGTAAATTCATAGCACGCGAACAACCTGGGTTCTATTCCCGCTGGCGAAAATGAAATATAGAAATTGCAATTCTAATTTCTGATTTAACACTATCTTAGTGATCAAGGTAAACATTATATTAGAAATTAAAAAATAATTCGAAGACAAAAAGTTCGCCAAAACGCATTAATGTATTGTCTCCCCTACCCTCTACCCTCTCAGAAATTACGGTAACTAACTACTATCTTGATTGTTGATGATCAAGAAGTAATATTTTTAATATCTTTAAAATAATTACGTAAAACAATATCTTTTATTACAAAAATATCTTTTATACATCTTACTATTCAAGCCTCAGACACAAGAACGTATCTTATTGTCTGAAGTTTGCTAAATAGACTATGCTCATATTCAGTTTTAAATCTTGTAGGCGTACTATGTAGATACAAAGAATATTGCTGAGTCGTCTCTTGTCCGCAGAATCATTTGAACATGTTTCTGTGCGTTGTTCTTCCGTTCATATTTTTAAAGACTATTTATTATACATGCATAATTTCTATCGAAGGTAAATATTTCTCAGTACATTTCATGAGCAAATCTGTGGACGTGATCTTTAATAACAGGATCTAAGCTTTCAAGTTAGTATCAAAATGAAAAGATCAAACATCCAGTTTACAACAAAGAGCGCTATACTTCGAACTGTTAGTCGAGAAAGTATTTGTGACAAGGATACCTCCTGAGAGTTTACTAGTAGGCTGCGATTAGCTTGCCATACAGCTCGTACAATAACATCATTAAAATAAATAGTATTTTTCTTAAAAAAATCCTAATTTAGTTCGTTACGTAGGTACGGGTACGTTACGTAGTCAAGTTCGTTTCGTTACAGCCTTTAGACCAATGCTAAACATTGGCCTCCCCCATCATTGCCTTATAGGGGGGATATATACCACGCTTGACAAGCGGATTGGGAACCACAGCTTATTTTTAATTTTAGTCGTTGTTAGTAAGACGCCGTGCCGTAGAGCCGTGGTAGCTCAGATGGTTAGCGCTCGCAGTAAATTTAACAATACGCGAGCAAACCGGGTTCGATACCAGCCAGCACCATTGAAATTGTTAATTGCAAATTTTAAATGCTGATTTATCACATGCGCGGTGATGAAAGAAAAAATCATGAGGAAACCTGCATGTACAAGAAAAAAAATCGAAGACATGTAAGGTTCACCAATACGCATTGGGGCGGCGTGGCGGACACTTCCTTGCCCTAATACCCTCTCAGAAATGAGGGGAGGTCTGTGCCCAGCAGGGAGACGTATATAGGCTGTAACTTTAGGAAGACTCTGCTGCCCATCCCCCGATTAGCTTCCCCCTGTCGCCTCTTACGACAGCTACGGAATGATATGAAGTAGCGGATATACCTACAACGCCACTACACGTTGACGCGAAAACTACACAATCTCCTGTGCCATAGCGATCTTCAGTTAAAAAAATTGCACATAGACATGCAGTAACTTGTACCGTGTATGGTAATAGAGCCCGAAGTCCTCAGCGCCGCTGCCTAAAGTTTAGCCACTGCGCTAGTCTTAATCGGAGGTTGAATGGCAGCTTTTACTGGCGATCTTATATGTTGCATGAATAAGGACAATTTTCAATCATCAGTTACTAGTTATCAGATAAAATACAACGTAAACAAATTTAGAATTACACTCGTATGAACAAAATAGTTCAATTCTTCCACTTTTATGTTCGGTCAGGTTATAATTTATTGGATAGACACTTTTTCGACGATTGGAAAATCAATTTTTAATCTTTAAAATACATTAGAAAATAGAACTGAACTGTTACAATTATATTATTAACTACGATTATATACAATTATATATACTCGTAAAATGGAAACGACATGCTAGTATTGTATATTCAAACAACAAGCTGTATTATTATAAGAGAAATAGGTCAACCGTATGTTAAATGATCTAATTAACTACGAGTATATGTTTAGAGCCGTGGTAGCTCAGTTGTAACGCTCGCTGTAAATAACGAGTAACCCGGGTTCGATCCCCGCCGGCACCAATGAAATTGTTAATTGCAATTTTAAGTGCTGATTTACCACGTGCTCGGCGGTGAAGGAAAACATCGTGAGGAAACCTGCATGTCTAAGGAATATGAAAAAAAATATTTCGGAGACATGTGAAGTTCGTCAACACGTCACAATTTGGGCAGCGCGGCGGACACTTCCTTGCCCTAAACCCTCTCAGAAATGAGGGGAGGCCTGAGCCCAGCAGTGGGACGTATATAGGCTGTAACTTTACTTTTTTTTATATGTTTATCGAATCTAAACTTCCTCTCGTCATATTATGTATCATTCACGTCATCGTCCACACTAATCTTTGACAAAGTATTTGCGTGTAGTGGAGGTGTAAGATGATCCATCACATTATTTTATCTCGGGGCTGTGTGAAAGGCGGTTTAAAGTCGTAGTATGTATGGACTATGTGTCGTTTCCGTAAAAATCGCCAATGTATGTTTATAACGTTCAGTGACTATATAACTCATTAGTAAGATGGCCAACAACAGAAGTCGCAAGTTTCATTAATTATGCGTTCAAATTAAATAAATTTTATTGTGATAGCCACATTATAATATGTTTTTATAGGGAAAGAGTTCAGTGGTACTGCGATCCAGCGTGCTTATACATAATATAAAGTATTATTTCATTTTATCAAAAATAAACGGCATATATTCAAGTAATATTAAAGTTTCAGAAAGAAGGTGGAATAAATATAATAAAAAGATACATTAAGATTAAAATTAAATACTGATAAAAATGTCGTTTATTCAGTTCTATTTTAATTTAAATTGTCACTTAAATTGAAGAAATTCTTGAACAGAATAAAATACATAGCCATTTTGACAAAATTTACGAATATTTAGAAACAAAATTTTTAGCAGGTCTTTGTGACGTAATTTTTTGTAGAAATTTGGTCATAACAAAAATTAGTTAGTTATAACAAAAATTCTCCGGCTATTGTAGAAGACGTGTAGTGTGAAGTCAGACGATAACTTCTAAAAAAGGCTAAAAAAGATTTCGTGTGGTCGTATATAATAAGTATATAGAGACGATAGGATCAACATTTTGATTTTGCTGAAATGCGACACGGGGACGGCCATATAGCATGACGAACCGACTACCGCTCTGGAAGTAAGGTTTTTGAGTGGCTTCCTCATACTGACGTGCGCATATTTGGGCGACCCCTCGCTAGATAGAGTTTTTTATAGCATTGGGTGACAAACGAGTACACAGGCCACCTGATGGTAAGTGGATGATGTGGCCTACAGACATCCATTCTCAATTAAGAATCAACATGCAAATGCGTTGCCACCCCGGAGGACTAAGACGGAGTGCCACGATTCCAGTAAAAAGGGTCTCCGGTTCTCTACGCTCACGATACGAAACACAGCAGTATTAAGCTGCTATTTTAAGGCGATATTCTGTGAAAGCATTGTGCTGCCCCGGTTGAGCCGACCCGTTCGTGCTACAACTAAAATATAGTTGCAGCGTGGCTCTACCACGTAAAAAAATCTAATGAGTGCAATCTAATGAAACACGCAGACAATCAATTAATGCAGAATGCTCAGGACCGTACTTTTAGGCAATCTATGGGCCAAGCCTATGTTCAAAAATGGACTTGTGATAATGTAAATGAAAAAGTAATGCATAATTTTTTTGACTTTAAATAAGAAATCCGATAGCTTCAAGCTATTTCATTCGTCATCGCAATGTAACAAAATAAATTGAACTAATACCAGTGATTTAATAGATAGTAGAAAGAATTTTGTAGGAGTGTAGAACACGCGAAGCATGTCAGACTTTGGCTAGACTATTTTTATTATTAAGAACTTTGCGGAATTATAATTGACGTTACGGACCCGCACAGTAGAATCTGGAACAATTCGATGTTTTAGCTATTACTACTCCTTGACATAACTGATCTGCCCATAGAATTTAGGACGATTGAACACTTTAGGGTCGATTTTTCAATCTTCAGATAAAAGTAACCGTGGCATAAATTATTTTAACTCTTATTTTTAATATTTATTTTTTATTTTATGCTGTGAAAACATTATATCCCAGGTTTGAAAAATCGGCCATTAGTCATGATATATGCTACACTCGACGATTCGAGCCGCTCTGCGCTGGATGCGGTTAAGTGAAAGGAGCTGGTACTGGGGAGCCCCAGCCCAGAGATGGGAACAGTATTCCATGTGTGGCCGAACCTGCGTCTTGTAAAGTTGCAGGCGGTGTGCCGGTATGAAATACGACTCTGTCCCGCTCTGCTGAGCACGCCAAGCTTTTTAGAGGCCAATTTGGCCTTCTCTTCTAAGTGACCACGAAACAGCACGTCACTCGATATGTCGACGCCGAGGATTCCGATACTGGCTGAGGCAACAAGGGGACTCTTGAAACTGAGGAGAAACGAGAAAGGGGTTCTTTTTAGCGGTTAACGCGTAAACTTGTGTCTTCTGAGGGTTAAACTGGACTAGATTTAGTCGCCCTCAATCCAAGACTCTGTTCAGCAGAATCTCGACTTCAGACACAAGTTTGTCCCGGCACTCGGCGACGTTTTCCCGAGAAATATTGGTTCGGCCGGTGTAAAGAGCATCACAAGTGCTGTCATCTGCATAACAATGAAGGTTACGGGTTTGCAACATGTCATTGATATGCAGAAGAAACAGAGTTGGCGATAGCACGCAGCCCTGTGGAACACCAGAATTAATAGGCTTGCAATCGGAGCTTGAACCGTCTACAACGACCTTGATGCTCCGATCTGCAAGAAAGCTGGTGATCCAATCGCACAATTTCTCGGGAAGCCCATAGGAAGGGAGCTTCAAAAGAAGCGCTTTGTGCCAAACCCGATCGAGGGCCTTCGCAATGTCCAAACCAACGGCCAATGCCCCCCCTTGGACTCTACTGCCTCCGCCTCTGTGAGTTAGGTAGACCAGAAGATCACCAACTGACCGACCACGGCGAAAACCGTATTGGCGGTCACTAATCAGCTGGTGATCCTTAAGGTACCTCATGAGCTGGCAGCTTACAATGGACTCTATTGTTTTGGATAACAAGGAGGTGATGGCGATAGGCCGGTAGTTGGACGGGTCTGAGCGGTCGCCTTTTTTAGGGATCGGGTGGACGAAAGCCGTCTTCCATGATTTTGGGACTACACCTAGGGAGTAGGAGTTCCGGAAAAGACGCGTTAAAACCAGTGTCAATTCTGGAGCACACGTCCTCAGCACAATTGGGGGGATTCCGTCAGGCCCACTCGACTTCAGGATATCCAGGGAGAGGAGTGCTTTGCGAACCGAGCGCTGTGTGAACTGCACTTCCGGCATGGAGCACTCACACCGCGGGATGGTCGGCGGCGTATTCCCCCCGTCATCGAGAGTCGAGTTGGACGCAAAGAAAGAACCTAGAAGATCGGCTTTCTCTTTTGCGGTATATTTCTCTTTTGCGGTCTCTGTGCAGAGATGGAAGACATGGCTGACAGAGATTCCCCTGGACAGCCTTGGCGAGAGACCAAAATACACGGGTTCCAAAAGGAAGGCGAACTAGTTTTTTGCCAATTCTGCCTATGTGCTCTGACTTTGCCTTGGCAATGACTCTTTTAAAGGACCTAGAGGCGGAATTATACTTCTTTTTTAGAGCGCTGGTGTTTACATCCCGGGACGCTGATGCGTCAGCCCAGGCTCGGTAGCACTCCTGCTTATAGCATGATGCTATTTTACAGGAGCAACCAAACCATGGCTGAGATTTGCCTCCAATGGGCACCACAGAGGAAGAAATAAAAAGATCAATACCCTGGAGTACCACATCGGTTACGGAATCCGCAACAACGTTGGGATCGTCCGGCGAGAAGCAATCCCGCCCCCAAGGGTAGGATGCAAAGAAAGACCGCATCCCGTGCCAATTGGCTGACCTATTGTGCCAAACACGGTGGCAGTCTGCAGAATGTAACTGCGGTTTCAGCGTGAGCGCACCACACTCCGGACAAGACAATGATCCGAGGAGCCTAAAGGGGCGTCGACAGAAATCTGATATCCATCCGGGTGAGAGGTCAGCAGAAGGTCCAACAGGAAAGGTGCATGATCCTTTATATCTGGAATCCGCGTAGGCGAAGTAACCAGTTGTGTCAGACCATATGCCAAGGCAAACTCATGAACAGATCTTCCCGCATAATCGGTTAAACATGAGTCAAGTCATTCGGCGTGATGGGCGTTAAAGTCGCCGAGAATCACGATCTCTGTGGAGGGGATCTGCTGTAGCAACGAATCTGTAGCTATTTGGACGTGGTCGAAGAGTCGGTCGGTTTCGGCATTACTGCTATGGGACCTATAGAGGCACCCGTAGATGCGCGGATGGTCGTCGCTGTCTACGCGTAGCCAAAGGATGGACAGGTCTGAACCCTCAAGTCTGCCGAGGCGTCGAGAACAGATTTCCTCTCTGACGTAAATGCAAACTCCAGCTCGAGGCACAAAGGAGTATTCCAGTTTGTACCCCGGGTAGGAGAGATACGAGACGTCAACCGGAGAGGACACCTGCGTCTCGGTCAGAATAAGCAGAGCCGGCTTCGCTGTCTCGAGATGGTAGTGGACGGCGCTTAGGTTAGAGTGAAGTCCCCTGATATTGCAGAAATTCACGGACAGCGTGGCAGGGGTCGCCTTGGACTTGTTGCTCCGTTTGCCCCAAGCAGTTGTAGTCTTGAGCGGAATTTTAGTACCCCCCCCCCCCCCCACCAGAATACGCGGGGCAGCCATAGCGCCCACGCTCAGAAGTGGAAAAACAGGGTCGTGGATGCTCAGCGAGGGATTCTCCAGGGGTGCTGGTACCCTCCTGGGGAAGTCTATCATTATTTAATTCCGCTACCATGTTGATGGGGGGGAATTTGGGCCTCCGGCCACCTGCACTTACCAGACGAAACGCGGAAGCAGAGCTTCCACTTCACGCCGGTATTCTGTGAGTCGTGGTACCACCCCGGTTTGAGCCGGCCCATACGTGCAACAGCAAAGCTGCCGCGTGGCTCTATCACTGTTGAACAAAATACAACATCTAGAGATTTTATGTTATCATCCCTAAAATCTCTTCTTAAGGGGGAGATGTTATACCCTGTATTTGTTAGCCTTATGCCTCTTAATAATGTTGACTTGGCCTTAAGGTTCAGTGAGTATTGCAGTGGAGCAGTTCGGCCACTTCAGTCTGCTTCCATCTTTGAACCTGCTCAAATTTTCCTGGTTATTTCTAACCAGTTTCAAAACCTTTGAAACTGGTTAGAAATTGACCTAAGTCAATTTCTAACCAGTTTATAATAATTAATCCCTTTATACTTAATTAAATTTCAGTGTGTTAAATAAATCTTTTTTTTAAAACCTATCAGCCCGTCTCCGTATAACAGAATGGACAAACACGCGTTGTTAGAAGATATTTGGTGCAGTGCGTGGTCGTCTATATTCATCAAGCGTCGGGTATTGTCCGCAATAATACGCACCGTGGCACAGAATAAATAATAGTGGTACTAGTAGTAGTAGTAGAACTTCGTAACCGTGGGTAGAACGCACTAAAATTTAAAGTAGGGATAGCAATGCAAAGAAACTTAATAGAAATTGGCTTCTGAATATTATTACAATATAATATAGCAATAACAAGAATAAATATTATTTTCATTTTGTTGTTACAAATTTAGCTCGAGCAAAATTTTCTCCCCGTGAATATTCTACAAATATTGCTAGCAAAGATGTTCATAATTTTCTACTATAATGTTAAAGCAAGATATAATATCTTGTTTTCCAAATTATTTAAAATGTTAAAGTCAGAATGAAAATTACATTACCAAGATTAGAAAATAAAATAAAGATGAAAATTGCGAGTGTATTTGCGATTTTCTTGTATAATCTTTTACAATATCATTTGTTTAATGTACTTATAACAACAATATGAATACAAGTATATTCTATAGGTAGTTGAAAAAAGAAGAAACAGGAATATAATCTGTATATAACATTCTTTGTCACCGGCCCGTAAAAGTTTGCAGCTGGAATTGGTTCCTCTTATGTTGTAGAGTGGATTTTTTTTATTAAAACTCAAGTGATAAACGAACGACAAATTAATCTACCTGTCAAGCGTGACGAATAAGGCAAGTTCTGTTATCAAATAGCAGTGCTCGCACAGCTCAATGTCAATGTTTGTAGGGTATAGAGCGCCAATATGTACAAAGCCAACTACAGGCTATTAGGTATTCCATCTTGATCCTTTGACGTAACATCGCATTTGTAGCCGTCTTTGTTTGGAGTTGGTAGCAGGTGTCCATGTACTGCATATGTAGCATATTTAGCCAATTACCGTCGTTTGGATTTTATACAATTCTGACACTCAAAATGCCAGTATATAAATAAATGTAAATGAAACTTATGCTCAAAGAAGGACTCTCAAAGGAACGATAGATCTTAAGCACTATTTCAGTTACTTAATTACGAACATAGAGGATGACACACACAGCTGCGTCAAGTTCACACTTGAATTAGAATCGTGTTTACCTTGCAATCGGTATAACTACGTATGCCGGCGTATAAATGGATTTAGTATTCAGCTTTGATTGAAAATTGGATATTTGATCATTCCCAGTGACTCAATTTATAATATTTAACGAAATCATACGTTCAATATCAACCTCTGAACAATAAAAAATGTATAACAATAAAAAAATTATTAAATAAACGGTACTATGTAAAATGGAATTTTGTTTTAAAAATCTCGATATATCTACGCAATATAAAAATATCCCGTGATATTAGGCAAGTTTATGTCCATTATAGCCTATAGAAGTCCACTGCTACCCAGACTTTCCTCATGGCTTGCCTTATAGGGGCTATTATGCCATAGTTGCCACGCTAGGCAGGCGGCTTGACAATCGCTTTTTTATTACTTTGAGTTGTGATCAGGGGATACTCCCGGCAATCTACTGTTTCAGTAACTTTTTTTCGCATCTTACGACCACGGGATTATATGGAGAAGTGGACATCGTAACACTGCCACTACTCCATGTCTATATAATATAAACTATTTCTATATAATATTGATACGCTTACCGATAAATCATGTATAAATCTGGGATGCAATAACGAAAGCAGCCTAGCTAGTTCATTTTATATTATTTAGGGCTGATTTTTCAATCATCACATAATGTTATTCATCGAATAAATTATAACTTGGTGAAAATTTAAAAGTATAATAATAATAATAACGTGTACTTTATTTGCTCTCATAAAACATTGCCTTTGAATAATACCATCGAAAGTATAACCATTTTAATTTGTGAGGGCCTGGTGTTAGTACTAGGAAGGACTTGTATGACAAATTACCAGACTCTCGTCCCTTAATGTAACATTTATCTACATACCTTTAACTTTAGTACACTTCGTACCACAATATGATTTATAGTAATTGTTTTTGTAATTAAGGCTACCATAAAAATAAAAAATTAACCTATTTAAAAAAACTAAAAACTAATTTATACGTACTACCTAACTAATTTATAAGCGCATGTACTTGTGTGTGTGTGTGTGTGTGTGTGTGTGTGTGTGCGTGTGTGTGTGTGTGCGTGTGTGTGTGTGTGCGTGTGTATGTATGTATGTGTGTGAGAGAGAGAGAGAGAGAGAGAGAGAGTATGAGAGAGAGGGGGCGTTATCAGGGATTCTGTTTCTGGGTAGTTTAAGGTCAAAAGCCATTCCATTGTAAATAACCAAGGTAACAAACTAATCTATGAGAAAAAATTGAATTAAATTTTTATGTAATGTATGTATAGGATTAACTTTTATGTAAAGATTGAAAAATCGGATAGATAGATACTCAGCAACCTTTGTGGTATAGTAGGTAGGGATAGCTGCGGGTAATGTAGATAGCACTAATCTTACCGTATTTATAGCAGGGGTTAAATTATAGTGTGTTATTTTCCTTATCTGGAATAAGAGTTATAAACGAGTAAAAAGTGAATGATGTGGCGGATTGATATCTTCACCTATCTTCCATAAAGAATAGACATGCAAAGGAATGAGAGAGAATGTCTCATTTCCAGTAAAAAGGGTCTCCGGTTATCTACACTCACCATACAAAACACAGCAGCACTAAGCTGCTATTTTACGTTGGTACTATTCTGTGAGTGCGTGGTTCATCCTAAGTTGAACCGACCCACGCTCGACGACGACGTAAATTAGTCACATATTTAAGGTGAAAATGAGATAAATATCGCATTTGATGAATTTCATGAACTCTTGCTGCTAATTAAAGAATTGTGTTTCCTCGGAAGTTCATCAAAATTTTAAACAAGCCGTCTAAACATTGGTGGTTGACTAGTCTTAAAGTTTAGTTGTAAAATGAAAAGAAAATTACAGTTACAATATTACAAATATAATACTAATGAAAATAAAATTAAAAACATAAAGTACACAAATCTACTTGAAAAATATTTTCGGCTTTCTGAAAATTTTAATAACTATACATTTGTGAAGAATTCAAAAAATAAGTGTAAAGCTTCGTGAAAAGTTGTTAAATAAGTATGCGAGAAAAGTAATAAAGAATTAGCCATAAATGGAATAGAGGTTAACAATAAATTAATTAAAGATCCTACTAAAATCGTTACGGCATTAAATGAATACTTTATTAATCTTACTAATAGATCTCCCACTAAAAATGTATTAACACAAGTAAAACTACTATATTTTGCAGTATTTTGAAGCCTTGTGGTTGCAATAATACTAGTTTTTACGGAATTTATCGCATATATTTAACTTTTTAAATACCCGACGTTTCAAACGCTTTACAGCACTCATGGTCAGGGGCGGGACTGAGATGTTCAACGTCCATATGTCATAGTTAACCGCGGTTACCATAGATTAAAATTTAACTTTTGTTCTGATCTATGCAGTATGAACTTATGGTATCTTGAAGTCTTGCAGTTGTATGCTTGGGTTGGGATTTAATTTTGATTTTTGATGGAAGCGCGCTTCAAGATGTAGCCAATCTTGTCAGTGACTCCTCTAACATATGGCAGTACAGCAGGTACACGCTCGACTGTGGCCGGCTTCACTCGTTCACTGTGACGTAGGCGCGGGACTCGAAGCTTGTTGTCATGCAAAACTTGCTTGACATGGTGGAGCTCTGCAGCCAGGTGTTTACTGTCACAGATCCCTCGTGCTCTCTGAAACAAAGATTTACCCACGGTAGCTAACTGTGAAGGATGGTGGTGAGAATCACCGTTTAAATATCTATCTGTATGGGTCTTTTTTCTATACACAGTATGGCTCAAGGTGTTATCAGGATTCCGAATTACTAACACATCTAGAAAAGCTAAGGAATTGTTTGCCTCTAACTCCATTGTGAACTGAAGTTTAGAATTTATAGAGTTAAGATGGTCTAAAAATGCAATTACTTTATCTAAAGGTAGAATTGTGAAAGTGTCATCTACGTACCGCTTGTAGAATCTTGGATTTATGGGAGAACTAAGCAGGGCTTTCTCCTCAAAGTCTTCCATGAATATGACGGCGGCGATGTTGTGGTTGCGTCAAGTTAATATAAACGATTCTTAATCGAATATAAATGTAGATCTCTATGGGCCACAGCATCCACTTACCATCAGGTGGACTGTGTGCTCGTTTGTCACCCTTATCCTATAAAAAAACTTAACTCCGCATGGACAGTTTCCAGGAGCTTATCATTCACATCGTCCACTCTATTGCAGTCTTCTAGGCACTACAAACAATTTTGTAATTCGAGATGTAAGTTTTCGGAAAACTGGCTTAGCGCACAAGGGGAACATAACGTGTTTGTTTCAACATTAAACTTCATTAGACGGGACCTCTCCAACTTTATTTTTGGTTTAGGTGCCTCTAACCATTTGGTGATCGCTGCCAGTTTTCACCCTCGCGATCACTGAGACATCACTGAGTAGTTGGCGTCTGGTCGTCATTATGAAGCCAATCTCATTTTTAGTCAACTCATCGAGGCTGGACCAAGTCCACTTCCTGTGGGCCGCTTCTGGAAGAAAGAGTTTACCATAAAGAGTCCCTGTTCCTCCACAAAGTCGGCCAGCTGCTGGCCCTTTGGGTTCTAATACCTATGTTGTCGAGTTTGTTTAGTAGAATCCTGTGTGAAACGAAGTCAAATGCTTTATTTATATCTACGAATATTAGTGAAGAGTAACATTCTAATCTAAATTATTAACAGCATATTTAAAAGATCTAAACAAGCATGGATAGTTGATTTATTGCTTTGGAATCAGGGAAAGAGTAAAAGAAAAATTAATGAGGCAGGTCAAAATGTTGCGGTAAAGAATTGGTTGGTACCTACATCAACCAATTCTTTACCGCAACATTTTATTATTTTCTTTGATACTAAATCATATCAAACTACGTTTGTGTCATTAAGTATTCCTATTAAGATGTTGTCACGAAGATGGAATACCTCGTTTCCAGTAAAAAAGGGTCTCCGGATCTCTATACTCACCATACGAAACACAGCAGTATTAGGCTGCTATTTTACACTGGTATTTTGTGAAAGTGTGGTCCTTTCCCGGTCGAGCCGACCCATTCGTGCTACAATCATAATATAGCAGCAGTTCTACCATGTAAAAAGTTCTGCAAGACCCGCCGTAGAAGAACACAAAAATTCTCCGATCACACTCTTAATCTCATGGCTATTAAACGAGAAATGAATCTGCAGTCTTCAGAAGATTTGACAGCATACAGGCAAATGAACAGACAGATCTCTAAAAAATATGCTGCGGAACTTACGCAACTTCAATACAGCTCGTATTGAAGAAACATTTGAATGAAACGAGAGCTCCAAAGTCTTTGCCAGAGATCTGTCTGCTATAAAGAACTAACTGTCAAAGCTGAAGACCGAGTGTGACAGCATCGTTTCAGGGACACCTGAGACTTTGAGTGAGATTAAGAGGTTCTATGGGCAGCTGTACACATCATCGTTGGAGCCACACGCAAGTGTGAGTAACGATCCAAGAGCAAGTCTTACCCGACACTATTCCGATGATATCCCGGACGTCAGTCTGAGCGAGATTAGAATGGCTCTCCAGCACCTTAAAAACGGGAGGGCCCCAGGCGAGGATGGAATTACAGCGGAGTTTCTGAAAGCGGGTGGAATACCGGTACTTGAAGTCCTTCAGAAGCTCTTCAATTCCGTCATCCATGGTGGCACTACTCCTGAGGCGTGGAGCAGAAGTGCGGTGGTCTTGTTCTTTAAGAAAGGCGACAATGCTCTCTTGAAGAACTACAGACCGATTTCCCTTCTGAGCCGCGTCTACGTGCTGTTTTCGAGTCATTACGAATCGTCTCGCACGTAGACTCAACGACTTCCTGCCTCCCGAATAAGCCGGTTTCCAAAAAGGCTTTAGTACCATAGACCACATACATACCTTGCGGCAGATTGTACAGAAGACCGAAGAGTACAATCTGCCACTTTGCCTGGCGTATGTGGACTATGAGAAAGCCTTTGATTCCGTCGAGTGCAAGCAAGTGTGAGTAACGATCCAAGAGCAAATCTTATTCGACACTATTCCGATGATATCCAGGACGACAGTCTGAGTGAGAATAGAATGGCTCTCTAGCATCTTAAAAAGGGAAAGTCCCCGGGCGTGGGTAGAATTACAGCGGAGCTTCTTAAAGCAAGTTGAAAACCGGTACTTGGAGTTCTTCAGAAGCTGTTTAATTTCGTCCTCCATGGTGGCACTACTCCAGAGGCGTGGAACAGAAGTGCGGTGGTCTTGTTCTTCAAGAAAGGTGACAATGCTCTCTTGAAGAACTACAGACCAATTACCATTCTGAGCTGCGTCTATGTGGTGTTATCGAGAATTATTACGAATTATGGACTTCCAGCCTCCCGGTAAAGCCAGTTTCCGAAAAAAGAAATGAGTATCATAGACCACATACATACCCTTAAGGAAATCGTACGTAATCCGAAGAGTACAACATACCACTTTGCCTGGCGTATGTGGACTATGACAAATCATTTGACTTCTCTTTAAGTCCCTTCAGCGATGCCAAGTTGATTGTCAGTGTATCGAAGTACTGAAGAGTTTGTACAGTAGGGCTACGAGTACAAAACCAGAGTACGAAAACTATTGAACCGTATAGAGAGGTGTAAGACAGGGTGACGTTATGTACCCGAAAGTCTCCGCCGCTGCATTGAAAGACGTTTTCGAGCTACTGGACTGGAAAGGATACGGTATTAACATCAATGGCGATTACATTACTCTCCTTCGATCTGCCTTCGATATAGTTATGAAATAATCGCTGGAGGACCTAAGAATTATGCTCAATGACCTTAATAGTGCCTCTACGGATAGGTCTTAAGATGAATATGGACAAAACAAAGATAACGTCCATGTCTGTCCACCTCTGTCCATGTAAAAACTGAATCATATCCCACTGTATTTGTGTCATTTAGTAATCCTATTATCTTTATTACCTAGTCACAACCACAAGGCATTAAAATACTGCAAAATATGGTACTTTTACTTTTGGTAATAGACTTTTAGTGGGAGATCTATTAAGAAGACTAATAAAGTATGCGTTAAATGTCTCAACGATTTTAGTAGGATCAGTTATTAATTTATTGTTAACCTCTATTCCATTTATGGCTAATTCTTTATTACTTTTCTCGCAAACATTTTAAGGAGCTTTGTGTATTTTATGTATTTAATTTAATTTCATTAGTACTATGTTTGTAATATTCTAACTGTATTTTTCTTTTCATTTTACAACTACTACGTGTCCGAGAAAAGCACCATTCATTACTTAGCTGTAATAGTTCATGAAATTATTCAAATGCGATATTTAAGTCATTTTCTCTTCAAATATGTGATTAATTTACACTAAACAAACATTCATGAAATTTTGGATTATTATCTTCACAGTAATCCCTTTTGAAGATAAAGTAACATTTTAAAGGGCTATAGATTTGCTCCTGTTCAGGTACTTGTAGTATTTAGCGCTATTTTGTGATTATGATCTAACAATGCTGATTCCAATAATTCTCAGCGAGCATTGTAAATTATTCATGCATTACGTCTTGTGGGTTTGTTAATATGAGTTACTAAGTTATAATTCAAAAAATGTCTAAAAAAATATTCTTCGTGCTACTATGGTTGCGAGTATCGATATTTAGGTCTTTCTCTATAATTATTTATTTATTTTGATCGGTCATGTGTTGCAGAAACCAGTTAAACTTATATAAAAATAATTCAATGTTAGAGCTTTAGAGCTTCTATATTAGCTATTTACTATATAAATATATGATGACGATTTTGTGGTTTATTAGTTCAAGCCCGCAACGTTCAAAAGTTTCGTCAGTAGCATATTATTTAGGTATTTCTAGATTGTTATATTGCAAGATCAGCCTTAAATATATACATATACCTCCTGTATTCTGTTTCCTAAGGCTGTAATACATTGATTCGAAATTATAATTATAAGTTATAATTATTCCACAATTATCACTTAAAATGAGCTTGTATAGGTTTTGTCGGATCCGAGGATTTATGTCATCTGCCGTGTTAAATTAATATTTATGCTTCCATACAAACGTGCATATTATTTCATAAATATAAAGACTTGGTAGGGTAAAGGATAAAGACTAAAATATTACATGTCATAAATTTATATTAAAATCATTCAATTACGCATTAAAATTTGTAATACATGTAAAAGGTTGCTTATTTAATCTTAGTTTATTTAATACCTTTAAAATGCAGTACATATGCAAAGAAATAAATATAATATTTTTATCTCTTACTCAGTGATAAAATTTCAGACATCGGTTTCTTTGGTGTTGTGTTGAGTAGAGCAATTAACCAAGCGTCGTGTCAACCGAAAGACTTCTTCATTTACTTAACCTCCTGTTATGATTCATGATCCTGACGAGAAATGGCGCTTTTATTTAATGCTTTTTACGAACAAAAGCGAATGTCGTGGAATATTACAGAATAGCAATCACATACCTTTAAATTTATAAATAATCACCCAGAATTTTCTGTGGTTCACTAACGATGGGAGTTTACAGTGTCCGTGGACTTTTATGGTTTGATAAAAACGATTATAAAAGCTGAGTTTTCTTACTGTATATTCAAAATGCCCTAAAAGTCACGGGCCAATATTAGGCGACATGGTACTCTTTTTTTTTAAACTAAAGTGACAAACGTAATTGTGAAATATACCTAAAATAACGAGATATAGAGGGAAATACAAATGGTTTATGATATAATTAAGCCCAGATTACGCATGAATAGATGGAATATCGGACACATTAATATCTGTGTTCATAACAGTTACTGTTAATCGAATGATTTGATATCCGATCGACCTATTTCAGCGACAGCAATGTCGCCGGTAAAGCATTTAATTAAAATTCATTGCCTTGAGGCTTTAGAGCATGTTAAATATTGACATTATAAAATATGAAGGTAATTTATGGGCATATTTTATTTCAACGTTTTATTACTGAGCGACTTAGTATGACTCTCCTTTACCTTAAAATGGCAATGCTTCGGGCTAGGATGGAATTACAGCGGAGTTTCTGAAGCGGGTGGTAAACCAGTTCTTGAAATCCTTCAGAAGCTATATAATTCCATCCTCCACGGTACTCCGGAGACGTGGAGTAGAAGATCAGTGATCATATTCTTCAACAAAAGCGACAACGCTCTCTTGAGGAACTTTAGACCGATTTCCTTTCTAAGCCGCGTCTACGTGCTGTTTTCGAGAGTCATTACGAATCGCCTTGCACTCAGACTCGATGACTTCCCGAACAAGCCGATTTCCATAAAGGCTTTAACACTATAGATCATATACAAATCTTTCACCAAATTTCACAGAAGACCAAAGAGTACAAATCTGCTACTTTATCTTGCTAATGTGAACAATGAGAAAGCCTTTGATTCTGTTAAAATTGGGGCGATGCCCTAGACCCATCAGCGGTACCAATTTGACTGTCGGTATATCGAAGTGCTGAAGTACAATAGAACAAAATAATTTTTTATTCAATATAGATCACATGTGATTCCTATTAAAAGTCATTTCTTATTTTACCACTGGTCCAGAAAAAAAAATCCATCCTGGGAAGAACCAGCAACAAACTCAGATGGATATTTTTTTTAAAAAAAATACAAATATATTAACTCTTTTTATACAGTTTCTGTTTAATTAAATATTTATACTTGGTAATAGAGAGACCTCATATATTTCTTGAGACTTTGTAGTAATAGTCTCTACAATGCCCCAAAAATGAATTAGTGACACTATGGAGGCGAGAAACTGGTATTACTAGCTTGTATTTGCTATATAATAGCTGCACCGTGGCTCTACCACGTATAAATTGCCAACATGCCTCCCAAATGTGATTGTCCACTGTTGAACATAGGGCTCGCCTTAGATCGATCAATCTATGAAGGCCTATGTTCTACATTATCCTTTTAGGCTGTTATGAAGAAAGAAAAATGACGACGATGGTATCTTGTGTGGGCGTGATTCCCCCCAGTTGAATCGCTACATTAGTTCTGCAGTCATTAAAAAACTGAATCGTCTCTACCCTGCTTATAATCCCTACATATATACTCGGTTACGAGTCAAAGTACAGATGTGATGTGAGCACCGAGAACTAAGATGGAAGGCCTAGTTATTATTTGGTGCAATGGATAAACAGTAATTAAAATAACCAGAACACGAAAAACAATTTACTGAGAAGAGAAAAAATTTATCGTCTATGTCACTGAATTAAGAAATTAAAAAAAGTTCCTATAAATAGTAGTCTAACCTTTCATACGCATAGTAAGTTAGTGTGACGGTAAACGAAAAAAAGTGGTAATGTATTTGTGAATTTGTAACGTAATCACTGACCTCTATATATACAAGTACGCTGGACTGGCTATACATCGTGACATGCTGAAGCGATTTGATTTCCGCCATTTTGGCGATGACAGCAGAAGTGCACGTCCACGGAACTAATAATAGGGATAAGACAGTGTACCAAATTATGTCGATAAAAACTCTATACCTCCTACTCCTACTTATACCTAAATAAATAGAATAGACTCTATGGATAGATGAACTCTACCCGTAACGTCCATTCTATTTTTGTATCATATTAATATAATGCCATTATCATTCATCATCATTAAAACTCTTCACAAGTCCACTGCTGAACATAGGCCTGTCGAGAAGATGTGTCGTAATTTCTCGAATGCTGCCCAGCCGAGTTGAATCCGTCGATTGACCTCTCGGTCGAAGTTGGACTTACCTAATCGGACTATTTGTCCCAGGTAAACGTACTCGTCAACAACTTCGAGCTTAGTGTACCCAACAACTACTAGGTGTGACACGGACATTAAACATGATCTTTGTTTTGTCCATGTTCATCTTAACCCTTTATAAGGCACAGAAAACTGCTAAGGGTATGGAATTAAAAAATTGATAAATATGATAACTAGAACCTCTTTATTAAGAATATGAGTTTTTTCTTTTTTTAATTTTTTTTAAACATGGTGTCCATTATTTGGCCAGAGCCTTACTAGGGTCTATGGAATTCGGCAAAGCATGGGACCACACACAAGGCAACTTCACAGCGGATGCACTGTATTTTTGATTTTTTGCTGTTTTCCTTGCTGCTGCAAGCTCTGCATCTTCTGTAACTTTCCAGTGGACCAGGGAGATGAGATCCTACATCTGTTAGCCGAAGATCGTCTGGTAGACCATACTTAGCTTTCTGTCGGCTATCAAGTTTTGGTTTTTTACAAACAAATGATGGTAAGTTAGACACCCTTTTCTTCCTGCTGCTGAAAAAGCCAATCAAATTCCTTCCCAGCATTGTGCGGAACTGCAAACTAGTCATAGGGTATCGCATTTTTTGAGCATATAAAATATATGCGTTAGTGATGGCAGCATCTATTATAAAATAAAATATCCTCATCCACCATCTTCGACTTCGCCTAGCCACTTGATATGTGCCACGCTTTTGGTCGAAGCGGTCCACACCCCCCATCCTCTTCGTATATTCAACCACTCCCAGTGGACATGGCACCTCCTTCTTACTGCCATCTTTTTGTGTCCTCTTGCATAACACTTTTTGTTTTGGATGGTAGGCGGTACTAAGAATATTGACTATCTTAGTATCCATCCAACAAAAAAAACTAACATTTTTGTTGACCCTCCACTTATATTGCCCTTTACTAAGTTTTAGTTTTGGTTCACTTTTTTTGGCAGCCTGCTTTTTCAATCTCTGGGGTAAATTGGTTCTGTTAGACCGGACTGTCGCTGTTGAATATATGTTCTGTTCCAATAGACTCTGCATAAGCTCAGTTGAAGAAAAAAAATTGTCGAATGCAACGTGAACATTATCCATCTTTTCTTCCACTAGTGCTTTGCAGAAACTTTTTACTACACTAGCTCCCAATCCAAACTCTGTTTCGTTGTCCTTTTTGCCAGTATATATTTCATATTCATAAAGATAGCCTGTGTTGCTATCACACCGCGCCCATATTTTGAAGCCCCTCTTTACGGGCTTATTGGGCATATATTGCTTCAAAGTACTGCGCCCTTTGAATTTCACCATACACTCATCTATGCTTTGTGATGAAGAGTTCCTTGCCGCATTTTGAAAAGCCGTATTCATGAAATCGACTAAAGGTCTAATCTTATACAGTTTATCGAATTCGGGTTCACCCCTTTGAGGCATTTTCGTATTATCATTTAGATGCAAGTTCCTCAGGATCATTTTAAATCTTTTGGAGGTCATAACATCCGCAATTTCCCGGACACAAAACAGTGGATCTGTTGCCCAGTATAAATCTAAATTTGGAAGAGGATGTACACCCATTAGTACCAATATTCCAAGAAACGCCTGGATTTCTACAACAGAAACATCAACCCAATTCTTCTGTTTGTTTTATGCTGCATAAAGATTGGTTTGCTCAACTATTACAGACAAGATTTCCTCAGAGAAAAATAATCCAAAATATGTATGAGGACCACTTCTGTTTGGAAAATTCTGTTTTGGTTTTACTGGAATATCATCAAACTTTTCAATAGGTGCCATATGAGGGAAAAACACTTTCTTCCAATCATCATCGTCGTCGTCTTCCTCTTCAGTGTCTGAAATAGTTTCAGGCTCCGAACTATTGTTTCTCAGAACAACGCTATTATTGGTATCATCTGGTGCCGATTCGTTGATATCTTGAATTACAGAAACTCCACTTACAGAAGGTATAGGTGAATTGACAGCAACTTGGCTTCTAGAAGACGACGGAGAATCCAAAATATTTTCGAGTTCTTCTTGACTTGTTTCCGAGAAAATTGCCTCATTTTCACGTTCGTCGCTTTCATAACCATCTTCCGAATGCTCACCATCCGATAAGCCAAAAAGTTCCTCTAGAGTTGCCTCAAGTTTATCTAATTGTATTATCTGAAACAGGAAAAAAACATAAAAGCAGTTTATTCAAAAGTGCACTTGCCGCACAGGCCAACAGGCTCTGTCCAATATATGGACGTCATAATTTTTCGAAATTTTCGTTGAAAAATTAAAGTAATGACTACAATCAAGACATTTATACCATATTTACAATATTTAGAACATCTTCTAAAATAAAACTTACCTTTCTATTCATTTTTCACGAAGATGAAGTTGGATAAACACACAGCACTCAAAAATCACCAAATTTTGAAAGATAACCAAACACCGAGAAATGATGTCCATAGATTTTGTTTATTTTTTTTCGTTTTGTTATTGCTAACAAACTGTCAAATCACAGAGTACAAAAATTTAATTTGCCTGACGTTTCATTCAGCCGCAAAAATTTAAAAATTATGGTGTCCAAAATATGGACAGAGCCTTATAAAAGGTTAAGACCCATCCATTGGGAGGCACTATTGAGGTCATTGAGCATATTGCTTAAGCGAAGCTCCAGCGATTCTGCCATAAGGACTATATCGTCGGTAAATCGAAGGTGAGTGATATACTCGCCATTGATGTTAATACCGTATCCTTTCCAGTCCAGTAGCTTGAAAACGTCTTCTAATGCAACGGTGAAGAGTTTCGGGGATATAACGTCACCCCGTCTTACACCTCTCTACAGTTGGATTAGTTTTGTACTCTGGTTCTGTACTCGGATAGCCATCATAGCCCTTAACCTTTCAACCAAAAAATTATTAAGATTAAACGTACTACAGAAAATAAAAATAAAAACATAATTTCTAGAATAACTTATTGTCAACCGTTCATTTAGTTCTAGTATTATAAAAAACAAATCAGCTGCTATAATAACGCCTATTCTAATAAACTATAGGTCTGTCTATAGACAGTAAAATATTTTCTACTATATAAAAATTTATCTTTGTTCGTACTTTCTACGATGCCATACCGTTCATCAGATTGCGGTCAAACTTAGTCAACTTATTGGTTACAATTGTGCGAAGGTTATACGCATGGTACAATTAACTGACACTAGGTGGCGTGCGTACTATACCGACTATTTATTTGAAAGTTATAGAAAGTTATATATCATTCTTATTCAATGATTATATTATCATTCCTAACTAAACAATATAATAACTGTTCCACATTTTTAACGATATTTTCACAATTATTTCTTCTGCGGCAGCAATGCGCCGGGTACGATTATATAAAAAATATAAACTTTGAATAACAAAGTTATAAGTTATTTACAACGTCATTTTCGAAATTGAAATTACAATATTTAAAAAAAATTACTGAAATTATCATAAAGTCCTACTTTCTGTGGTATCTCTGCGTGTCCTCACTGAATGGCATACTTGGCCTTAAAGCGAGGAAACAATAAACTAAACAACTTCTTATTACCAGCAGATACAGTTTTTTAGGAACTACACCGCACGTGCACTCTGCGGACCAATAGTCTCTACAGCAAATTGCACAAATATGTACTTATATTCTAGATACTCTGGGCTATTTACTTGGTTCAGTTGCCTCTAATGCCACCTCTGCTTTAGACGAGGTACCCCTGAGATGGGATGCTGTCAAAGTGTTCGCAAGTAGTATCCCACACTAAAGCTTTATCTCTCTCTCTCTCTCTCTCTCAAGCAACTAAACCCATACCGTCGGGTCTCCTGATATCGTCCCTAAATATTCTACAAAGATCTTAAACCGAGGAAACATTTAGAGAGATACGAGCTGCACTACGGACTCCCTGAGCCCGATATGTGAATGGAGCCAGGAGAAAACGAGCACTTGGAAGCAGCAAGTGGTGCAGCCTCGCCAAAGTCGCGAAAGATAGTCGAGTGGCGCATCGCCAATCGTCATACCAACACTCCTCTTCCCTTACGACTCCACCTCGACTACAGCGGTCCAGGGAGAGGAATCTGCTCTAGCCGCAGCCCACTAACACACATCCAACGTGGCTCGACATTATCAGGCGATCTTTCGACACTTGTCTATGGCCCTTGAGTTTGGTGGAAAATGAGGAAAGAAGAAATAAAAAAACATTCGAAATAATAATCTAATACTTTTATACTTACTGGTTACTGGTACCAGAAAACATTGTCGGTATACTGCACTTTTTCAAAGTGGTGCAGTTCTCATGTCTAATAAAACAGTCGTCTGTAAAATGTTTGTAACAAATATGATCATTTTGTTTCGGACGCCAATTCACGATATTTATAATATAATATAAAAATAATATATATATATATATATATATATATATATATATATATATATATATATATATATATATATATATATATATATATATATACATAATTTTAGTCTAGGTTCAGTTGAAAACCTGTTAATTAAATAAACATTTGATAATCATCCGTTGTTGGAGATTTTGTATGTTAACAGATATGAGTAGGAAAGAACATCGATAAGTATTATAGAGAAGGAACTCGACAACCCTATTGAATTTTATTGTTTATCAAAACTCAGTAATATACATCGAAACATGTTGGTATATATGAAATTAAGATTTATAACAATTTTTTAAGTACTTATTATATCAAATTTGCTGCAAATTCACTTACTTGTGAAATGTTATACCACTTCGCTTTTGGTAACGAGTTTTACGGATTACGCACACTCTCATTATTAATAAAAATAATTCTTATTATGTAACTAATATTATACACAATCAAACAACAAAATACTTTCGTTTTTTAGTTTAAAAGTTCAAAATACAGACTTATGAAATAAGACAAAAGACTTTGGCATATTATGTCAATTTTATTTTTCAAGACATCCTTTAGCGGCGCTTCAAATTGGCACAGTCATTTTGTATGGTATTAAGTCCAGTGTACTTGTATATATAGAGGTCAGTGAACGTAATACATAGATTAAGTGAATCAAAAAGTACTCTGTGAGTGAATCATAATATGCCGTATACTTTTATAGCTGTAAATAATGGTGCCTTTGGAAGTGACTAGCGTCTAAGATACAGGCTCAGCCTAGTTTACGATAGTGCATAAAATTGTATAGATACGTTATAACTCACACCATTTGTTCAAATGCCTTAAAGATAAATAATGTAATCCTTACTTTGTGTCAATAAAAATATTATTATTATTATTACAACTGAGGCGAATCTAACGACACCTTGTATTTTAAAATCCATCAAGCCGTTTAGGCTACGAAACGTGTCAAAGAAACATACTACATACATACATACATTCGAAAAACAATACCTCTTTTTGGGGCAGTCACTTAAAAAGGGTCTGCTATTATTGTAAGCATGGCCACAGAATATATTTTCTATACCTTAAATATTATAACTACGAGACTACGAGAGACTACGAGACTCGTACATGGTAGTTTGCCAATCATCATTTCACAAGTCCACTGCTGAATATAGGCCTCCCCCAAGTAGTGCTACAAAGCACGGTCCTGAGTCACCTGCATCCATTGACTTCCTGCATATCTACCAGGTCGTCACTCCATCTAGTGGGGGTCGCCCTACACTACGCCTACCGATACGAGGCTGCCACTCGAGGACCTTTCTTCCCTATCGGTTATCGGTTCTTCGAGCTATATGGCCGGCCCATTGCCACTTCAGCTTACTAATCCGTTGGGCTATGTCGGTCACTATGGTTTTACTGCGGATATCCTCATTTCTGAGTCTATCACGCAGAGAAACTCCAAGCATAACCCTCTCCATAGCTTGCTGAGCGACCTTGAGCGTCCTCATACGGCCAGCAGCAGTTTGCCAATATACGATACTAATATGAGAGATGCAGGCTGCATCTCTCATATTAGTATCGTATATTGGCAAACTGCCCTAGTTTATCCGTTCTGTCCATCGCTAAGTCATTTTCTTCTTCATCATCAGCTCATAAAAGTCCACTACTAAACATGAACCTTTGCTATTGTAGGGTGGATTTGTTATAATAGCTACGCTTGGCAAGTCGATTGGAAATCATTTTCTATCGTCTATTAAGTAAACGATCAATATTGTCGTTCTATACGTTTTGATGGCACATACTATTTGTAATGGTGTTTTCGATATTTCTTGAAAGCAACAAGATAGTTCTGTCACTCAAAAATGATTTATTGTATGTCAACAAGATAAGTTGTGAGTGAATCGCTTGAGGTAGGTACTCTTTTGCTGCCATTATATTATAAAACTAGCTATACCACGTGATTTCGTCTGCGTTGAAAATATAACGATAGGATTTTAAGTGATTTTTTTGGTTGCGAGCAACCGTAATTCTTTTTCTAAAATAAAGGTAGCTTAAGTTACTCGTTATAACATCAGCTATCTGTCAGTGAAAGTCAAGTCAAAATCGGTATAGCCATTTCGGATATTGGCCGAAACAATCAGATTGACAGACAAACAAACTTTTTGTTAAAGTACCTACCTTACATACTTTCATATGCATTTAGTAAAAGTATGTTATTTTGATATTACAAATAGTCACTTTAACTTTATTTATTTTTGTATAGATTTTTCTGAGAAGTTGTCATCATAGACACGAAACGACACATATTTTATATTTCTGAAATATTTTTTAAAAATATACAAGAAATAGCCAGTAACTTGTGCCTACACAAAAAAAGTATACGTGCTTTATGATTTTGTTTTTTTTATTTTATCAGTAAAAAATTCATAATTTCCCTATTCTAATATAAGGAATATGAATGACAAACTCGTGGAAACTGTCCACGCGGTCGGAGCTAAGTTCTGCAAGACCCGCCGCAGAAGAACACAAAAACTCTCCGATCACACTCTTAATCTCTTGGCTGTTAGACGGGAGATAAGGCTGCAATCGTCAACAGATTTGACAGCATACAGGCAACTGAACAGACAGATCTCCAAATGCATGCGGCGAGACTTACGCAAATTTAATACTGCTCGGATTCAAGAAGCGATCGAGCGGAACCAGGGCTCCAAAGTCTTTGCCAGAGATCTGTCTGCCAGAAAGAGCCAACTGTCAAAGCTGAAGACCGAGTGTGACAGCATCGTTTCAGGGACACCTGAGACTTTGAGTGAGATTGAGAGGTTTTATGGGCAGCTGTACACATCATCGTTGGAGCCACACGCAAGTGTGAGTAACGATCCAAGAGCAAGTCTTATCCGACACTATTCCGATGATATCCCGAACGTAAGTCTAAGCGAGATTAGAATAGCTCTCCAGCACCATAAAAACGGCAGGGCCCCAGGCGAGGATGGAATTACAGCGGAGCTTCTGAAAGCGGTTGGAACACCGGTACTTGAGGTCCTTCAGAAGCTCTTCAATTCCGTCCTCCATGGTGGCACTACTCCAGAAATGTGGAGCAGAAGTGCGGTGGTCTTGTTCTTTAAGAAAGGCGACAACGCTCTTTTGAAGAACCACAGACCGATTTCCCTTCTGAGCCGCGTCTACGTGCTGTTTTCGAGAGTCATTACGAATCGTCTCGCACGCAGACTCGACAACTTCCAGCCTCCCGAACAAGCTGGTTTCCGAAAAGGATTTAGTACCATAGACCACATACATACCCTGCGGCGGATTGTACAGAAGACCGAAGAGTACAATCTGCCACTTTGCCTGGCGTATGTGGACTATGAGAAAGCCTTTGATTCCGTCGAAATTTGGGCAGTGCTTCAGTCCATTCAGCGGTGCCAAGTTGACTGTCGGTATATCGATGTACTGAAGTGTTTGTACAGTAGGGCTACGATGGCTATCCGAGTATAGAACCAGAGCTCGAAACCTATCCAACTGCAGAGAGGTGTAAGACAGGGTGATGTTATTTCCCCGAAACTCTTCACCGCTACGTTGGAATTCGTTTTCAAGCTACTGGACTGGAAAGGATACGGTATTAACATCAATGGCGAGTACATCACTCACCTTCGATTTGCCGACGATATAGTCCTTATGGCAGAATCGCTGGAGGACCTTAGCACTATGCTCAATGACCTCAATGGTGTCTCCCAACGGATAGGTCTTAAGATGAACATGGACAAAACAAAGATCATGTTTAATGTCCATGTCACACCTATGCCGGTAATTGTTGGGAGCACTATGGTCGAAATTGTTGACGAGTACGTTTACCTGGGACAAATAGTCCGACTAGGTAAGTCCAACTTCGACCGAGAGGTCAATCGACGGATTCAACTCGGCTGGGCAGCGTTCGGGAAATTACGACATATCTTCTCGTCAGGTATACCTCAATCTCTAAAAACTAGATTGTACAACCAGCGCGTGTTGCCAGTGATGACTTACGGATCTGAGACGTGGTCCTTCACTGCTGGCCGTATGAGGACGCTCAAGGTCGCTCAGCGTGCTATGGAGAGGGCTGTGCTCGGAGTTTCTCTGCGTGATAGACTCAGAAATGAGGATATCTGCAGTAAAACCAGAGTGACCGACATAGCCCAACGGATTAGTAAGCTGAAGTGGCAATGGGCCGGCCATATAGCTCGAAGAACATTTAAAGTTAAAAAAAATTTGAAGATTTAGAATTTGTATAAACGTAAATTAATATAAAAACAGTTTTTTATTTTTTTATTACGTCCCGTTCTGACAATCCTAGAAATTTACTGTTTATGTCGGCTTTTTCGACAACATCAATCGTGATGACTGACTGATGGTGAAAAACAATAATATAATAAATAAAATATACATTCCGAAATAGCTTTTTCCAACGAATCTATATATTGAAGTGGAAATGTTCCGGCCATATAGCCAATATATGCTTTTAACTATAATACAGTCTCGTGTATTATAGTTAAAACATAACTTGAAAAATCGACTCGAAAAGGAACAAAGGTTTTCGGGTGGGAACCATTTACTAGTTGTAGTAGAGGTAGACCACTTTCAAACTAGTTGAGAGTGACTACTAACGAGAGTATATAGTAGAGTACATAGTACTCTACTATATACTCTCGTATAGGAGAGTACATAGTAGACGCTGAACGCAGCAGGTTGTTAGGATTATATTTGTGGCAGTTTAGAGCCGTGGTTGCTCAGATGGGTAACGCTCGCTGTTAATATAACAGAACACGTGTAACCCTGGTTCTATCCCCGCCGGCACCAATGAAATTGTTAATTGCAATTTTAAGTGCTGATTTATCACGTGCTCGGCGGTGAAGGAAAACATCGTGAGGAAACCTGCATGTCTAAGGAATAAGAGAAAAAATATATTTCGAAGACTTGTGAAGTTCGCCAACACGCATTGGGGCAGCGTGGCGGACACTTCCGTGCCTTAATACCCTCTCAGAAATGAGGGGAGGCCTGTGCCCAGCGGTGAGTTGTATACAGGCCGTAACTTTACTTTTACCCTTGTAGCAGTTTTTGGGTGAGGCTTATGTTCATCACTGGACTTGTGATGGATTGTAATGATAATGATGTTCGTAAACTTTTTGTCATTTATGCATTCCATGAATAATTCATAAAAACAGTGAAAATTCCAAAAGTTAAAGTAAATCTGTAAAGATATCAAGTATAAAAAAGTTAAATTGAGTCCTGCTTGCAGTGGGATGCATATGATTTTTTTTCACTTCCATTTCCGTATGCTGTGTTCAGTCAGTTCTGAAAGGGATGCAGGTAAGGGACACGTTGGAACCGGGAGAGCGACTCCATCCATCCGGCATGGGTAGTATCTTCCGGCCTCCACCGTTCCACCCCACCCGCTTCATTATAACTGTTCGGGTCGTAGGGGTGCGGGGTGCGCATCCTGGGTTGCCAATTGCATTCCCACGCGTTACACGAAGGAAAGTGGTGAAAATGACGTCGGTAGTTCAAGCTTGTTTAGAGGTACCCACAAAAAGGGAAATTGCAAGGACAATTATGTTTTAATCCTTATTAATTGTAATTTCATCAAGTGAATTTTTGTGGGAAAATAACATTTCAAGTTTTGAAAATTTGCTAATATAGTTCAGAACTAATAATAGTCTCCAACTACCTCTCTATACGTCAAAATTAACTTGGTGGTTGTAGCATAAATGAGAACCGAAGAGCTTTTTTTTACTGGAAACGACGCATTTATCTTCTCAGGAATGACAAAGAATGTGAGCTTTCCTTGATTATTAATCAAGGATAGATGTAGATGTCTACGGGCCGCAGCAATCACTTACGATCAGGTGGACCGTGTGCTCCTTTGCTACTTATAGTGGTTATTATTTAGGACTCCCTTTATACCCAAAAGTCTATTTGGGTATACACCGCCCTTTTCCTACTTCTGCAATAACCAGCAGTGCGTTTAATGTTGTGTTCCGGTCTTAAAAGTAAAGAGAGGTTGAGACGCTTATGGTTGCATCTTAGTCCTAAAAGGCAACAACGCATCTGTAGTCTTCTTTGTTTATGGTTGATTACGGGTGTACATGAACTGTAGAACCCACTTTTTTAGGTGGAATATAAGTTCAATTGTCACTTAAATTATACGAAAGCAATAAAATATACTCAGCGCAGGCAGGCAGATTGATGAGCGCAGTTATGATTCCCTGGCGTTGTTGATGCTACACCCAATTATATTTGGGTGTGGTATTATTAAATTGATTTGTCAGCAGCTGGTGGCCTTCAGCGACTTTTTGGTAGTGCACTCAAAATAAAGTGTACATGAAGTTGGCGCTTGTACAATGTCTTGGTATACCTTTACAACTCTTAGAGATTTTGATGGCCTAGATTATTTTAGTTTTATAACATTAAAATTACTTACTTATTCTTTTCTTCTGAATGAGCATTTAGATGTTTTTTGCTGAACATAAACATCTCCCAAGTTCTTTAATACTGATCGGTTTCCTGCTAATCTAATCTAGAATGGACTCTCTTTGAAATTGTTTGGCCGACTAGCTAGAGGTTTGCTCATACATTTCGTTCCTAACCATTATATCTTAGTGACGTGATTCACTCGTTTTTCATGGTCTTTGTCATAGCGATGTTCTGCCCACAAACAAGGCTCTAGGGCAATGTACGTGCATGCTACTTTGCACGCTTCTTTGTTCGTGCTGGCAGTCATAAACATTCTGCAGAACTTGACTAATTTCATATAATTCTCTTAAGAGCTGCAATCATGAGTGTCAATAAAATCGGTACTTTGTCATCACACTGGGACTCCAATCGTAGCTGGATCGAAATAATTTGTTTGTGTGTATATGAAGATAGGTTTATTTTTAGTCGACACGGGGTATTGCGTCTATGAGGGTGGCAACACCTGAGTTAAGGCGGGAGGCGGGTGCGGCTCGGAGCCGGGACGGTCTCAGTTTAGTCCGCGCGGAGCGGCGCGGTGTGTTGTCGCCACGTAGTGTGCGGCGAGCGATCCGGCAATCTCAGGTACACTCGCTCGTATCTCGCGCCACCCTGTTGCGCACTGCACAACAATGTTTATGTTCAAATGCTTCACTTATCTATGACACATTTCAGCTTCGTTTACGCCTTTGTGTTACACGCGGTTTCTTTTCAGCGGGCTATTAGCAGCGTATATGTTTTTCTGGCTTCATTTCTATTTTTCTGTCCGTAGTTTTAAAGACTTGTATATATATTTTCAATACTTCTTTATATTATGGTATATCTCAAGATCTCAAACTTTATTAAATTGAAATAAGTTTATATTAAAAGTAAATTGTAAAATATACAAATTAAGGAATCGGCTTACTATAACACTTAAGCTTTGTTTTTTTAGATTGTTCTTTGTTCATTAAAACATTATCTTTGACTTTCTTTGTCCAGTGAAAATCTCCAGTGTAAACTTCTGATAGCTTTTGGCACTGATCTGGAAATCAGATTCGTTTTTTAATTTTTTTACTCGACGATATACAATAATTTATTATTGTCACTCAAACATTTATTCTATTGTATTTAAGTATTTCATAAAGTTTTTCTATGTTAAACGGCGCTTTTATATGTTCAGTTTGCTTATTAAAAAAAGTAAAAAAAAAACTTTGTTAGGAATATTTTGTTAATTGGAAGTGGCCATAACAAGTTTCCTATTAATTTATTGTACCAAAAATGCAATATTATTTAAAATAGTTGAATAGTTGTTGATGTGAAAAATGGGTTTTATTGAAAAATATGAAACGGGTCCGTGGAGTGGCTTAGCATTGGTTCGCTTCTTAAGGACCGCAGGTTTAAATCCCGTACTGAACAAGTATTTGTATGGCCTACAAATAATTATTCCAGACTTGGAACAAGTATTTGTAGGTCATACAAATATTTGTTCGGAGTCTGGTTATTTACCCTTGTGCAATTTATGTAAACTGCTTCCACAATACAAGAGAAAATCCTGGTGGTCCTATTCTAATCCTAGCGTTTTATAAATAGAAAAGAAAAACGTTAATACTTTCTGTAAGATATAATTTAATAGATAATAATGTGAGACTTATGTAGCTGAAAATAATAAAATTTCTAGCTCGCCATTTATCGGAAGCCAGAAGTTCCTACTGCCATTTCTATTGCTCGATTCTTACAACACCCACGAGGCGAACTGAAGTGTGAATTCTCTTAAGCCACCAGCAAACGGAAGTTATTTATATTTTATATAGAAAAAGGGTGACAAACGAAATCACTCCAACACCAGATGGTAAGTGGATGCTGTGGCCCATTGACATTCACATCTTTCCTCGATAAAAAATTAAAATGCAGATTGCAATGTCGCCCCTGAGGACTAAGATGGAATGCCTCGTTTACAATAAAAATGGTCTCTGGTTCTCTACACTCACTATACGAAACACAGCAGCATCAAGTCGTTATTTTGCGCTGGTATTCTGTAAAAGCGTTGTCCTCCCCCGATTGTGAAGATCCAATCGTGCTACAACTATAATATACTTGCAGTTTTTGTACAACATTTACATTTGAAATATGCTGCCAAGTCAATTATATGACCGTTAAATTATAACTGGTAGATAAGTGAAAAGTAATTTAGATATTTATATTATATATTTTTATTATATATTATACATATTATTTATTTTTTACCTTAACATACTTCGTCCTTTAACCAAAATAGGCTTCACTCTAAAATATAGACGCATAGATCTCATTTATAAAACCTTTTTACTACGTATCAAGATGTGTATTCAACAAGTGAATTTGTCACCGGTTCCTAATGGACATAAAAATATATGAGCGGATCCCGAATATAGCTTTATTCTTAGTACATGTTTACGTAAAAAATATTTGTGTTTCGTATTTAGTTATGATTTAGGTTACCGACACACTAAGATTTACTCATTTATCGTGGAGGCTGTATATTTTTTAGAAACGAGATCTTTATCAACGGCTTTGTAGAATAATACTATGATTTCATAAGAATTTTATTTTGTAGTAAAATTCTTATGAAATCAAAAAAAATGCACTAATTAATTTAATAGTATATTTGTGAAAAATAAATTTAAAAATAAAAAGGAAGTAATAAATAATTTAATTTCAACTCATAATTTTATTAAATAAATCTGGGTGAATATCGTAGACATTATTGATATATCACGACACGTAACTTGTACATAAGTTGTTTCTCTTTTAATAAAGCATGTTTAAAACAGCTGTTACTGTTACTGCTACAGCCTACTACTAGTCGTTCACTTCAAGAATGCCGTTACCTCCCGCCACGCCCCCTCATTCCGCGCCATAAGCGTCGCCCTTTTAGTACCGTTAGCAACGTCGAAGTGTACTTACGTCCGTTTTTTATGCTCTCGTACGTTCTCTAGTTTGTTACTGTTTTTGCTGTTGTTTATGTTACTGTTGATTTTTTGTTTTTGTTTCTGTTGATATTCGTTAATTTGTTCTGTTACAATGAGTAAAGGAGGAAAATCTTTAATTTGATATATTTAAAATGTAAAATAAAGCTATAAAAAAATATTTTATTTTATCGAACACGTTATTATTTCATCATCATCATCATTCAAAAAATATTTTATTTCATCGAACACGTTATTATTTAACTTTATTGAAAATACGAATACTAAAAAACATAAACATGATGACTTTTTTCGTCTACGGTACCGTCAGCTGTGACGTCGTAACGGTCTACGACGGCAAACTCGAAATGAACGCGTAGTAACGTGCTATAGATTGCCTCATAGAATCTTTGTCATAGTTATCACGCTTGGCAAGCGGGTCAGCAAAGGCAGTTTTTCATTTGTTATTTTTTATTAGGAAGACTGCTGCCCATCTCCAGATTTGTTTCCCTCAGTCGCATCTTACGACACCTACGAAATGATATGGGGTAGTGGTTATTTTTACTCAGCCACTTCAGGGTAAAGTTATTACGCGAAGTGAAACTCATAATTTCGTCACTAATTTGTGGTATGTTATTAATAGGCTAGGTTCTTACGCCCCATAAAAGTTCACTCCACGATATGTGCGCAACGTTACTTATTTTATCCGGACTGGATATTTTACATCTGGTGTAAGCAGAATGGTTAAACTACTATTTGTCAAAAGCTGCAACATCTTTATGGTATTATCCATAGTAGAGGAGAATGAAACTAAGCTATGGTATCCCTTACTCTGCCACGCTGCACCATTTATTTTGAAACTATTTATTGTTGTGTCTATTTATTGTTCTATACCCTTCAGACCTCATTTATCTAACCGTCTGGTTAGATAAATGAGGTCTGAAGGGTATAGAAAATCAAGGAATTAAAGTTTGTAAGGCATTTATTTACGTGATAGAGCCACGCTGAAGCTATGTTATGGTTGTAACACGAATGAGTGGGCTAAAGTGTACAGTACCGAAGACACTTTTTCCTGGAAACGAGGCATTTTATCTTAGTTCTCAGAGGTGATAACGCATCTGCATTTTGATTCTTAATCGAGGATATATGTAAATGTCTATGGGCCACAGCATCAGGGACTGTGTGAAAAAAAACATCTTAGTTTTGCAAGGTGACCACGCAACTGTTGCACTTTTTTATTGAAATTGGCTGCAGGTGGCCATGGACTGGAGTCACTTACCATCAGGTGGACTGTAAGTTTATTTGTCACTTTAATTTTATGAACATAATAATTTAGTAAACACTATTATCTCGGTTAAGGTGTATATATTTTCGATAATGTTAATGTTTTAGCACATACAGTTACTATATTAATAATTGGCTGAGTTAAAAGCCGCAACGTTCAATTTAATGTCATATGTTTGAGTATCACCAAGGCTGACTGTCACCGGCTTCTTGTTGCCGACGTGGATATGCCCTATTTATTCTGTGGCGGGAACGCGGCGTTTGACAACTGTCAATTAAAGACGCGTACGTAACGTAACCGTATTTCGTTTTCCATTATTTAGTATGCCTGCTATTCTGGTTTAATCAAGTTTGACGTATGTACTGTGAGGTTTGTCTTACATAATTTAAAATTGCTAAAATAATTTTGAGGCGTTATTTTTTCTCTTTTAGTTTACCAAAATCTAAATGATTTCTTATATTTACGCGAACACTATCCATTTGTTAAATAAAACGCGATAAAAATTCGTAAAAGTAGTTTTAACAAAATCTTATTAAAATTTTATTTCAAATGATAATGATTATATTATTTCAATGGCATTAGTTTCAATCCCGTTAAATATTTGTGTTAGAAGTATAGATTTGTTCAAAGCAATTATTTTTCCCTAATGGTGATGTCGTTAGTGAAAACATTAAATAAATAGAATTGTAAATTATTTAAAATAATTTTGCAAAATACTTTTATTCCGTAATAATACGAACTTAAAATTGAAATCAATAATTTTTGTTACCAATATGATGTTGTTAGTGTACTATGAAACTTCAGGCAAGTGTCATGCCTCTGCTGTTCAAATGTCTCATAACAAATCGTCTCATTCATTCATTATTTTCACTTAATGAAACTATATCTTAATCCATTTTAGGATTTTAAAGATTTTCCTATAGTTTAAAAATAATTGAATACCGATATTGAAACATTAAACAAACTATATATTGAAAATATATATTGAAAATAGTGTTAAAGATAATTATTACTATCAAAGCAATCAGTCAGTCATCTAAGCAGCTGATGGATGAGCTCACAAATAAATATGAAACTGAACAAAATGTAGGAAATATGATATAAAAATATTTAAAAAAATACAGCATATATTATTAGTCATTTTATTGGGCACATGCCTTCTCTCATTTCTGAGGGGTTTATGAAATATTTTCTTTATGAAATAAGGGCAAACGAGCTCACAGTCCACCAGATTGTATTTGAATGTGTTAAAGACACGTTGTATTACGGCTACAGTACGAATGGGAATGCTCCTTAGAGTATGTATAGCAGCTCGCTCATGTATAACACTAAGATCTGCTCGAATAGGAAAGGACTACGCTCGAACTGAATACCAGTGTGCAAAAGCAGTGTACCGAATGCTGTTCTAAATGACGTGACTCTTCTTACTGGTATGAGGCATTCAGGTACGTGAAAATGCATTAACTTTTTATAAGACTTTATTAATTTGATTTCTTCGTACGACTTTCGAGTTAAACATTAATTTGTAATAAATTTATGAAGAACTTACTGATATCCAATTGAATTGAAATTTGGCATACTTAAGCAACTTCGATAATAATGCAATAATGTGACACCATGGAGCTAATCTGATGATGGATCCGGGTGCTAGCACTAGCAATGTATTTATATTTTTTAAATGGATTTTCTTTTATCTTATTGACTCTATCGAGGATAGATGTAGGTATGGATAAATAGATCTACGTGCTACAGCATCCACTTAACATTTGTTACGATATTATATCACTTACCATATTTACGACTTTTTAGTTTATGTATGCCTTCATCATTAGAACCGTATTGGTGTAACGCGATATGGACTTTACTTTGCTCGTAATTTATATCGGTCACCCACGGAACGAAATAAGGCTTAGGACCGTCCTTTGTTGTATTTCAGAGGGAGTAATGATGACGTGTGATGATGATAAATAGCTTTTGAAGTCGTTGCTAAGAAACAGTGTATAGTAGAATCAGAGGCTCGACTTCAGAAGCTATAATGTGGAATTTATAATATACTTTTAAGTTTTTAGTTAATTATTTAGAATGAAACTTCATTACTTATTTTTCCATCTTTAGTGTTCTAATTTTAAGGCAAAGTTTATTAAAAAAAAGGGAATTATTTAAAACTTTTAAACGTCCCTGCAAAACCGATGAACATTCATAAAAAATTACGCTTCGAAAAAAGAATCTCCTCCCTTTTTGAAGTCGGTTAATAGAATCGGTAAAGGTCGTGTATAGTTTGGTTATAATATTTAAAAAATTATATCATAATTTATACTACTTTATACTTAAAAAAAGTTTCTTGATGATGTTGAGCGCCAACAATATTCTCTCGTGTACAATATCGCGCAAATTGTGTGCTATTGGACGGCTGAGGATGGCAAAAGACGGCTTCGGTTTACATCACCCGAAATATTATATGTAATTGGATATGACATATAACACGAGGAATGCTTTGGTGGCTTAGACACTTAGAAGGGTGAATGAGGAAATAAGTGAGTGACAGAATCGGCAAGGGACACTCTAGACGAGAGTTTATCGACCGAAGTGGCGATATAATAATGAAGATAAGCCCTATTAAGGGTTTGAAACAGAAACAGAAACCTTTTTATTCAATATAGAGTATAAATTATCGGGAATGGAATAATTCCACAGTTCCTGTCATATTAAAACCTTTTTAATTGAAAACTCCTTGGTTTTAAAAATCAATCAAATACCACTTATTTATTTAAAAAAAAAGATTCTCGGTCTTGTCACAAGACTTTGTCAAACTAGTTTAGTCGTTGAGAAAATGGAATTGACTCGAGAAAATTCAAGAGCGATGATTTATTATAACTTTAGAAGTGGTTTAACACAAAAACAGTGTGTTGACCGGATGATTTCTGCATTTGGTGATGAAGCCCCATTCAAAACCACAATTTATCGCTGGTTTGCTGAATTTCAAAGTGGACGTGTCAAGCTCAGTGATGATCCCCGTCAAGGTCGTCCAAAAACTGCAGTCACCCAAGAAAAGTTGACGCTGTGCGTAAGCTGATTGAGGAAGATCACATGTGACATACCGCGAAATTCAGGCAACTTTAGACATTAGCATGAGTCAAATACATATAATCTTGCATGAACAATTAGGTGTAAAAAAGTTGTTTTCCCGATAGATACCACATTCGCTCTGTGAAGAGCAAAAAGCGGCTCGCGTTACTTGGTGCGTCAGAACTCTTGAAAGATTCCACGCAGGATCCTTAAATGCTGTATACAACATCGTATCAGGTGACGAATCCTGGATATACGCGTACGAACCCGAAACAAAAAACTAGTCACTCCGTGAACGAACAACAAAAATTGTTCGTTCACGGAGTGTTGCAAAAAAAATGGTGGCCACGTTTGTCTCCAAAACCGGCCATGTTACGACTATTCCTCTTGAGGGACAAAGAACGGTTAATGCAAAATGGTATGCTAGCATTTGTTTGCCACAGGTCGTTTCTGAACTCCGTAAAGAGAACTCCATCACGACAATGCGAGTTCTCACATCGCACACAGAACAAAAGAGTTTTTAGAGCAAGAAATGACGTACAATGAAAAAAAATATAGACGTGAAAGAAGCGGGAGAGGTGTGTCAGAATCGTGCCCAATGGAGAAATAGAAATAGAAATAGAAACTTTTTATTCAATGTAGATTATAACAATACTTATTGAAAGTCACTTTTTTAATTTACCACGAGGTTTATAATCTCAGCCTACCCCTCTGGGTGGCGGACGCGAGAGACAATGTGCGGGTACAATCTTAATATATATAAATTACGTGTCACGTTGTTTGTCCGCGATGGACTCCTAAACTACTTAACCGATTTTAATCAAATTTGCACACCGTGTGCAGTTTGGTCCAACTTGAGAGATAGGATAGTTCTTTTGCCCATGAGTGACCTACAATTTTTTTTGCGAATTTAAGGATTTTTAATAGGACGTGACAAATTGTCGTCGAAAAGGGCAGAACAACGTCTGCCTGGCAAGCTAGTATTATATAAATAACAAACTTCTGTTTTAATAAAATATTGATAATAGGTACAATATGTTAACGTTATGTTGAATCTGATAATCACCTTTATGTCAAAATTTTGTAAAGGTGTCGCAGAAGATGTCAATGTCACTGATAAACTGCAATTTTACAAAAAATATTCATATTTCCGAATTATTGAAATCCCGATTAATAAGATTTTAACGACGTAGAGCCATGCTGCAGCTATATTAATTGTATAAACTATATAACAGCTCAACCGTGGAAGGGCCACGATCTCACAGAATACAAGCGTAAAATAGCAGCTTAATGCTGTTGTGTTTCGTATGGTGAATGTATAGAACCGGAGACCCTTTTTACCGGAAAAGAGGCATTCCATCTTAGTCTTCACGGTTAATAACGCATTTGCATTTTGATTCGCAAACGAGCGAAACGAAAAACTTACCATCGGGTGGACTGTGTGCTCACTTGTGTGTGTCTAAATTATTTTCTGCTTCCACAATTGTGTGTATAAGTCTGCCCCTCTACGTGGATGTATATGTTTGCACCCGTGTGTGTATACGTCGATATTCATTTACACTATCTAGATAGATAGGTGTGTTCCTAGGATTTTCCGCTTCCATGCGTAGGTGTGCATAAGTCTGTTCGTTGTACGTGCTTGCGGATGTTTGCACGCGTGTGTATATACTTTTTTTTAAGTATTAGTAATCCTGTTAACTAACATTACTAATATTCCTTTTAACCACTCCTGGTAAGCTGAAAATGCTTGTGTTAGGAGTGGTTAACGACAGTAGTCGAATGGTGGATTCGAACCCGCGACCTTTTGAGTTCGCGGTCCGCGCCCTGCCACTGGGCTACTGTCGCGTCTATTTTCAAGTGCAAATGTACTATTTGCTACTACTTCGAAGAAATAGGCTTTGGGTGTATACGTGCGTGCATGAGTATATGTACTTTTGTATGAGTGCGTGCGCGCGTGTGTGCGTGTGTGTGTGTGTGTGTGTTTGTGTACGTGAGCACGAGTTCGTGATTTTGTGCATCCTGCGTGCGTTCCTGCGATTTTGTGTATATGGTCACTTATTCAGAAAGTGAAGAAGAATGTTTCTACCACTTAAAGCTAGTAGTGTACGTATCAACGCAGGCATTGATTCACCTTTTCGTGTGCCCTATGTAGTGCTTTTGCGGCCAGATTGAAAATAGACTAGAAAACATTTTCAGAGTGGTTAGCAAAATCGAAAACTTTTTAATCGTATCACAAATACACAATAACTTAAAGTATCTTTATTAATTTTTTTATACGCGGTAGAGTCACGTTGTTTATTATGCCTGTAGCAGGAATGCATCGACCTGAGGGAAGAACCACGCTCGTATAGAATAATACCACCGTGAAATAACGGTATAGTGCTGCTGTGTTTCGTATGTTGAGAAACGAAAATCGGATACACTTTTTACTGGCAAGAAGGAATTTCGTGTCATTCTTCACGGGTGACAACGCATCTAAAGTTAGACTTTTAACTAGGGATAGATGTAGACTTCTATAACATAGACCTACACACAGTTACACTCAGACAACATTAGTTTGTAACCCATACTTTTAGTAAAAAATTGTAAGTATTACTAGAAAGCCCTTTTTTGTTACAAAAACCAATAATATTCGTTGCCTGACTACACGATATGTAACATTCACATGCTACTTACATTATCCCTAATCGGAAAACCACTCTTTGTTACAGACTTTTAAAAGAATTGGAAGAATTGGGATTCCCGCAGACGTTAATAAAAGGTAAGCTGGAGATGGTTAAGCTTTGTAAGATTTATAGATTTATTTTGTAGTTTTATACGACTATAAATTGAGTTGAATATGTACTGTCATCATTCAAGAAGGTTGACTAGTTCCACAAAAATGTCGCCCCATAAAATGTCTATCCCGGTGTCATGGTCCTACCCCGAATTTTGCTCATTTTCAATATATGTGCTATAGGAAATACAAAAAAAAATTGGTTACCTAATAACCATGCTGAACGTTGTCACATCTAAAATAACCATCTCACTGTCCGGTGTGATGGCCAAGTCACTTATCAAAAGTAATAATAAGTGATAATTTCTGGGCAAATAGATTAAAATATCATAACAAATTATAGCTACACAAGGATTCACGGGCGGTATATTTCCAGTCACGTTGTAATAAAGCTCTAGTTACAAAATGATTATGTCAACAATGAAATGAAACTGAAACACTTCTGAGTTACCAGTAAATATTATCTTTTCTTCTCGTTAGTGTGTGTTTTAGATGTTTGAATTGTTTTCTCTTACTGTGTACAAAAGACATAAAGAGACGAGCGTGTTTTGGATATTTTAATTGCTTTTTCTTACTGTGTACGACAGACTTATAAATTTATTTTTATTTTTAATTAAAGGTTTATAAGATAGTGAAGTGAGAATTAGTTATAATAATAATAATAATTCGGCGTAGGGAAGTGACGACCCCATCGCCCGCTGACGTAACGGTTATGTGACAAAACCACTACGTCAGCGCAGTCAGTCAGCACCTTGCCAAGAGGTGTTAGTGCCGTGCCTCGGCAAAAATTGAAGGTGCAAAGGCCCACTTGTGCACATGGCCCCAACATGAAACGGCGCCGGGTATGGACGTCTCTCGTTAAATGACGCCCACCACTATGGATGATGGAATACAGAACGACGCGCAAAGGGCCGCTGCCTGGAGGTCGCCAGGGTGCGTCTGGAGCTGGCGCTGGACGCGACAGCATGCGCCGAGCGAGAAGTGCTGCACGACCACCCATCAGCCCCTCGCATCCATCATCCCCACCAGCTGGCTTGGTGTCGGCAGGGTCTTCGCGGGCCCAGCAATCGGCACCCGCCACTGGTGGAGTACGCCGCATGCGATGGACAATCGAAATGAATACTAACGCATTGCGGGCGTATTTTAGGGCGAAAGAGGGAGAAGTTGGAGGTTTGGCGTATCGGGCTAGGATGAATCACTTTTTTGCAGAGCTGGAGCCATCTCTATCCGTCACTGAGCAAAACCTGGCAGACCGAGTTCAGTATATCCTGCGCTCCAACATATTTGGTGACGCCGAACTCGAACGACTATGACGTGAGGCTGTTCCCTCATCGAATGGAAATGCTACGGCTGGCAATGCGGCGCCACTAGATGCGCAGCAAACTGCAGATATGGATGCTGCCGTCAATATTCCATTTGTGGTTAGTTCAGACGATGATGGAATAGTCTCCCACGAACTAGAGAAAATGAGGAGCATATTGGAAGAGTTGATGCTGGAAACGCGCAGCATGCCTCTCGAAAATCAACCGCGACTTCTCCGCATTCCCCTTAGCAAGCGAAATCGGGCTGTCATGCGGGCTCTTAACCCAATGCTGGTGACCTATTTGGAAGCAAGCCGGGACCTTTGCGAGACGGATTCAATTATTTTTGGCGCCGCACTGGTAGTATGCCGTATTATTGGCGCCAAACTTCCCATGGCTGGACGTGCTACTCAACAAAGTAGCGCCATCCCAGCCTGGAGAAAAAGAATCGAGGACCGTATCGCAAAGGCAAGGGCCTTTATCGGCAGATTGACAAGCTTCAGGTCAGGTAATTGTAGACCGAGAGTTATGCGCACCGTTAGAATGGCGTTTGCTGGGACAAATATTAGTTTGTCCCAGCCGGATATCACGCAGAAACTAACGGAGCGCATAGATGACCTGAAGCAAAAAATTGCTGTTTGGGGGAAGTGGATTCGACGATTTAGCGAGAGGTCAAGGCGGTTCAACCAGAATCGTCTCTTCTAGAGTGATCAGAAGAGGCTCTATAAATCATTGGAGCGACCAGAGGTATGTGGAGCGGCATAAGGGCCAGATCAGGCTAACACTGTCGCATTTTGGCGTCGCCTGTCGTCAGAGCCCGTAAATCACAGCGAGGTTCCTTGGATGGAAGTTGTGGCGAGCCAGTATGGAAGTGTTACGCCTATGGACCCCGTCACCATAACGCCTGAAGACGTGGCTGAGGCGGTCCGTAGGGCCCCGAACTGGCAAAGTTCGGGGCTCGACGGGCTGCATCATTACTGGCTGAAGGGGTTCGTAGTGCGCCACGCTGTGCTCGCCCGACAGTTTCAAGAGGCTCTCGATCAGAAGTCGCTCCCGAGCCTCTTCACTACTGGGATCACTCACTTGGTTCCTAAAGATCAGGATACCACAGACCCGAGCAAATACCGCCCCATCACGTGTCTACCCACCATATATAAGATACGGACATCCATTTTGAGCGCGAGAATCACTCGTCACCTGAAGCTAAATCAAGTGATGGCACGCGCTCAAAATGGATATCGGGGCGGTGGTCGTGAAACCAAGGAACCACTCCTTGGTTTCACGACCACGTCGTGAACTTCTCCGCCGCCTGGATAGACTACAGAAAGGCATTCGACTCGGTGCCCCATACATGGTTAAAAAGAGTCCTCCAGCTGTACAAGATTGACTGTACAGTTGGAGACTTGCTCGAGCAGTGTATGGGGCAGTGGAGTACGATCCTTTGCTATCTTGGCGAGCGGATGATGGCTGCGGAGAACCACATAGGAATAAGAAGGGGTATCTTCCAGGGCGATTGTCTGAGTCCAATCTGGTTTTGCCTCTCTCTGAATCCTCTCAGTACTTTACTAGAGGGCTCCGGGAGGGCATTTCAGCTTCGGAAAGGAGGTACAAAAGCGACCCACATTTTCTATATGGATGACCTCAAGTTATTCGCCTCCAGTCGCTCCCATCTTATGGAATTGCTAAACATCACTTGTGAATTTAGCAATTCTATTGGAATGGAGCTGGGGACGGATAAGTGCGTGGTCCTCCATGTTCAAAGGGGAAGGGTTGCTAACTCGGAGGGCATAGACTTATCTATGCCGGTCAACTTAAGGACCCTTTCCGAGGCTGAAACATACCGATACCTGGGTATGTCACAGAACATAGGTATCGATGAGGCTGGTATGAAACAGTCAGTTTGCGACGTGTTTAATGCACGCTTGACCAAAGTGCTTAACAGCCTTTTGTCCGGTGTGAATAAGACACACGCATATAACGGTTGGGTCATGCCTGTTCTCATGTATACCTTTGGCATACTCAGGTGGACTCAGACTGAACTTAACGCCCTGGATAGAAAAGTCCGCACTACAATGACGTCCCATAGGATGCATCATCCGAGATCGTCAGTAATGAGGCTGTACTTGCCGCGAAAGCATGGTGGGCGTGGCTTCTTGAGCGCGCTCACCAAGCATAATCGCGAAGTGTGCAGCCTCCGTGAATACTTTCTGGCGAGATCGGATGATCCATTCTATAAGGACGTCATTTCTTGTGATAAAGGACTTAGCCCTCTATCCTTAGCCAACGAGCAATGGCTAGACCCAGCAGTGCAGAGCATTTCCGACTGGGAGACCCTATGGAAAGGTGGTGCTCCACGGGAGATTCTACAAGGCTATATATGAGCCTTTCGTAGACACAGTAGCCTCCCTCCACTGGCTACGCTTTGGTGATCTCTTCGGGGAAACCGAGGGTTTTGTCTGTGCAATACAGGATCAGGTTATTAAGACCAACAACTATCGGAGATACATCCTAAATGATGGCACCGTCGATATCTGTCGAGCTTGTCGCTTTTCCGGTGAGTCACTTAGGCATGTCATCTCCGGTTGTTCGGCGCTTTCAAACTCTGAGTACTTGCACAGGCACAACCTAGTAGCCAGAATTCTTCACCAGGAGCTCGCTTTGAAATACGGTCTCGTGGATCGGAAATTGCCATATTACAAGTACTTGCTGGAACCCGTGCTCGAAAATGGACGCGCCAGGCTCTATTGGGACCGGGCCATCATCACAGACAGGACTATTCTTGGGAATTAACCTGATATTGTGCTGATGGACCGGGCACAGTCAAGGATATTTTTGGTCGACATTACCATTCCGTATGACGAAAATCTCGTGAAAGCCGAAACACGAGGTGACCGACATGTGGGGTGGTCTGCCGATCGAAATTATTCCTGTAGTCATCTCTGCAAACGGGCTAATCCCAGTCAGCCTCTCGGGTCATCTGAGGCGGCTGGGACTACGTGGCGGAACGCTCAATACTCAAATGCAGAAGGCGGTGCTCCTCGATACCGCCCGCATCGTCCGCCGGTTTCTTTCCCTTTCCCCCTAAACCTCGGCCGTTTGGTTTCCCCTGCCGAGGGCCTCCATCTGGTTGGGCTTTTATTTATATATGTATTGTTATATTTATTTTATGTTATTGATATTTATGTATATTTATCTTTTCATTTTCATTTGTGATTATATATTTATAGAACCCAACCAGATGAGAAAACTATATTTATACCCCCCTTTATAATAATAATCAAATCAAAATGGGTGTCGGGGTGGTGGTTGTGAAACCAAGAAACCACTTCTCATTGACGCGGTCATTGGCAAAGTGGTGAAACGCAACCGTCGGAATTTCTTCGCCGCCTGGATAGACTACAGAAAGGCATTCGACTCGGTGCCCCATACATGGCTAACTAGAGTCCTCCAGCTGTACAAAATTGACTGTACAGTTGGAGACTTCCTCGAGCAGTGTATAGGGCAATGGAGTACGATCCTTTGCTATCTGGGCGAGCGGATGATGGCTGCGGAGAACCACATAAGGATAAGAAGAGGTATCTTCCTGGGCGATTGTCTGAGTCCAATCTGGTTTTGCCTCTCTCTGAACCCTCTCAGTACTTTACTAAAGGGCTCCGGGAGGGGATTTCAGCTACGGAAAGGAGGGACAAAAGTGACCCACCTTTTCTATATGGATGACCTCAAGTTATTGGCCTCCAGTCGCTCCCATCGTATGGAATTGCTAAACATCACTTGTGAATTTAGCAATTCTATTGGAATGGAGCTGGGGACGGATAAGTGTGCGGTCCTCCATGTTGAAAGGGGAAGGGTTGCTAACTCTGAGGGCATAGACTTATCTATGCCCGTCAACTTAAGGACCCTTTCCGAGGCTGAAACATACCGATACCTGGGTATGTCACAGAACATAGGTATCGATGAGGCTGGTATGAAACAGTCAGTTTGCGACGTGTTTAATGCACGCTTGACCAAAGTGCTTAACAGCCTTTTGTCCGGTGTGAATAAGACACACGCATATAACGGTTGGGTCATGCCTGATCTCATGTATACCTTTGGCATACTCAGATGGACTCAGACTGAACTTAACGCCCTGGATAGAAAAGTCCGCACTACAATGACGTCCCATAGGATGCATCATCCGAGATCGTCGGTAATAAGGCTGTACTTGCCGCGAAAGCATGGTGGGCGTGGCTTCTTGAGCGCATTCACCATGCATAATCGCAAAGTGTGCAGCCTCCGTAATTACTTCCTGGCGAGATCGGATGATCCATTCTATAAGGAAAGAAGAAACAAAGAAAGAAAGAAAGAACCATTTATTTGATAATCACACTTTACACACAATTTTTGAAATTTAAATATACATTACAATGGACAAAGAATATGCATGCAGAGGTGTAAGACTGCTTACGCATTAAAAATTTCTTATATTTACCCGAACACTACGCAATGAAATAATACTAGTTTTTACGGAATTTATCGCGTATATTTAACTTTTTAATACCCGACGTTTCGAGAGCTTTACAGCACCCATGGTCACGGGAAGGACTGAGATGTTTAACGTCCAGATGTCACAGTTAACCGCGGTTACCATAGATTAAAATTTAACTTTTGTTCCGATCTACACAGTATGAACTTATGGTATCATGAAGTCTTGCACCAACAACCATCGAAGATCTTGCCAAAGATGTTGAATGTATCAACAAGGATCTGGCTTTTATTCTCGACTGGACACGATCTTATGGGTTGACGGTTAACCCTTCAAAATCGCAAGCTATAATTATTGGGAGTTCAAGAAATATTTCCAAAATTAAAAAATGTCAAATTCAACCCGTTGTATTTAATGGTATTCTTATTCCATATAATGAAGTAGTTAAAAATTTTGGTATCCTTTTGGATTCCAGTCTGTCTTGGACACCCCAAATTAACGCAGTGAGCCGAAAAATGTTTGCGGCTTATGCTTCACTCCGAAGGCGTAACTACTTTTTACCCATTTCCACCAAAATTACGCTTGCACAATCTTTGCTACTCCCTATCCTCGACTATGCTGACATTTGTTACCTTGATATCACCGAGGAGCAACTTAATAAACTTGAGCGACTCCAAAATCTCTGTATATGGTTCATATTTGGGCTTCGTAAATACGACCATGTCTCGGAATACCGCACTAAACTCAAGTGGCTCCCAATCCGTCTTCGTCGGAATACTCATATACTTTCTGCGCTCTACTGCGTCTTATTTAATGTATGAAGTCCTCCCTACATGAAAGAACGTTTTAAATTTCTTAGCTCTTGTCACGATTTTTCCTTACGGTCTAAAGAAAACCTTTCGCTCCCATGTCCTGTACACTCCTCGACATTTTATGATAAATCTTTTGCTGTTCTTGGAGTAAGACTCTGGAACTCCTTACCCCAGTCCATTAAAAGTGCTCAATCTTTAAATGTGTTCAAGAAACAAATTAAGGAACACTATTTGTCTCTTTAACTCCTCCTTAAGTATGTTGTCATTTTATAGTATATAAGTTGTAGTTTTATTTTATTTTTTGTTTAATTTAGTGCACCCTACCCATTAATCTTATTTTTATTTTTTATTAATTTCCTCTTCTGGGTTGTCTGGAAGAGATTGCTATGTAGCAATAAGACCGCCTTTTGTTTATCCCTCATTATTTTTAATGAAACAATTATAATACATCTAATTTGTTTTTTATTCAAGCACACCAACATCATATACATACAAACGTAATCTTAGAAATTAAAGGCACATTAAGTTATATAAACAAATTAGGAAATTGTGCATAACATTTTACATAAATAAGTACAATTTGACGAGAAACAGAGCAATATTTATAATTCATTAAATAAAGAAAATTAAACCACAGGAATCATTTAAGTGCTTAATATTTTACTTTTCAAGTTATGTTTTATTAGAAGCAATGCTATTTATTTTTCATCTGGGGTACACCTAGCCATTCTTTTACAAAAATTAAAAAAACATCTTCTCTTCTTTAATTTCATTTTCTACACCACGTAACCTGAAAAGAAATAAATAAAAATAAAGTCCACTATTCATATTTTGTAACTTAATGATAATCATAAACTTTATATTATTTACATTAAGTTAACAAAGGGTGGCTTCATGGCAGTTGGCATTTTTTATCAGTCAACCCATGGTGTGGTGAAAATAAAGTGGTAGATAAAGTAAATAAGAGCTTTCTCAATGTCTTCAGGCACAGAGTTCCAAATAAGTGTAACCTTAATACTAAAGGAGTTGTAGATAAAACCATTGAAGTGTAGTGGAACTGTAATCTTTAGATTAGATGAAGAACAAAGAACTCTTATCGTGATTTGAGGATAGATATGCTGAATATAGATATAATGGATATGTTATCTTATCTTACCTAAATATGTCTAACAATAAACTGAATTTATCACACCTTTATGCCAATGTTTATATTTTGTTATCTTCTGGCAACATTTAACAACAGTTTAGTATAATCGTAATTAAAATGAGCTATATTATCATATAACGAAGTTTTATGGCAATTGTATGTGGTAGAGCCATGCTGCAGGTATATTACTGGTATAAACAATTTTTTTATTTAGAATGTTATTGTAGCTAGTTGTGTAATTTAATTCCCTTTATAATTTTGATTAATTATGATCATTGATAGAATCAGGCGTTACTTTGCGGAAATCCATTATAATAAAAAATAAAAATATAAATTTCTTTGCAACTTTCCGCTAAACATATAAAATGATGTGTCTTACCTGGATTGAAGCGCACCTCCCGCCCTCCCTCAATTGCATACACTAACTCCGTCACCACTAGACCAAGCACCACTACTCTCAACACCACTATTCCAGGCAAGACACACCATGAGTTAGTGTATGCAATTGAGGGAGGGCGGGAGGTGCGCTTCAATCCAGGTAAGACACATCATTTTATATGTTTAGCGGAAAGTTGCAAAGAAATTTATATTTTTATTTTTTATTATAATTATGATCAATATAGTGTAATCATACTTTAAATTAATGCCAAATGTAACACTTAACTCACAATAAATATATTGAACTTATTTAAGAATATTTTGACTTCAACCTTTTGTAATTAAACTATTAAAAGCTTATGTACCTACATCTTAAAGCTAGACTAATATTATTTCATGAAGACTGCTATATAGCTAGTTTTGTTGTTAAATACAAGTACTTACTATAACTAAGATTAAACCAAAAATATACTAAATATACCTTTTTATATCAATCCTACATAATAAGTTTTAATAGGTATAAAACGGTAATTATAATTATCTCAACCCACCAAAGAGCTAGATAGAAAAACAAATTTATAAAAAGTAATTTGTAACAAATCATTTACTCTGATTCGTGCTGCTAACTCGAGTTGCGTGAATTTCAACTCGAGTTAAATCAATTCGTAATTTTTCCAAGTTGGCACATGTATAAGATCAGAATTCCTAATATTCACTTCACTTAGTTGTTGTTGTTTTAACTTGCATTAATCGTTTCACCATATCCTTTCATTATTAACAACAGCTTTTTTGGTGATTTTTTACTGATCCTGCATTTATATATTTATGTAATTATAGTGAAAAATAGCCTGTAACTGTGTAATAATAGTGAAAAATCACCTGTTACATTGCAGCCAATAGATAATCTCACTTTTACTTATTCTACAATAACTCAGTTCCTACATTGACAAATCTTGCGAGATTTTCAGCTATGAATTGTCTATATAGTATATGCTTACAAATGGTCGTACTTTTATCTTGTTAATACTTGGGCCCAACAATGTATAGAGACGTCTCCTTCTCCTTTAAGTACCATGGTTGAAAGTAATAAAATGACTCACCTGTTGCAGTCAGAGGCACACCATAAGCTATTTCATTGTCAGTAAGCAAGGACGGGTAAGAGTATCGAAGTCTTCTGCCTTCACTGCCGAACCGAAATATATCAATATGCTTTTCACAGACACGTTTGTTAAGTAACTGTTCTTTGGAAAGTACAATGAGCTGAGGATTTGTCGGCACTATGAAAGACATCCACAAGTTTCTTAAATTATTGTTCCTAGGGAATCTGAAAAGCCGGTGCGTTTCACGTGTTCTATTGCAACCACCAACACAACACTTTTCGTATACCATTATGATGGTATATGCAATATTTACACGAGCAGCACAAAAACAGAACATTTTAATAATTGAGGAAAATTTGGATAAATAATGGCGGCAATCAATACCGATACTTTTGATTTTTGACAATATGATTTGATCATTTGACATTAACACAATATGGCGTCTCAAAATGGCGTCCGTAAGCAGACTACAACTTGCGACGGTAGCGCCAAGTTGCGTAGAATGGAACTAAGCTGTCACGGGCCTGGTTGGAACCTTGTGAATTCACTGACGAGTCGGTGTGTGAACCTCGAATTACGCGTAACTACAACTTATAGACTAATAGTAATTAGGCAGTGGGTTAAAGAGTAGTGCTAACGAACACAGTTAACACAGACATACTGTATTAATATCAATATCAATATAAATGGTGTGTAGTACATACACTATGCAGCCTATACTTACATAATATAACATATTTGGTTCTATGGGGAAGACAAAGTAAAGTAGCAATAACGTTTAGTACATATATAATTTATATTCTGTACTCAAAGGGACACGCCACGTTGCGAGACGATATAAAAAGTAAGATTAAAAATAAATAAATAATAAATGATCAAATAATAAAGACGTCATTTCTTGTGATAAAGGACTTACCCATCTACCCTTAGCCAACGAGCAATGGCAAGACCCAGCAGTGCAGAGTACATACACTATGCAGCCTATACTTACATAATATAACATATTTGGTTCTATGGGGAAGATAAAGTAAAGTAGCAATAACGTTTAGTACATATATAATTTATATTCTGTACTCAAAGGGACACGCCACGTTGCAAGACGATATAAAAAGTAAGATTAAAAATAAATAAATAATAAATGATCAAATAATAAAGACGTCATTTCTTGTGATAAAGGACTTACCCATCTACCCTTAGCCAACGAGCAATGGCAAGACCCAGCAGTGCAGAGCATTTTCGACCGTGAGACCGTATGCAAAGGAGAAGGAACTCCATGGGAGGTTCTACAAGGCTCTACATGAGCCTTTCGTATAAGCCTGATATTGTGCTGATGGACCGGGCACAGTCAAGGATATTTTTGGTCGACATTACCATTCCGTATGACGAGAACCTCGTGAAGGCCGAAACAGATAAGCAAACAAAATGTCTGGACATGGCTCACGAGGTGACCGACATGTGGGGTGATCTGCCGACCGAAATTATTCCTGTAGTCGTATCTGCAAACGGGATAATCCCAGTCAGTCTCTGGGGTCATCTGAGGCGGCTAAGACTGGTGGCGGACTGCTCCAGGCTCAAATGCAGAAGGCGGTGCTCCTCGATACCGCCCGCATCATCCGCCGGTTTCTTTCCCTTTCGCCCCTAACCCTCGGCCGTTTGATCTCCCCTGCCGAGGGCCTCCATCTGGTTTGGCTTTTATTTATTTATGTATTTTTATATTTATTTAATTTTATTGATATTTATAAATATATATATATATATATATATATATATATATATATATATATATATATATATATATATATATATATATATATATTTATCTTTTCATTGCCATTTATAATTATATATTTATAGAATCCAACCAGATGAGAAAACTATATTGATACCCCCCAAAATAATAATAATAATGTACTTCAGACCGAATTCCAGTCACGGCGGCCAGCCTCAACGGAGACTAGCCATCAGCGCAGCACAGGGTTATAGTGACCAAGTATAAGTCCAATGGCATAGTATACCGACACAACCGGAGAGAGATCAGACGCAGGACCAATGGATTCACGTGATTTACGAGGCACGGGGGTGAGACATCTCCAACTTCCTGACACCGGGCAGCTACTGAGAATTTCTTAGTCAAAAAGTCAATAACTGATATTTTAAACCCAACCCTGGATTCGAACCCGGGACCTCGTGATCAGCAGACACACTACTACAACCACTAGAACAACGAGGCAGTCATTAGTTTAAAAAAAGTCAAAAGTCAAAAGTTATAAAAAAGGTATAACGTGGTGTAGCCACGCTGCGCTGCTGCGTATTATCGCAGAATAGAAAAGAATGTATTTTTATTATGTCATCACAAGCAGGCTCAAAATTATTGATGACGAATGGCTTAAACTATAAACGTAATGAACCCCAGTTTGGAGGGACTGTTGCATAATAAAGGTATTTAACACTATCTGTTCTATAGATGAGCAGATACATTATTGTTCCACGTAGTATTGCGGCTGCAGCGTGATTATGCCAAAGCGACAGGCGAAGTCAAGGTCAATTCCTAATTTACCTTTACTAGATATTAGAGCTTCTCTTCTGTAAGAGTCTGTCTGGGTACGTACCACCCTCTTACTTATTACTAACGCCAAATGGTACTTCCACTACTTTGTTTCAGTCTAATCATTTTACAGGCCATGAGGCATTCCATCTTAGTCCGCAGATATGTAAAGGCTTACAGTCATTTTGTAGTGAAGAATAAGATGAATGGGTGCTGCCTTCTGCTTGGATCCTTAATTAACAAAATTAAATTCAAATCCAAGCATACCACTGCAGGACTTCAAGATACTGTAAACTCATTCTGCGTAGATCGGACCAAAAATGCAATATTTTAAAACTGATGGTAGCCGGACTATGACATTGGGACGTCAAACATCTCAGTCCGCTCCATGACCATAGGTGCTATAAAGCAACTGAAACGTCAGGAATTAAAAATAAGTTATAATAAGTTAATTATCGTGGTAAATCCGTATATATTTTTGTGTCCAATGTGTAGTGTTTGCGTGAATTTAAGAAATCATTAGGCATCCGTAACTTTTTTAATTAAGTGCAGGTATCAATGGACTGCAGTAGCTACTTATTAGGTGAATTTTAAGTTCAGTTTTTAGTTTTATAAAAAAAATAAAAGTCAAAAAAGTGTGCGAGACCTTATAACAGTTAAGGCAAGAAACTCACTCTAGACTATTTTTATTGAATAACAGTAAACAATATACACACAAGTAAAAATTGGTGTAAAGAAATATTATGTTCACGTATTCGTAACCTTTTAGGTCGGGTAGGACCAAGCGCTTTCGGAATACCAGCGTAAAATAGCAGTTTATGCTGCTGTGTTTTGTACGGTGTGTGTAGAGTATCGGAAACCCTTTTTGCTGGAACCCTGAAGACAAAGATGGAATACCTCGTCATTCCATCTTTGTCCTCGGGGGTGACAACGCATCGAAGATATATGTAGATGTGTATGGGCCAAAGTATCCACTTACCATATGGTAAGTGGATACTTTGGCCCATATAGGTATGCTCGTTTGTCACCATTTTCTGTAAAAAATGTAGATGTAAAATAAGTTGTATTCAATGTAGTATTGTTCGTGACACGGTCAAACCTTTGACCACTATGCTACTAGGTCGTTGTCGATGGCGAGTGAATAATGGTTGTGTATCTATTCCGAAATGCCAAACTCAAACACCTCAGCCTATTATCTGCCACAATAACATAGATAGAGTGTATTGGCTCTCTGTTAACTAAACTGCGGTTTAACTTGGTGATTATCTTTGATGAGTAACCATTATATCCATTTTTAGATAGCCTCTACACAGCAATAACATATAAACGATAAACATTTAATGATAGAAAAAATATGAAAGCAAAACTAATACTGATTCGAATCACCGAGCTGTTTAAATAAATTGAACAATAAATTATTATAACGCTTATTATCAACGCATCTGATTCCTTAATTTCAATAAATTATCCCCCTCCCCCCATTTATTTCCTTTGACTCGTTTCAAGCAAAAGAAATTGATTTTCCTGGGTTATGAAATTCGCTCAGCAAGTTCTGTGTACTACGCTCCATAACTACACTACACGTGAAACGTAAATGGTGACTGTGATAACAAAGTAATCTGTGTTACCTTAATATAAATCATCATATGAATAAATAAAGTAGACCTAACATTATTGCACTTTTTTTTAAAACTAACATGAATGGTTATTAAATTTTACATAATAAAGTAGGTACATGAAAAGCGCTCTATGCCTTATTTTACAGTACATACACAAAAAACTAAGTAGGAAAATGAACTAAAATAATATACTTAAATTATTTTCTTATTAACTACTTATCCTTTAGCATTCATCCATTTATCCGTTACGACCTTGGTAATATATTAGCCTACAAAAGTTCACTGATGAACATAGGCCTCCTCAATAGATTGCATCAGAGAGAGAGATTTTGCCATCGTTGATATGCTTGCCCGGCGGCTTGGCAACCGCGGTTTTTTTTAATAATTTTGAGTTGTTATAAGGATGATACTGCCTAGTGGGTTATTTACACTGTCACTACACTGTCAAATGTCCAATCCTTCTACATAAGGTTATTCGGAACACTTCTCATTCCATCAGTAATGGTAATGCAAACCCTTCTATTCATGATATAATAATTGTATTCTAGCTTACCTTACCGTGCATGTATTACAATATGATAAATGTCATATCTAGTGATATTACAAATTAATTTAATGAGAAATAAAAGAAAAATGTGATGTGAATGTGATATTATATTCGACGGTAACGTTTTACGCATTTCTAATTTTACAAGCGCTTCTAAGCTGTTCCACGTATTTTTTGAATTCATTGGAAAATAACATGAAATTCACTTTGTTTCAGAACTTTTAAAGAAGCTGTTGCTGTAGGATTCACTGCGAATGTCATAAAAAGGTAAATAATATTACATATTCTTATCTTTCTCACGTATCCGTAGTTAAATTCTGTTATACATAATACGTCTTATGTTAAAAAGTGGAATTTAATTTGGTCTTAGGTTTAACCTAAAATCTGTTTCAATAAGGAAGACTCGTGGAAAATATGCGGACTAAAATGTAGACTATGGAATTTAACAAGAAATTTCGAATTTCACGGAGACTGAAACGCCGCGGATAAGGAATGTCTTTCCTAACAAATACTAAATAATACTGTGAGAGACTATCAATAAACTACGTTTTGAAATAAAATTGAAAAGGTGCAAGATATCAAAATAAAAAGAGTTGTTTGTGCCACACAAACACCAATACAGTAAATAAATGTTCCCGTTGGTCTAGTGATTGTGAACGCAACTGCTAAATATTTAATACCGGGCTGGACAAAAATAACTTCTTGGGTTTCTTTTAAGAATTCCCAGTAGCAATCCAGCTTTTATACGTGGTAGAGCCATGCTGCAGTTATATTAGTAGTATAGTTGTAGCACGAATGGGTCGGCTCGACCGGGGATGGACCACGCTCTCACGGAACACCAGCGTGAAATTTGTTTTATAGGATGGGATGACAAACGAGCACACGGTCCACCTGATGGTAAATGGTTGCTGTGGCCCATAGACATCTACATCTATCCTCAATTACGAATCAAAATGTAGATGTGTTGTCATCCGTAAGGACTTAGGTGGAATGCCTTATTTCCAGTAAAAAGGGTCTCCGGTTCTCTACACTCACCATATGAAATACAGTAGCATTCCATATTGGTCCTCATGGGTGACAACGTATCTGCATTTTGATTTGTAATCGAGGATAGTTGTAGATATCTATGGGCCGCAGCAACCACTTGCCATCGGGTGGACTGTGTGCTCGTTTGTCACCCTATTATATAAAAAAAGAGTGAGGGTGTTGACGGCGTGGCACCACCGTGCATCAAAATACGTAAAGTCGTTGATCCTACGTTTGATCTCTCTCTAGTAATGTCGGACTGCAGGCCCAACAGACTATGAGGGCACGCAATTGTGTACTGTAACTCCGTTCAGACAGGATGCCGTGACGGTCAAATTCAGTCTGAAAGACTTCATGAGAGTAAACAAAAAATAATAATAACGAAAATATTGATATAAAGTTATCTACAAACTCAAGAAATACAATTTAATAATAATAAATACAACTTACTATGTAATGAAATAACGAGAATGAACATTTAAACTTTAGACTGAACTGTGTTTAAGATTATAGGTGTTAGTGTAATATATGATGTGTTGTATTTAGAATATTGTATAATAAATTTATGTAACAAATATTATAAATTATATAATAATATTGTCTTGAAAAGCTTTTAACTTTGTAATGGCCACAGCTGTTAATTTACAACCATATATTTCGCAATAATGTTACCTGAAACCCGTTACTATACTCAAAAAAAAAAAAACTATTTTCTCAACAAATCCTGCCTATAGACACTAGTTATTTAAACCGGTGATAGTTTTTTGGAGTTCAGTTTCATGAGTGAATTGCTCATCATCTTAATAAAATATAATATTTCGACCATAGGAAAATAGATTTCTTATTCATGAATTGATTGCATGCAAGATTAAATAATTCATAGTGTAATATAAAATCAAAGAGATATTAGTAAATATAGTAAACAGTAATATCTATTTAATTTAATTCAAATGAGTTACTTTCCAAGAACTGAAATGTCTTTACAACCTACGCTTTTATTGGCGTACCTAATGATTCGCTCGTACCCATTTCATAATTATGTTATAATTATTATTTGATATAAAGAAGCATACTTAAAAGAATATGCCAGTTACATTAGCTTCATTTGAAAAATGCTGTAACAAATCTGTATTTGTCTTCACTTAGATTATATACAATACATTATAACTTGTATTTTCCAAGTCACCAGTTTAAATGGAAGCAGACTCAATTTCTAGAAGTGGTTCTCCTTCGTACCAATTTTTTTTAAGTACAATAAAGACTTTTCTGTCTATCTACCTATCTACTTTATTTGTGAATAGTATGTGCCTACGATTTTGTTCACGTAGATTTTTTGGTAATTAATTTCTTTTGACGTTTTATCTCTTTAGGCCTAATTGATTATATTTTAGACTACATTACCGGTATTACGCAAACAGTAAAACTATAGCTGTATTATACTTATTAGGAGTAATTTCATCATAAACCGATCATTGCTATGATGACTTCAACACCGAGGGTGCCGTATTCGTTCGTAGAGACGTATATAAAAATACTAAAACTTAAATAGGAAACGTTTGTTATATAAATTATTATTATTAGTTATATTAATTAAACTCAGTAAATTAATTTTAGTTAGTCCTACAAAGCTTATACAGCAATCCAAATTATCGGTCTCTGGTGACAAATTTGTCACAAAGTAAATAACCTAACGCGCCAGCTGAGTATTTGAATTGTCATTGTTGTATATTAGCCTATAGACAACTTATAATTGTTGAAAACGAGAGCCACACATTTTAGTAGTTGAATGAAATCAATTATGCCATAGTACTTCCAAACTTACGCGGCGCTGCTAATTGACAAGCGAGGTCTCTCGAAGAGAAGGTGATGTATTTTAATTACAATAAAATTATAATTTACAAATCTCAGGCTATTATGCAAATATTATCATTTACCTTCATATGTTATTGACTTCCTTTGACTTCCGCACAAAAAACCGACAATCGAGGGAGCGTCGGGCAGCGGCAGTGGCATGGGCAGTGACAGCGCGAGTAGCCTTTACCACAGAATAAATAATTGTACTACGTACAGAAGTTTCACTCTTTTGATGTTGACTGCTTGCAGACGTTTAATAGCCTACATAATTATTACTAATACGATAAATTTCGCACGCAAGCTAAATAAACCTTTATCGCTACGCGCAAGTGTCCGAACTACTTTGCATATTTTCCCATTCCCACATTACGGCTGTTTTTCCGTCGTTACTTAGAGCTGTCAAGAATATATTAAAAATATATTAAAAACACATGTAAGTAGGTACTTTTTAAGCTTATAATATGTATTAATATATGCTCACTTATCTACTATTTATGCACACTTCTATTTACGGATCTCCTTCACCAAGGTATAGAATAAATAATATGTAGTGCTACTCGCACGTTACCAAGGTTTGCCTGGAAGAGATCACTGTTAAGCGACGAGGCCATCTAATTGTACATAAATTTATATGTTGTGTGCAATAAAGAGTATAAATAAATAAATAAATTAAACGTTGCGAAATAGTCGAATCGAATCGAATGAACATATTTTTGCTACTATGCGCGAATTCTGTGCCTAACGCATGCAACGTGCAAGGTCATTCATTGCGAATCGCGATTTAATAAATCGCTCGGAAGAAATAGGTAGGTAATGTAAACAACAAATGAACCTGAAATACGATTCCTAAATGACATGTGATGATTCTAATTAGTTAAAAATCTTGTAAACAAAGTTTTAATTTCAATGTTTTGTGATAACTTAAATATTTTAATTACAAAAGACATGTAAGTTACCTACTTCAATTTACCTACGTAAATTTCGTAAGTTACCTACGTAAATTTCAACTAAGTTTTGGAATAAAGTACTTAGGTATTACTTCTGTATTTAAATTATTACGTAATTCTTTTTTGCTATAAGTATTTATTTAACAAAAAATGAAATAAATGTGCCTTTCATTATCCTTAGGTAACTTAAAAAATGATATATCTGAATCCTTTTGTTTGCTCATTATGCATCCGTCCACGCAACAATTATAGTAGGTTCAAAGTTTTGCCATTATAATTTATCAAATAGTTTTATACATATATTATTTTTAAATCACATTAAAAAATTTTATCCTACGTAGTAGTACGTAGTATTTAATATACTAAACACTAAACAAAAATTACAACAAGTGTTTACAAAAAACTATTTACGTAAACAGCGTTACAAATACATCAATCGCCTAGAACGTGCTAGCCCCGACTGCGTATTACACCCTGGGTGAATCGCGATTTTAGCTAATTATTTCACGCAGGTAGCAAGAGTGACAGAGGCTACCTTTACATACTGCCCTGCCTACTTCCCTGCTCACTTCCCTGCCCAAAAAGGCTGAATGTAAATGGGGCATATGTCCGACGCCGGTGTTCTTGATGACGGTTCATGAGTCATTTGACCCAATTTTCGCACATGCGTCCTTTAAGTTTTAATTGTTGTTTTTTTTTTGTTTTGTAGACCTTTTGATAAGTTTCTTGATTTGTTTGTGAGAGGACACGTTGATAGGATAATAATAGTTCTGATAAGGTGGTGATGAAGGTAGTGGCCAATAGCATTGGCCAACGTGTAGAGCGGGTGTTTGGGCTTCATTGGTATGTATTGGAACGATGGCCCACAAGTTGGCGCGAGATCCATGTGGTGTCGGTTTTTCACAAAAGATCAAAGGATTGTTGGAAGAGTTGGGTCGCAGCGTCCACACGTTGGCCGCGCGTTTAGTTTGCTACAGGCTCCCAGAGTGATTATACGAATCTGATTCAAATTTTATATTCACGCTTTGTAGGGTGGATACCCCAATTACCAGCCTTTTAGTGCCAATTTCAGCTTTAAACATTCCTACCACTTTAATTCGCGTGATTTAATTATTTTCCAACATTTGTTTTAATCGATAAGCTATTTATCAAAAAAAATAATGAACATTTATTTACAATCACATTATTACTAGAACAATTTTAAAATGAAAAAAAAATGAAGCACGTCGTTTATACGTGGTAAAACCATGCAGTTATATTAGAAGTATAGTTGTAGCACGAATGGGTCGGCTCGACCGGGGAAGGACCACGCTCTCACAGAATGTCAGCGTAAAATAGTAGCTTAATGATGCTGTGTTTCGTATAGTGAGTGTAGAGAACCAGATACCCTTTTTAAAGGAAACGAGGCATTTCATCTTAGTCCTCACGGGTGACAACGCATCTGAATTTTGATTCGTAATCGAGGATAGATGTAGATGCCTGTGGGCCACAATAACCAATTACCCTCAGGTGAACTGTGTACTGGTTTGTCCTCCATCCTATAAAAAAACGTCGATTTCTTATAATTTAATCGTGCAAGTTTTCTACTGTCCACTACTGAACATCCTCCTCCACAGACTGCCGCAAAGCATGGTCCTGAGCCACTTTCCTTGTCATGAGTTTTTCATTTATGTTCTAAGTTATAATTAGTACCTATTATTAAGTCAGTGTTAATTATATTTATTCCTATTGTTTTTATCTTTCTCAAAAAATAATTAAATTTCGAAATAAATTATAAGGTGTTTTTATATACATCAAATGTCTTATAGAAAAGCAAGTGCATGTTTTGCTAAACTTTAAAATTAAAACCCAATTTTAAAACATAGACTAATCGACTATAACTCCTTTAACTTTAAAATAAGTTTAGTTCTAATAAATGGTATTTATTCCAGTTTATGATGCATGTAAAGAATAAATAAAGCTAATCGTATATCGTATATCTATTTACAGCCCCATTAATATTCACTATTATTTTATAAAAACGTTACCCCCCCACTTGGATTTTCTCCTGCATCGCGGAGGCAGCTTACAAACATAAATTGCACAAGGACACACATCCAGACCCGAAAAAATTATTTGTAGGACATACTTGTTCCGTGCGGGATTCAAACCCGCGGCCCCCGGCGCAGCCACTCATTGCTGAGCCACTGCGTCACGGAGCCGTCGTCTAATAAATTCGTCCGCAACATTAGACCGAACCGAAGTACACTGAACGACCTTCCAAGGTGTGGACGCCGTCACCAACTCTCGGCCAATATATTCGCCACTACAATCGCCACTGTGTTGGCCAACGTGTAGAGGCGACATTAGCCTATGTGTGGGCAAGGTTTACCTTTGTCAACACCGCCGTGTCGCGGCGATGTTACCGCTTTTACAGGTCACTTCAGCACAGTAAATTTATATTTTCCAGGATGATTTATTTCGTGTAATTTTTTGCGCTATTTATTTTATTTGAAAGATACACTTTTTATCTTTTGGTATTATAGTTTATTTTATAATTTCAATAGACGCATATCAACTTGCATTAACTGCTGTGCTATAAATTGTGATAACCCATTGATTTATATGATGACCTAATTGCCACCCAGTATATACCTACGGACTGTATGGACAACCTATCAATTTTTCCAGATATATTGAGTGAAATCAATTTTTTTTTTATAGAAGAGGGGGCAAACGAGCATGCGGCTCACCTGATGTTAAGTGACTACCGCCGCCCATGATCAACCGCAACACCAGGAGACTTGCGGGTGCGTTGCCGGCCCTTTAGAAAGGAGTAAGCTCTTTTCTTGAAGGTCCCCAGGTCGTATCGGTCCGGAAAAATCGCCGGTGATAAACTATTCCACAGAGAGGTTGTACGTGGAAGAAAACTCCTTGTGAAACGTACAGTGGTGGACCGCCAAGCATCCAGATGGTGTGGATGGTATCGGGACGTTTGCCGTGTCGTGCGTTCACGAAATTTGGCGGCTGGGATTAATCCGAACAATTCCTCAGAGCACTCCCCGTGATAGATGCGATAAAATACGCAAAGAGATGCAACATCTCTTCGCAACGCCAGTGAATCGAGCCGATCGGAAAGCACTCGGTCGTCGACGATTCGAGCCGCTCTGCGCTGGATGCGGTCAAGTGGAAGGAGCTGGTACTGGGGAGCCCCAGCCCAGAGATGGGAACAGTATTCCATGTGCGGCCGAACCTGCGCCTTGTAAAGTTGCAGGCGGTGTGCCGGCATGAAATACTGTCCCGCTCTGCTGAGCACGCCAAGCTTTTTAGAGGCCAATTTGGCCTTCCCTTCCAAGTGACCACGAAACTGCACGTCACTCGATATGTCGACGCCGAGGATTCCGATACTGGCTGAGGCAACAAGGGGAGTGCCTTGAAACTGAGGGGATACGACAAAGGGGTTCTTTTTAGCGCTTAACGCGCAAACTTGTGTCTTCTGGGGGTTAAACTGGACTAGATTTAGTCGTCCCCAATCCGAGACTCTGTACAGCAAAGACTCGACTTCAGACACAAGTTTGTCCCGGCACTCGGAGACGTTTTCCCGAGAAATATTGGCTCGGCCGGTGTAAAGAGCATCACCAGTGCTGTCATCTGCATAGCAATGAATGTTACGGGTATGCAACATATCATTGATATGCAGAAGAAACAGCGTTGGCGATAGCACGCAGCCCTGTGGAACACCAGCATTAATAGGCTTGCAATCGGAGCTTGCACCGTCTACAACGACCTTGATGCTCCGATCTGCAAGAAAGCTGGTGATCCAATCGCACAATTTCTCGGGAAGCCCATAGGAAGGGAGCTTCGAAAGAAGCGCTTTGTGCCAAACCCGATCGAAGGCCTTCGCAATGTCCAAACTAACGGCCAATGCCTCCCCCTTGAACTCTACTGCCTCCGCCCATCTGTGAGTGAGGTAGACCAGAAGATCACCAGCTGACCGACCACGGCGAAAACCGTATTGGCGGTCACTAATCAGCTGGTGATCCTCAAGGTACCTCATGAGCTGGCAGTTTACAATGGACTCCATTGTTTTGGAGAACAAGGAGGTGATGGCGATTGGCCGGTAGTTGGACGGGTCTGAGCGGTCGCCTTTTTTAGGGATCGGGTGGACGAAAGCCGTCTTCCATGATTTTGGGACTACGCCTAGGGAGTAGGAGTACCGGAAAAGACGCGTTAAAACCGGTGCCAACTCTGGAGCACACGTCCTCAGCACAATTGGGGGGATTCCGTCAGGCCCACTCGACTTGTGGATGTCCAGGGAGAGGAGTGCTTTGCGAACCGAGCGCTGTGTGAACTGCACTTCCGGCATGGAGCACTCACACCGCGGGATGGTCGGCGGCGTACTCCCCCCGTCATCGAGAGTCGAGTTAGACGCAAAGAAGGAGCCTAGAAGATCGGCTTTCTCCTTTGCAGTATGGGCCAGTGAGTCGTCCTCCCTGTGCAGAGATGGAAGAGATGGCTGACAGAAATTCCCCTGGACAGCCTTGGCGAGAGACCAGAATGCACGGGTTCCAGAAGGAAAGCGAACTAGTTTCTCGCCAATTCTGCCTATGTGCTCTGACTTTGCCTTGGCAATGACTCTTTTGAAGGACCTAGAGGCGGAATTATACTTCTTTTTTAGAGCGCTGGTGTTTACATCCCGGGACGCTGATGCATCAACCCAGGCTTGATAGCACTCCTGCTTATAGCATGATGCTATTTTACAGGAGCGACCAAACCATGGCTGAGATTTGCCTCCAATGGGCACCACAGAGGAAGGAATAAAAAGTTCCATACCCTGAAGTACCACATCAGTAACAGAATCCGCAACAACGTTGGGATCATCCGGCGAGAAGCAAACCCGCCCCCAAGGGTAGGATGCAAAGAAAGACCGCATCCCATCCCAATCGGCTGACCTATAGTGCCAAACACGGCGGCAGCCTGCAGAATGCAACCGCGATTTCGGCGTGAGTGGCACAACACTCCGGACCAGACAATGGTCCGAGGAGCCTAAAGGGGCGTCGACGGAAATCTGATATCCGTCCGGGTGAGAGGTCAGCAGAAGGTCCAACAGGGAAGGTGCATGATCCTCCACATCTGGAATCCGCGTAGGCGAAGTAACCAGTTGTGTCAGACCATATGCCAAGGCAAAATCATGAACAGATCTCCCCGCATGATCGGTTAAACGTGAACCAAGCCATTCGGCGTGATGGGCGTTAAAGTCGCCGAGGATCACGATCTCTGCGGAGGGGATCTGCTGTAGCAACGAATCTGCAGCCATTTGGACGTGGTCGAAAAGTCGGTCTGTTTCGGCATTACCGCTATGGGACCTATAGAGGCACCCGTAGACGCGCGGATGGTCGTCGCTGTCTACGCGTAGCCAAAGGATGGACAGGTCCGAACCTTCAAGTCTGCCGAGGCGTCGAGAACAGATGTCCTCTCTGACGTAAACGCAAACTCCAGCCCGAGGCACAAAGGAGTGTTCCAGTTTGTACCCCGGGTAGGAGAGATACGAGACATCAGCCGGACAGGACACCTGCGTCTCGGTCAGAAAGAGCAGAGCCGGCCTCGCCGTCTCGAGATGGTAGTGGACGGCGTTTAGTTTAGAGTGAAGTCCCCTGATATTGCAGAAATTCACGGACAGCGTGGCAGGGGTCGCCTTGGTCTTGTTGCTCCGTTTGCCCCGAGCAGTTGTAGTCTTGAGCGGAATTTCGCCCCCCCCAGAATACGCGGGGCAGCCTGAGCACCCACGCTCAGAAGTGGAGAAACATGGTCGTGGATGCTCAGCGAGGGATTCTCCAGGGGTGCTGGTACCCTCCTGGGGTAGTCTATCTTTATTTAATTCCGCTACCATGTCGATGGGGGGGGGGGGTTTGGGCCTCCGGCCACCTGCACTCACCAGACGAAACGCGGAAGCAGAGCTTCCACTTCACGCCGGTATTCTGTGAGGTCGTGGTACCACCCCGGTTTGAGCCGGCCCATACGTGCAACAGCAAAGCTGCCGCATGGCTCTACCACTGTTAAATGCTCTCATAGCGATTAGGGATATAGAAAATGTTTTTATGCTTGGGGATCCTAATGCGCACCCTCATGTACTATTTTTAACGAACTTCGCAACACACATACGTACACGTGGACGGTGATACCTACACCTTCATAAGTGACGCTCAAGGAAGTTGAAGTTGGATTATAAGTATATTGTCTGAGGCGCCTAAGAAATCCAGATCGACTTGGAAGGAGGGACCAAGGCGAGGTAGACGCGTATGTGGGTGGAACAGTTATGTAATGAACGCTCACTATGAGGCCAGACGTAGTTTTAAGACCTAGGTACTCAGTGGTCATTCCTTATCTGGTCCTGTTTATGATGAAATAAAAAGAAGCAAAAAGTTTTTAAGAATAAACTCAAATTTTGTCAGAAAAATGCTGATGAGCAAATCAGAATGATTTCTTATATTTACGCGAACACTACACATTGATTAAAACTACTTTTACGGATTTTATCGCGTTTAATTATACTTTTAATTATTTTTATTTTTAATTCCCGACGTTTCGGGTGCTTTCCAGCACCCATGGTCACGGGGGACTGAGGTGACTGACGACCCAATGTCATTGTTAAACCCGGAGTTTCCGGGATGGATAGATTAGCTGAACAGCGAGCAAACAGGGACTTTAAAAATTTCTGGAAGTCGACTAGTAAGTTAGACACTAAGCCTGGTCTTTCAATGAGCGTGGGAGGAATTAGTGAACGCCAATAAATTATGGAACATTTTGAAGTTCAATCTCCACTTAGGCCCTCAACACAGGTGGGAAGTGCTGAGAACGCATGTCATGGAAAGACACCGTTCAATACTACGTAGATCGTAGCACCCTGGTGCATGCCTGTTTTCTTGATCTTTACAGGGCATTTGACCTCGTCTCGTATGAAGTGCTCTGGAGGAAGGTAGAAGACAAGAGTGTACCGTCAGAGATATGTGGTCTGTTCAAATATTGGTACAATAATCAAATAAATCATATGAAATGGAACGATATACTTAGTGAAGCGTGTAGGTTGAAATGTGGGGTAAGGTAATACGTGGAAATACGTGGATGCTCTCATAGGCGAGCTTAGTAGCAAGCGTGTCGAATGCAGTGTTGGTGGGGTTAGTATTAACAACATCAGCTATGCAGATGGTTAGTATTAACAACATCAGCTAAGGGCATGGTGCTGCTGGGACCGTCGGTGTGGGCAGTAGAAGAGTTACTGAAGTTGTGTGAAGCCTATGCTGAATCGCATGGTTTGGCATATAATATCAAAAAAATGTGAGTACGTTGTCTTTAGGTTCAGAGGCAAGCTTAGGACTGATGAAACTGACCTGTTCTTGAATGGGTCAAAAATTAAAAAAGTGACGCCCTTTAAATATCTAGGTCATTATCTTGCCGATAATCTGAAAGCCAATGTAGATATTGAGAAGGAACGCAGAGCTCTAGCGGTCAGGAGTGACATGCTGTCCCGTATATTTGCACGATGGACGGACCTAGTTAAAATTATCCTATTTAAGGCATACTGACAGAGTCTGTATACGAGCAATCTGTGGGTCAATTACACCAAAAGGTCGCTGATACTACAAAAATATTATTTTTATAATATTTTAGTAGTTCAAACCCTTAAGTAAAATATGAAAATGATATTTACGTGTAACATTTATATGTATTTTAACAAAATATATTCTAAATGTTAATTTTTCCTTTCCTTTGTCGAATGTTATGAGTAGCTGTGAAAAGGGGACCAAGTGCGGTACAAACGATACAGCGTCGCTGATATAAGAGTTGCGATCTAAACAAGCGCCAATCTCAATAGCAGTTACTTTAATCATAGCATCTATAGTAACGTACAACGATTTTGAAACAGAACTTAGCACCTGGTAAAGTTATTCGTGCGGTTAGATTCAAGTGCTATTTTGTAGTTTTCAGATATTAAATTCAAATTTCTTAGTATCTTGAAGTGGCCTAGCTTTAAGAATAGTGAGTCATTTAATGAGTGAGTAATAATAATGGCACTTTCTGACCACAAGAACCCAAGTTAAACTATAATAGGTTTTTCATGATTTTGAGAATCTAGGTATTCACGAGGTCTTGATAAATGAAACATCCTTAAATAAACAACTATATGAATCTTATAGTTTTTGAGTTATGTGGTTCTTTTTCATGTTTTGAGACGCACAGTAATCCGCTGCAAACTAATTAGCTTAGAAACCTAATACTTGAGACACGTAAACTTAGCGGAAAACACCACAGACATCGCTATAGCAAATGTTGCTTTACTCAAATTTTAAAGTAAATTACAAACGTGTGCCGCATTGCTGGATGCGTGTTAGTTAAACAGAGCTCTTGACTTTCTTTTTTTTTTTTGGAACAATGATAAAAATGACTTATTTTTCTTGTACTTTTGCTACTCACCAAACATTTTCCGTAAAGAAATATTTTTCATTTATGATTTTCTTACTATGTCCTATTAATATCTTGTGTGATATGTCAATCAGAAGACGATCTTGCGCTCTTGCGCGCAGGACCTTATAGCTATCTACTGAGAAGATCGTCTGTGAATTTTAGGGCCCACCTTAAATAAAACATCATGGGTATATATACTATATATATATATATATATATATATATATATATATATATATATATATATATATATATATATATATATATATATGTATATACATATATACCAAGGAAACCGAAACCAAACATAGAGGGTCAAAACAAATTCAAACACAATTAAATATTTAAAATAAAATAAGTTTCTATAAGGTATATGTCAGTTCAGGTATACCTCAAAACCAGAAAACTAAATTATACAACCAGTGCATGTTGCCAGTGATGACCTATGGAACCGAGACGTGGTCCTTCACCGCTGGCCGTATGAGGACGCTCAAAGTCGCTCAGCGAGCTATGGAGAGGGCTATGCTCGGAGTTTCTCTGCGTGATAGACTCAGAAATGAGGATATCCGCAGTAAAACCAGAGTGACCGACATAGTCCAACCGATTAGTAAGCTGAAGTGGCAATGGGCCGGCCATATAGCTTAAAGAACCGATAACCGATGGGGAAGAAAGGTTTTGGAGTGACAGCCTCGTACCGGTAGGCGTAGTGTAGGGCAAACCCCCACTAGATGGAGTGACGACCTCGTAAGACATGCAGGAAGTTGATAGACGCAGGTGGCTCAGGACCGTGCTTGGTGGTATACCTTGGGGGAGGCCTATGTTCAGCATCGGACTTGTGAAGGGCTGTAATGATGATGATGATATGTCAGTTAAATTAGTCTGTACATGCAAGACGTTAATGACATTCATTTTTATTACTAAGGCTGATAGAGTAATAATAAGTCATGGAAAACAATTTCTTCGTATTTTGTTTATACAAAATGAACGAAAATCTCTTTGGTTGTACTGTTTATATCTATATCTATATCTATCTATATTTATATATATATATATATATATATATATATATATATATATATATATATATATATATATATATATATATATATATATATATATATATATATATATATAGTATGTTAAGAAAAAATTAGAAGTAAAAAACACTTTCCCGCCATTTTTTGATAATTTTTCTGTCCGCCAAAAGGAGTGAAGGTAATGAAGAAATTCGATACATTCTGAAATTTTATTTCAAAAAAGAGAAATGTAACTCAAGCCGCGATGTTGATGTTTATGGACTTAATGCAATCTCAATAAAAGCAATAAAAGTAAGAGTAGCGCAAAGTTGGTTAAAGTGTTTTCATTCCAGAAATTTTGATGTCAAAGATGCAGCTTGCTCTGGTAGCTTTCATACGGATAAAGTGGATACCATTTTTGAAAAGTGGAGCCCGATCGTCATATTGGTAGTTACGACATAGTCGAGAAATTGAGGATTGACCACAAACAGTTTTGATCTATTGGACCAAGTTTGGCTATACAAAAGAGTTCGATATTTTGGAATTAAACGAACTCACTGAAAGAAGGAATTGTGTACTCATCGATTCGTATCTCTACTGCCACAAAATAATGACACTTAAGCAAGAAATTGAGAAAAAACTACCGGAATGGATCAACAGAAAGGGAACGGTCTTTTATCATGATAACGCCAGACAAAGAGAGAAAGAGCTTGATTGGGGAGTGTTAAATGTTAATGCATCCACCATATAGTCCTAACCTTGCACCCTCAGAATTTTACCTGTTTCGGTCTCTTCAGAATTCTTTGAGTAGCGTTAGGTTAATATCAAGAGAGGACTGTCAGAACTTTATTTCGCAAAAAATTCTCTTTTGCAATGCAATGTAATTTTGCAATTTTTTGCTCAAAAATGCCAAGATTTCACAGCAACGGGATCATATCAATAATTACAAGATGGCAAATAGTTATCGAAAAAAATGGCTCATACATATTATAATTAATAGTATCTTACGCCACTAGGGAGGAATGTATGACACTGCAGCCCGTGTGGTATTGGAGATAAGAACGCGGGTTGCGACGTCATATTTTCCTCCCGTAGTGCGTATACTATTTTATATCATGACTTGATCGAAATGACGTACTTAAGAAGGTATCATGACTGACATAATTTTGACGTTTATAACAATAGAGCTAGAAATTTAACGCATGCGTACTAAATTAATAAGGCATTGAATCGGGTGTTAATGTGTAATGGGCACCTTCGTCTCTGAAAGTAGGGTCGAAGTACGAACTTTCGATGAAGGTATGGCAAAAATGCAATTAAACTTTGAAAAAAAAAGTGTTTTTGAAAAAAAATAAGAAGAAACCCCCAGACCTAATATTTTTACCCGACTTAATATTTCACTTTTACTATTAATGCTGTTGTATTTCGTGTGGTGAGAGTAAAGAACCAGATACACTTTTTAGTGAAAACGAGGTATTCCATCTTGGTCCTTAGGGTTGAAAACGCACCTGCGTTTTAATTCTTCATTGAGAATAGATGTAGATCTCTACAGCCCACAGCATCCATTTACTATCATCACTGTGTGATCGTTTGTTACATTTATTATACAAAAAATTCATTAGTTTAAAGGAAATCTTATTGCACAGAGGTAGGCGCGCGCGGCGAAGTCGCGCGGCGCTGCCGCATGGCTTTGCTGTACCGCGCGACGCGGCTCAAAGACCGCGCCGACACCCACGTCTTCACCTTCGTGGTCACGAGGTCCGCCACCCGCGAGCCTGACCGCGACGTCACCTCTAAGGACTTCTGCTGCTCGCACCAACGATGGGCCGTCGCATTCAGTCGCTCCGATGCCTCGCTAGGTCAGTGTTGTTTGACGCCTTTGTATTTCTGTTGCGGCTATTAGCCGAAGTGCTGATACATCTCTGTTTATTCAATTACATCTAGGTGCAGCTGGTTGCAGTTGATTAAAATATTACGTCTTATAATAAAAAGTGGTTAATTGATAGTCTCAGGTTTAGGTATGGTTTATAAAGAGTCCTGATTTTCGTAGTTCTTTATATTTATGACAAATAGAACAGTTACAGTACACTTAAGTTTTACCAACCGCAATCGGCTGTACCTAGTTACTAGGTATACTAAGAAATGAAATGATATGAAATATCTTTACTTCTCCGAAGTAAAAAAATAAATCTCGTTTGAGAAATATCATTTTATATAAACGCTAAATCTACTACAATTTTGAAATGAGAAGAATCGGTGAAAGAAACTTCACTCAACAAGTATCCTTTTTTTTTCCAATTTTTAAAGCCTAATTTCATTCGCACTTCGACTTTTAGCGCGGTCGTCACATTGCCATAAAAATGGTTTTTAATTTGACCAGAACCAGTATTTTATATTTGATGAAATCGCTTTTTACCGATCATCTTTCCTCTTTAACAGGTGTGTACCTGGTGTGGCGGGGCGCTTGCGAGGGTATGCGTGTTTACGTGGACTTCACTTTTACGTTGCTAAGCCGTGATCATTTCACTGCCAATGAGGGTTTCTCGGGCAAACAAGTCCGGTTTAATGCTGGCTGCGCAGCGCAGGGTCGTGGTCGTTACATCACGCTCGCTGAGCTCAATGCTAAGTTTGCGGACGCTCGGGGAGAATTTCAGCTCGAACTCACAATGTCAAGAGTTCGCACATTATTCTCCTGTGAGTTACGAGCTCCTCGCCTCGACACACCACCAATAGCTTTCGCCGGTTTCGATTGGTCAGTATCAGCGAGTGGTGGTAACAAGGAGCCCTTAACACTGCGGTTGGTGCGTTTATCTGGAGAGGGACAACGCTGTCGTATTCGTTATGCGCTCGCTTTGGGCGAAGGCGAGCGGCGATTGCATTCGGGTGCACTTGAATGTGTTTGCGATCCCGATGGACGGACACCTCCTTGGAACCCTCGCCCTCCTTCACGCATTCTTAATAAAGGTGTCCGATTGACTGTAGAGCTAGTGTGGGCCCGCGCTTTGGCAGAGCTGGTGGTTCCAGCTGCTGGTCGAGCAGCAACTTGCTATGATCGAGACAAACAAGCATGGGCGATTCGGTGCGACACTCACTCAGAAACTGTGCGCCTACATATGCTCTATCGCGACGTGCATAATGTGCCTCGTAATCATCTACGATACGTGAGCTGGTCAGCGTGGCTGGTTCGAGCGACACCAGCCCCTGGTGAACCCGATGCAGATGAATTGCCAGGAGCACCTTTTGAGCATTACTACGCGCAAGACAGCGCCGATGAGGGTCTTATGATGGAGACAGCGCTGAGAGTAGAAGATATTTCTCGATCCGGTTGCGCATTTCTACACGCAGGCGGCGAGCTTCGCGTGCGACTTGAATGGGGCGATACGTACTTGCTCTTTCAGGCAACGTATCATGTTTACGACGATCTTTGTCGCTTACATGCTCATCAAATGAGGTTGGTATTTAAAACAACTGTATTACTCAGAAATTAATAATGTCCTCCAGACCGAATTTTAGTCACGGCGGCCAGCCTCAACGAAGACTAGTCATCGGTGCAAAACAGGATTATAGTGCCCAAGTGTACGCGCATGCACAGGTGCACTCTCTGTTACCTTGCTCTTATAATCCGATGAGACGGTATGCCGACACAACCGAAAAGTGAACAAGCGCAGGACCAACGGCTTTACGAGCTTTCCGAGGCACAGGGGTGAGACACCGCCAATATCCTGACTCCGGGCAGCTTTTGAGTTTTTCTTAATGGAAAAACTCTATAATTGATGTTTTTGCGCAACCCTGTATTAGAACCCAGGACTTCATGATCAGTAGTCGCACCACTACAACCAATAGACCAACGAGGTAGTCAGAAATTACACTATATTTGACTGAAGTCAATTTATTCTTTATTTTCAATTTGCTCGTATGTCTATCATATCTTTTAATATTTATGTATTGGTATACTAAATTTTATTATAATATGAATGTGTACTTAATTTAGATACAAGCATATCGACGACGGAAAGGAAAATATTACCAAGCGACGTAAGTATAGGAAACTTTACAGGAGAGCTGATTAAACCTTGAAATTTTGAAAAAAAACATGTGACAGTGTTAACAGTAATGGTAATCCAATAGCACAATTTGTTGGGAGGCCCATACGAACGACGCTTCTAAAGAAGCGCTTTGTACCAAACCCGATCGAAGGCTTCCGATATTTTATTTTAATTTTATTTTATTTGGGGAGCTTACACCTACAATACAAAAACAAAAAATACTATCTAGATAACTATATTAAAACTTATATGATAATAAAAACTTCCCCATATAGGCATAATATAATTATTACATTCACAACAAATATTTACTCAAACAGACTTTACGAAATCAATCGTAAGAGGAGTATATGTCCAAACTAACAGCCTAGGTATCCCTCTAGGACTAATGCATCCATCATCTTGGAGTCAGGTACAGTAGACGATCACCAGCTGAATAACCACTGCGAAAACAGTATTAACGGGTATAATGGTTTCCATGTTTTTGGAGTACAAGGAGGTATAAATCAACTAATAGGCCTCTAGTTGAACAGGTCTGAACTGTCGCCATTGTTAAGTATCGGGTGCACAAACGCTGTCTCTCATAAATTTGGGACTACGTTTACGCCTAGTAGGAGTACCGGAGAAGACGCGTTAAACCGGTACCCACTCCGGAGCACATTTCTCCAGCACAATATGAGGAACTCCATCGCTCGACTTGTTGACGTACGGTGAGAGAAGTGCTATGCGCACTGTGTACTGACTTTTGCTCCATGATACTGAAATATTTATATTTCAATATTCGTAAAATACGAGTAACTCAAAAATTATCACAGCAATAGAAGAATAAGTAACACTTAAATGAAAATAATAACCACTTCTCTTGACCAAGCGGCGAGTCACTGGGACGCGCGGTCACACACCCACTCACTAAGCGCCAGCTCGCAGCGCAGTGATTCAAGCTTTTTGTTCTCCTCTCCTGGTACAATATTAAAGTAGTAGACAATATTAAATCACGGCCTAGTTACAGGACAGTTTAAGATCAACGTGAAAGCCTCAACTAACGTTTTATTATATAAATATTCCTAGAAGAGATATCTTAATGCCAAAAAATATTAGAAAACGGCAGATCATATTCAGCTACGAAAAAAGTTACAGAAAGGAAAAATATCACTAAACGACATCTTTTTGTTAATCAGACCCTGGTAAAATATATCTAAATGACAAATAGCTAATATTTAGGACAGGTGGTTAGAGGCTACAAAAAAAATTTGATAGGGAAAAATAGCCAAATACAGTCATTGTTAGTTTTTCGTGAGTTCGCGAAAAACTTACTTAACCAGTAATATTATAGTAAGTAGAAATAAGGTAGATAAAAAGTTGCCCTAAACAAAATATTTTTTAAAATGATGAACATTTTCATCGGTTGGTCTACGAAAACTTCAAAAAATTCTCGAATTTTAAAATTAATAATCGACATTAATTTAATCGTAGGAACATGAAAATGGGACAAATCAACGCAGAAAAAAATCTGATTCCAATGATATATATAACTAAATGTCGATCAGTGTCGCTTGGTAATTTTTTCCTTTCCAGCGTCGATATAAGTTTATTATATTGAAGACATCCCCCACTGTCCAATAGTTATATTCTTACATTTTAATGTTGTAAAGAAGAGATCGCTCTTTAGTGATAAGACCTCCTTTATTGTATATATACCCATCTCCCACGTTTTTTTATGTGTTTTAATGTACGATATGTACATACAAACAAACATATATTTATTATATTATATTAATGTAACAACAAGCTTATTATACCCTATGGCAGCGGCTTAAATAATCAAGCATTGCATTTATTTCTGTGGGTATTGTAAAACGCGACTTTGGTATATATCAGAAAGAACTCATGGCTTCCAAAAGATGTTTGTATGACCATCTCATTTCCAATAGACGTCAAATATACAAACCGACTTTGGGGAACAGCGTTCAAGGCACGAGATGTCTATTACTCGTCATCATTAATCCACCTGTCAGTCAGTCGTCAGTCGTAGATTGATTGACTCAAACGACTTGCTAACGAAAAAGAAAATGTATAAAGTGTGCCACGTGATGGAGGCGTAAGCGAATCCATCACTCATCACATAGGTACCGTGAGAGTCAACTATTGATGTTAAAATAGGTCTAATTAAATAGGTAACGAAAAAAAAGAACTAATGCTTCGTAATTTATAATTTCAGAAGAGAAATAGCTGCGTTGCAGGCTGAAAACTATTCACTTGAACGGCAACTGTTCAGCTATCAGAAGAGCCTTGCGTACGCGCAAGCGCAGGCTGGTGAACCAACAACAGCGGAAGCTGGAGGCCGACGCTCTCCTGCTGAGCGTTCTCTGTCAACGGACACGGAGTATGCGTGAGCCGGGCTTAGAACGCGTCGGGAACGCGTTTACACCGGCTGTACTATCATGTGTTCTCCACTCTTCTATCTTCTCGACTGACTCAGACGTTTTTGAGCAATTTATCTATTTTTCTAAAGGTTTTATGGCGAGCTGCGCCCTCGTCCGCACCGCTTCCCACCGGTTGCCTGCACTCTCGCCGCTCAACTCTATCGATAGCCGATTATTATATTCGACTACTTTTCTATTTATCTGTACATAAAATATATTTAGATATTATATACTATGTATATTTCTAGCTTGAAACTCGAATTCATATACTGCAAACAGTCGATTTACGAATAAAAATGTAAAAAAATGTGACTATTTCTTATTTTCCTATTCCTGGGTTCAAATTTTGGGCCGGTCCAAAAATCAATTGCTGCATTTTTCTCCAGCCACTTGCTCTGTGACGTCTGTCCGACGTCCCACAAGAGCATTGGAATATAACAGTGAGGGTATAAGGAGTGCACCTGTATTTGCATATATTCGATTTAGAGGACATTATCATTCATCATATCATCATTACTATATATATATATATATATATATATCGTCGTTACTATATCTATGGTCTTTACCATAAGGGCACACGTGGCCTGTACCCAGGGCCCCAATTGTCACTGGGGCCCCTATTAATGAAATATTATTTGATTTTTACCATTTAACTGTAATAAATATAAGATCATAGCATAAAAATGTTTTTGTTCATTTTTTTACTTTCCAACAGGGCCTCAAATTTTTTTAGGGCCTCAAATTTATTAAAAAGCACGTAAAGCCGTTGGTCCTGCGCCTGATCTCTCTCCGGTCGTGTCGGTTTACCATCCCATCGGATTATGAGAGTGAGGAGATAGAGAGTGCACCTGAGCTTGCGCATACACTTGGGCACTATAATGCAGTCCTGCGTCGATGGCTAGCCTCCGTTGAGGCAGGCCGCCGTGGCCGAAATTCGGTCTGGAGATATAGAGACTCGATTAAGAATCAAAACGCAGATACGCTGTCATCCCTGAGGACTAAGATGGAATACCTCGTTTCCAGTAAAAAAGGGTGTCCGGATCTCTATACTCACATATATACTATATATATATATATATATATATATATATATATATATATATATATATATATATATATTCTATTTTGTCCCTTCTTTAACTTAATTATAATTAATTAATGATGAAATACAAGTTTCTGTCAATACAAGTTTTATGTCTGACGGATCAAGGGCTGGTACGACTTGTGGTTTTTGTTCACGTTCTATTTAGTTATTTAAAAATCTCCATGAAGATGAAATTCATAGTGTGGGAAGTACACAAACACATTATTTTGTTAGCAGTGTCGCAGATACATATATATGCATGTTCAACACATTCCAAACAAAACAGCTTTTACTTAATTATTGTTTTACATAAATTCGCTTTGATCACAATACTACACAGTCAAGTTATCCATAATAACAACTTCATCAAACAAAACTTTAATGCAAATGCTATAAAAACAGTTTTTTCAAATATCCCACCGTGGAAATTCGCTCTAAAATCTTTTGCGCTGTCTTTTGTTCATTTTTGAAAATGCATCCTACAGTAATCATTGTCCATGCAGAGCTTATTTTAATCGAAGTTTCTACACTATATATATATGTGTATATATATATATATATATATATATGTATATATATATATATATATATATATATATATATATATATATGTGTATATATATATATATATATATATATATATATATATATATATATATATAAGATGTTTGGATGTTCATTTCCTTATCATTAAATGGATTCGAATGAAATTTCGTACATGGTCACATCCATTACACTACTACCACAGTCTAACTACCTTCTTAAGCTGTGGTTCTACGATTGTTAATGTGTATAAGAAAACTATAAAAATGAGCGGAATCAGCGCTAAGTCTCATGATTATCACATGATTTAACCATCAGGTCTGTCATTTCTATTTTTTAAAAGGTTACCCTCACACTAGCATTTTCTCTTGTATTACTGGATCCGTGCGGGATACGAACTCGTTATTTTATGCGCCGCAACTCATTGCTAAGCCACTGCGCCAAGGATACGTCAATCTATTTTTTTAAAGTTTTCTATACCGTTAACGATCGTAGAATATTATCGTGGCTAACCCTGCATGTCGTGATTTAAATTGAATACATAGCCTACTTAGGACTACTGGAGCATGAACTTGAAGACGTACCCGTTTCAACGCGGGCTGACCCACGAGCAAATGTTTTACTTTTTACTTTTGTCATACTAATAATATTTCAGTCAACCTTGCTTAAAGGTTGACAGTTGAATAACGCTTTGGCGAGAAACTTTCGTCATTTAATTTGAGTAAGTACTTATCAGCTGAGTTTTAACGCTGCATGTTGTGATATCTTCCCTCTGTAAACTAATAGGGAAACCGCGCAGATCTCGTTAATTATTATTTGCGATAGTTTTCATCCTGCGACGTAATGTTAGAATAGTCCGAGCGCTATGAGACATGTGTAAATAGACGTTATATATAGCGTTTATTTAAATTAAATGGAATTCTGCCAGCAAGTACAAACGTAGTAAGCAAGCTACAGTTGAAAGAGCTACGCTGCAGCTATGTTATAGTGGTATCAGGAATGGGTCGGCTCGACCTGGAAAGGACCACGCTCTCACATAATACCAGTGTAAAATAGCAGCTTAATACTGCTGTGTTTCGTATAGTGAGTGTAGAAATCCGGAGACCCTTTTATACAGGAAACAAGGAGTTCCATCTTAGTCCTCAGGGGTGACAACGCATCTGCATTTTGATTCTTAATCGTTAATAAATATAGATGTCTATGGGCTACAGCATCCACTTACCATCAGGTGGATTGAGCGTTCGTTTGTCACCCTTATTCTATAAACAAGTAGCAATGACTGAAGTCTTACTACATCTAACTTTTAAAGTTAATAAAATAAGTTTAAGTCAAAGTTAAAGTTCCGATATTTTTGTAGTAATCCAGCGTAAGCTAGGCATATACGATTATATATGAACTCGGCCTAATCAATCCCTTACAGTCCACTGCTGGGTACGGGCCTTTCCCATAAAAACGCTTGGTGTGCATATTGACATTCGCAGAAATTTACTTTTAATCGGGGCTATTTGGTTGAATTTATTCGATTCTAGAACTTGAAATGTTGCTTTTTTAAAATCTATGCTTTATGTTATTATGTACGCTCGCAAAATTTGTAAGGAAATGGCCGAATTAATTTTATAATAATTATCCTAATAAATCGAGCCAATTCTATTCGAAATATAATCAGATAGTGTTTAATTAAACTTTAAAGATAGAATAAAATTATCGCATTTAATTTGCTTCTGACATTTTGATTGTACTCCATTGATAAAAGGTTAAAAGGGGTTTTTATTAATTATACTTGTATTAACGTGTTATTGATGTCTTTATGTGTCTGTGTCTGTGAAATCAAATGGCCCGATAAAATGGATACTACATCGCCCAAAATGTAGCTTTGTTCGAGGCTGGAGATGGACAACGTGAAGTGGCACGCACACTTCATTTGTGTCGCTTGAAGGTTAAGGGGGTATACAGCAGGTACCTGGATTCTGGTGATTTTGTTCGGTGACCTGGAACCGGCAGACTCCGGGCAACTATAGAACGTGATGACTGTTTTTTTCAATCAGTTCGTTGCGCGACCGTAGGCTTAATGCTTTCCAGTTACAGCAAGCGTTACGTGACGTTCGAGGTGTCGAAATCAGTAGGTGGACAGTGATACGAAGACTAAAGGAACGAAATATAAGATCACACAAACCGCTAGCTCACCTCCAATCTCACCTGCAGTTTTATCGAGAACATGGTTTCCGCTGTTTCATTCATTCCCGAGCTAAAGTCGCTGTGCTTGAAGAGTGGGAGAACATACGACAATATTTCATCGTAGCGCTTACCATATCGATGGCTAAAAGACTACAATAATGCCAGGGTAAGGGGGAGGGGAATGTTAATACTAGTTATATAATATAAAAACATTAATATTTGTTTGTTTGTATTTTATGTGGTGCCATACCGTTCATCACGTTGCGGTAAAACTTTGTCAACATATAGCTTGCACTTCCGCGAAGATTATAGACATAGTTGGACTCGGTAGGTAACAAGAATAAAAAAAAATTTGTATACTTTAGAAACAAGTTAGTAATGTCTTTAAGCTAAAATAAAAACAATTCATATTTTATACATTTCTTCATACATTTTTAATGAGTCAAGACTCAAGAGTATGAGAGATGTGGAATTTTACAACCTTTTAAAAATTCATAACTCCGAAAATATTACTGTATCGTAAAAAGTCGTAGGACCTATATTATTTGAACTTTACAAAAAAATATAAAAAAAATATTTTAATCGTTTATTCCTTTTCTTAATGTTTTTTTAATGAGTCAAAATTATCCGAATTTGGGATTTTTAGAACCTTTAATAATTTGTAACACCGAAAATATTAACTTTATCGTAAAAAGTCATTGGACCTTTTTTATTTATCACGAAATATAAGAAAAATTGTCCCATTTAACAATAATAACACCTTATAATTGAAAAAAATCGGTTTACACAACGTCATCGAGTAGCTCAATGTTAACATGCATTTATATCACGAGTAGGACAATTTAAAGAGAATTTAAAAAAATTGAGGGGAACAGTTTTCGGTACTCATGCGCTGATTCCTCCTGGACTATTATAAATGTTATATATTTTTAGCCGTTTCATCATAACTTATTAAAACAATTCGTTAAAAAGAGATTCGTTAAGAATTAAGGACGCACCTGCAATCAAACTGCACTATTGACCTCCAAACTCCTCCTGCACTATCGACCTCCGTCTGTGCAAGGGGGGTGATGTGCCGGCGCTGTAATCACACTACAAGCGAAACACATCGAAGCCTAAATCACGCTATCAAAGTTCCAAAGTAAAAACAGTATATATAGAATAGCTCCGAAGTGCCACACAGAACATTGACCGCTACCCGGGCAGAACGCATTGCCCGGCGGTAGATCTCCCACCGGGCAAGGTTGTCTTACAGATTTTATCGCGTTGAAGGATAAATTCAATTAAACACGATAAAATTTATAAAAGTACATAGTTTTATTAAATGTCGTAGCCAGAGAAACCAATAGACTAATGATTAGCGTGGCCTCGAGTGAGAAAGGACGATAACGTAGTTTTAGGTTATACAGTAATCTTTATGACTTTTAAACATATTTAGATAAAATTTTAATTGTTGTTAGAACTGAACTGCACAAGATTCACCAATCTTATGCTCACAAAACACTTTTTTTCTCACTTAAACTCCCTTGTATACTTCTTAGATAGCTACTACTACTACTACTACTACTACTAACTGTCAAAGTTGTAAAAAAACCGGCACGGAGAAAGGGACAAACAATCACACTGCTCTGTCTCATTTCTATGCAAGACGTATGCATAAATCTATCTTTTTCGTGTGTTAATACAAAAGAAGGCGTCATTTTGTCTATAGGTTTCTCTGTCTAAGTTAAATGTGTTGTTTTCGATTTTTTATAGAATAATGATGACAAACGAGCACACAGTTCACCTGATGATAAGTGGATGCTTTGGCACAAATCCATCTTCCACTAAGAACCAAAATGCAGATTCTTTGTCACCTCTGATGGCTAAGATGGAATGCCTCAGTATTAATGAGAAAGGGTCTCCGCATCTCTACGGTGAGTACCATATAAAACATAACAGCATTAATCTGCTATTTTACGCTGGTATTCAGTATGAGGGTGGGCCTTCACTGGTCGTACCAACCGATTTGTGCTACAACCGTAATATAGCTGCAACATAGCTTTACAACGTATGAAAATATTTATATTAATATTTTTTTATCACTTATTATCATTTTATATTAATAAAAGTTATATGCAAATAAGATTATAACCTGTATGCGGGGGCGGAATAACGTGTGCTTAATCAACATCGTGTTTACCCATGGGAAAATGATTGCGTGTCTTAACAAATAAATTATTTAAAATGGAACCTTGATTGTTTTTTTATCGGGTTAATAATTTAGTAAACTTCTAAAAATATTAGTATTGTTAATTATACGATTTTTAACGTTATTCTTCCACGGAAATAAAATAAGGTAAATCTGTAACAGTAAAAATCAGTTTCAAGGTGCAAAGTTATTAACATACATGTATAGGACAAAAGGACGCAGCAATTTTTTTCCATGCCAGTACGTAGTTTTAATGAGACAATTTTGACTTTTTTCTGATAACAAGACATTACACATTAGTTCTCGTTGTTGGCAAAACATGGGATAGGTGTCCATTATATCCACTTACCATTTGGTGAAATGTGTGCTTGTTTGTCACTTTTTGTGCTTATAAAAGAAACATCAAACTTTTAATATATTATTTATACATAACATATGTTATGTATAAATAATATGTTCGTTTTTTTGCAAAATTTCATTTTCAAATGGGATTCGAAGCCTGAATTATTAATTCTTTCACATAGAATATATAGGCTTAATTTTATTAAGTATATACTTTAGTGTCAATAAAAAGTGTTTATTTATAATTATACACAAGCAAACTAAAACTAAAGAATTAACGTCAGCTTTATTTATAGTTATAGCTCAAGAACAGCTGACCTGACTTTTATGAAACGTTTGAACTCATACAAGAAGCTTATGCTTTCCCATTACCCACAAGCTGTAAAAGGTGTTCATAAATTATGTATTAAAAGAAATACGAGCATTTTAGTGTAGTGAATCGAAGAAAAATACTCTAAGAACTATAATAGATGTCCTTTTTGACGCACTGTTTTTAACATAGAAAACAAGGAAATTTGAACGGAACCGAAGCATCTTACTAGACGATTTTATAATGTCCTACAGACTAACTATATCGGTCAAAGCGGTCAGTCTCAGCGAAGACTAGCTACTTGCTCAGGACATCAATCAGGAATGCAAACTTGCCCGAACAAACTTCGGCCGATGACGGCTGAACTCGGACGATCGAATCAAACGCTTGTAAAACAAATAAAGTGCTTACACAAATACGACCGCCATCGTCCGATAACGCACGAAAACGGCCGATCAACCGTCGAGTCCGAACTTGTTGGGATTTCTCGCCCGACTGCCGGCGTCTACATTGCAAAGTGTATTTGTCGTTTAATTTAATCATTTTGTCTTTATTCTGTTGTTTCTGTCAGTGTTCTTATCTACCTAAGTGACTATGGATATTGAAAATATAAAAGAATACCGGCAACGTTCAATGTCGGCACAAGTGTGTACAAAACAGTGTACCATGTTGAAGTGTAAGCACATAGAAGTCCGAGTTACTCCTCCGGGTAGTTCTGTCCGCCATCGGCCGATAAAATTTCGGTTTTGGTGCAAACGTACCGTTATGGTCAGATGGGACGGCAGTCCGAAACGACCACAGAGAGATCTGCCCAGGACTACTTAACGGCTATATGTACTTTAAGAGACTCGAGTGAAACACTGACAACTTCCTGAATCCGGCCTGTTACTGTAACTTCTGTGAAAGAAAAACACAATTACCTACTGTTTTTTCTTTGTCTCAAGATTCGAACATTCGTGGCCTCATGACCATCAGTCATGTTTACGACCACTAGGCCAACTATCATTCAAATATAATTTGATTTGCTCAACAGTAAGGGTTATTCTTACATTATAATGCAGGTAAGTACGTGTTTACATATGTATACACGTGTAACATGATTCATACGTACCTACAAAACACTCATAAACATAAATTACTACAAATAACCTACATAATAATACTCTGTGCGTATTGAATATAACTATATAATACATATCATAACTAGAAAACGTACACACCCATACATAACTAGCAATATTTTATAAATATGGCTCCAAGAAGAAAAAAAGTACACAGAAAAGTACACAGTGGGAGTGGCAAAAGAATAAGACATAAATTTGATACGGCATGGATTATATGTACAGTAATGCCGTCGGAATATCATAGGTAGAGATGATCAATGTTACAGAAACATCGATGATGACATCGATATTGATATCGATAGCTTAACATCGATGTCCGATATTTATCCTACTCAATACACCGATTTTGGCCATTATCAATGTTATAGCACCTATTTAGTAGGTTAAAATTAGCTGAACAAAAAATTAGTAGTGTTGTGTATGGTTTATTATTAATGAAATTAAAGAAATTAATAAAACATTTAGTGTGAAACAGTAATTTGAAAAATGGGAAAAACTTAACAAATATTAAGTTCACGTGTTATATTTTTTGCCGATAGTAGTGAATATTATTATTTTGATATTTAAATGTTCATATACAATTATAAATCTGGTATAAAAAATTAATATCCTTATTTACGATTTAGACGTAGGTTTTATATTCACTAATCATATCGCAAAATAAAAAAATTATTATATAGAGAAAATTAACAAACTTCACAAAAACAAAGTAATAGACTTTTCCGTCACCTTTGTTCACACAATTTTTAATCAAGCAGCCCAAGCAGTAAGTATTTATAAAATGCACTGTAGAATGCACTATGCAGTGAAAATTTCTACACTCACGATCGCCTAGTGATTTATTTTCATAAACTTCAAGCAAACAATAAACTTGTTATCCCAAGCTCAAAAACCAGCTAAATACAATTAAATTGTGTAGATACATATTGTTTCAAAATTATGTGTGTATAGACAGCAAGGGAAAAAATAATTAATTTGAATATCAATTTATGTAGAATATTTATTAGGCGACAACCGACACCGACACCACAATAACAAAGCGAAAGCTGTTACAACTGTGACATTACAGTTTACACTTGACAGCGAGTTTGACACAACACAACATAATGATATTTTTTTAGGTGATCGATGCATTTAGAAATCCTTAATTATTCACAATTTTAAACCTTTAATAGGAGTTGAAATATTTAGTTGATATTAATTTTGCGGGTTCGCATTGTTCACAAGTTCCTATTAATAAATTATTAGTTCATTGACATCAATGTTTGATATGTGGCAACATCGATGTTTCGATGTTTAAGGTTCAGGTTAACATAGATGTTAAAACATCGATGTTTTAACTTCTAACATCTATGATCATCGAACATCGATGATCATCGAACATCCCTAATCGTAGGTTAAATTTGTATTCGTATAGACGTTTGTATACGACCGCATAATATTGAATAGTATAGAAAATGGATTGATTGATGTAAAAACGATGATTTCTCCACTTCTGTCTATTTTTTTTGCGTTAAACAACTATATCGATTAGCTAGACATTTTAATTGAGAAGCCCCCTATTGGAAAACGCTCACGCTTGTTTCTGTGTTTGTAGTACCATTAAGGTTAATGAAATAGTAGTATGGTAGTGATATATCTTTGTTTGTAGGTAAAAGGATAAGTGTTCACCTTAAAATTTCATAGAACGGAAGCAAACTGACTTTGAACCATGACGATATAACTGAAATTGTTAATTTTATAATTCTCCGTGCTGTGCTATATAGTAGATCTCAGTACGTGTTGGGGTATTGGTATTGGTATTAGTGCAGGGCTTGAAATACAGATTAAATTGTGGTAACCCTACTAAGGCTACTAACATTATTTAACGTTATTTTAATTGGCTTTAGTAACTTTATCAAGTACCAAAACCCAACTTAGAAATGAGAAGTGGCTTATGATCAGTAGTGCGATGTACGTGGGCTGTTGTCATTTATCAGAGCAGATCGTCATAACTCAGTAAGGAGCGGCCTGTGCCCAGTAGTGGGACGTATACAGGCTGTAACTTTCTAATTACTTTTACTACTTTCTAATTATAAGTGCAAACTTAATGTCAGCAGCTTTATTACATTAGTTAAAATTTAGTCGGACAGACAAATGTATCAATAATTACTACAACCTAACACAAGTTCACTGCTGAACAAAACCTTCTACATAGAGTGCCACAAAGTAGGGCCGTTATTCACCTGCATCCCTCGACTTTTTATACGCGGTAGAGCCACGCCCTCACAGAATATCCGTGTGAAACAGCAGCTTAATGCTGTTGTGTTTCGTATGGTGAGTGTAAAGATCCGGAGACCCTTTCTTATTAGTTACGAGGCATTCCGTCTTAGTCCTCAGGGGTGACAACGCACCTGCGTTTCAATTCTTAATCGAGGATAAATGTAGATATCTATAGGCCACATTATCCACTTACCATCAGGTGACATGTGTGCTCGTTTGTCACCCTTATTCTATAAAAGAAGCCTTCCTGCATGTTTCATCAGGTAGTCACAACACCTAGTGAGAGGTCGCCTAAAACTGCGATAGCTGGTTCCAGGCTACCACACTAGAAAATATCTTCCCTCTTCGATTTTCAATTTTTCAAACAATATGGCGTGCCCATTGCTACGTCATCTTACACATCCACTGGTGTATTTCAGTTTATGATTTTATTACGCAGAAAAACTGCGAGCATTAACCTGTTTATGACATGAAGAGCGAGCTTGAGCTTGAATAATTAATTTATTTGTTATTAAATAATTATTTATAGATTCATGTACTATACTTTCTTCATTAACAATGCGTTTTATTCCATAACGTTATTTTTTGATAACTACCTTGAACTGATAACGTTTTTCATCGTTACGATAACAAGTTAAATATATTTTATTTTATTTCTATAGTAATAATATAAAAGTAACATTATTTAACGTTACTTTAATGGGGTTAAGTGACTTTATCAAGTCGTGCCAAAAACCGACTTAGTAATGAGAGGAGGCTTGTGATCAGTAGTGGGATGTACGTGGGCTGCTGCTCTATTTTTAGTACGTATTTAGGAGCCCGTAGCTCTTAAGCTAAGCTAATTACCCGGGATCGATCAGCACAAAGGAAGTTGTTATTTACGTGTTTGGTGGTGGAGGTAAAGAGCGAGGAAACCTTAATAATTCAGGATTAACTATTTTGAGAATATAAACGTCAAGTTCGCCAGTGTTATTGTCTTTCTACTGCTTAGCAATATTTTTAGATTCACACTTAATCTTTAAATGATTTTGCACGCTGGCAATAAATATAAGGGACATTGCACTAAATGTTCGTACTGGGAAACCTAATTTAGCGATGTACATGTTTAATAGGAACCAACAAAACAAAGACGTCAAAGATTTGAAAACGAACCTTTTTATATTTTAGGACCATAACTAGTGACATTATTTAATCTGTGCCATTGCCAGCGACTGTGATAAAATAATAGAGTTTTGGCGGGAACTTGGCCGTAGACGGATTGTCGCTCCTGTTTTGTCGCTTAAATAATGGTTTGAAGTGGATTTTGATTCGTAAAAGTGATGCGATTTTGTGAATTGAGTGTCCGCGCGTGTAAAGTATTAGAGAAAACGTCGAAACAAGTGCTTTGATGCCGATATAAACCTCAAGTTATTTTGATCGCTTGGGCGCCTTATGAATTTGAGTGGCTGTCGTCATCAACTGTCCGCTGCGTTGAGCTGTCGTCAAAATCTCCCAAGGGCTTCGCAATGTGACGCATCAGCATATTGTGAAGAAAAAGAATATAAAAATGAAGATTTCGATAGAAATGATATGCTCAGAAGGGCTAGAACCCAGATCCGTAAAGTCAGTTAATAAAAAATATGATAAAATATTAGAATAATTTATATGATTACAACAGACTAACTTTATTATACTTTTAACTTCTTTCAAGCTTCCGTCCTACGAATAACATCTATGTTGTGAATTCGCAAAGTTAAAATTAATGTTTGGTGTAAAAAGTGGACTTTAACATTTTGTTCAGTTATCAATGTGTAAAATAAACATTGAGTGAACTATATATACTAATCTATAAACATTAATTGTGGCTCAAAAATCAAGTTATAAAGTGCAGCGTTATATGAATTTACCCACATTACGTTAATTTTTACAAAGTGCAATCATCCGATCGGAACGCGTAAGCGTGTTCTAAACACGCATCACTTAAGACCTTCTTCTCGCGAACTCAACTAAACGCGCAAAACAAAGCAGCGTTCGGGGATTTTATTGCTGTGCGAATTAAATTGTGAATATTAACTATAACCACAGCGGTGACACTCCCTGTACGTGAAAGCTTAAGCGCCGGTGACCTTGAGTCGAAGCGTGTAACGCTAGGGTTGATATCGAACCGAAATGGAATATTATAGACTTGTACCAAAGAAGATACATAGTAGGTATATGTTATATATTATGTAAACTTATGTATTTGGGTAGTGAAAGATACGTTCAATTTTAAATCAACTTTTATTAAATGAGGCATATTAAAACTTCCGACAAAACCAAATATGCACGACAGTTAATGGTAATCGTAAATAATTAACCAACACTTAGTATTTCAGTACGCAATAATCAGTATTACCTACAATCCTTTAAAAATAATTTACTCTTATATATTTTTGAATTTTTCGATAATTTTTTTTTAATTTTCATTATTATTTCTAACAATTGCAAAAATTCATAGCATGTATATTTTTTTTAGAAAAGCCAAAGGTATGCAGGTTTCCTGGGACATGGCGGCCAACAAATTGTTCCCTATGTGTTGAGGAGATAAGTCATTTTTATTTCTAATGAAATAATCCATAAATAAACAATGAACAAATACAAAAACTCTTTATACATATCTAAAATTTCTTGACTCTCTAGTGGTATTTTTACTAGTGTATATTTCAGTTAATGTAATATAATAAAATTATTGGCGATATATTAGTTTTATTGTCATGGTATTTCACCATAATTTTTGTTAAGATCATATCGACTTTCATTAAAATTAGTTCACATATTTTTAGGTATCATAAAACATTATTAAAAATTAAACTAACAAAACAAGGACCCTTGTTTTGTGCAGTGGAGTTTATTTTAATTCTAATCACTTAAAATCACTCTCAGTATTTTTTGTACATATACTATAATATCATTTATTTAATAACAATATTAACATTTATCAAAGCATATCAAGCGGCTATAAAAACTAATAACGTTACTTGGTAACATAAGCTTAATACCTACATGAATAGATAGTAATATGTACATTAATATATCAGTAATATTCATATATTAATTGAAATATTATAATATCACTTGAAGAATATATTCATATTAACTAATACTGACAAATATCAGTATTACTACTAGCCCTCGGCCAAGGCAGTCGGCGACTGCCCGTTCCACGCCCCGCGCGCCTCTCAAGGCCCCCGCACACATCCAGACACCCACACATAGCCGCAAGCGATTTTACGTGCACACATGCTTAAGTGTCGTTTCTTTTCGCGTAGTGTATATATTCTTTGCTATAACTAATAACTCATTTCTTGTAGAGGTTACGGGTCATTTGTTGCCGTGCACTTTTCAAGTTATATTTTTGCGCATTAAAATAAAATAAAATGACTTCGTTAAACCTGGAATGGGGGTGTTATTCTACAGGCAATGAGGAGGACAATTATGTAAAATGCTCAAAATGCAAAGCAGCTTATCACTATCTATGTCTCTCTGCGGGACAGAAAAAGCTTACGCCCACTAACGTCCAAAAATGACAACACACCAATTCGTCAGCTGCAGAATGTCACCGTGCGCCCTTCAAAAAGGCCAGCTATGTCGTCTCCACCGTGTAAACAAGACTCCCTTGTAACGCGTGAAGGAATCCGCGAAATTATGGAAGAAGTTCTATTAAAGCATATGGAGGATTTTAAGATGCATTTTTGTTCTGAATTATCTAGAGTGAAAGAAGAAGTATCTAGCATAAGTAAAGCTATGAATTACATGAGCGACCAAGTAGAGGATATTTTGTTAAAATATAATGAGAGTAATGGTCTGATCAAAACGCTGCAAAAACGCGAAGGTGAAATGCAATCGAGTATTAATAATCTCACTGCTCGCATAAACCAACTAGAATAAAATACTCGTAGCAAGAATATCGAAATACAATGCGTTCCGGAGAAAAAATCAGAGAACTTAATAGGCATTGTAAAGCAACTTAGCAACGTAGTGGGCTTGACCTTCAAGACGAAAACATTATCCATGTTACAAGGACCTGAGATCCTGAGAGTAAACGGCCACGTTCCATAATAGTAGAACTATGCAATGCAAGGGTCCGGGACTCTTTTCTGGCTGCGGTCATAAAATTCAACAGGCTGAAGATTAATAACAGGGACAAACTGAATAGTACTCACCTTGGCTTTTCGGGCCCCACTTTAGCAATTTTCGTCATGGAACACTTATCCCCTGCTAACAAATCACTACATGCTGCAGCCCGGCAGATTGCTAAAAAAAAGGATTATAAATACGTGTGGGTGCGAGGCGGACGTATATTTATGCGTAAAAGTGACGTTTCAAGGTACATATACATTAAAGATGATAGTGTTCTTTCTAACTTAAAATAAAGCTTCATAAGCATGTTTCAGTGGACTTAGCACACTTAATGGATAGTTTATCTGTCTATTATCAAAATACCAGAGGTCTAAGGACCAAAATTCATACGTTTTATAGTAAATTATTATTAACAAATTATGATATCATTGTCTTAAGCGAAACATGGCTAAATGAAAGTGTATTAAGCTCTGAACTATGTGATAACCGCTACGAAGTCTGTAGAAGGGATAGGCAATCATCTGGGTTCCATTTTCAAAAAGACGGAGGGAGTGCTAATTGCTGTTTCTAAGAAATTTTCAGCAACTCGAATGATTGATTGGGAAAGTCAATGTGAAGATCTTTGGGTTTTGGTAAAGGTACCATACTTAGATTCTTCAAAACAAATAGCAATTTGTGCTGTTTATCTCCCTTCTCCAGTACAACAATTTATGCTAGAACAGTACTTAAAAAACTGTAACTCTATTATTGATAAATTTGAAGGTAAAATTTGTTTGATTGGTGATTTTAATTTAGGTACTATTGATTGGAATGCAATAAACACGGGTACAGTACATAATCAAACTTCAAAAATAAATACAACTTTAGTAGACTCTTGTTATACTTCAAATTTTAATCAATATAACTTAATACGTAACAGTAACTAAAGAATTCTTGATCTTATATTAACTGATTTACCAGTATGTAATGTCACATTAGCTTTAAGTAATCTCTCCGTTGATGACCCACAACATCCTCCAATAAAAATTGAAATTGTGCTTAATACGAACCGCATACTTAGTAACAATATTAATAATAAGAAAAATAATTACTATAAAGCTTATTATGATGCTATAAATAACTGTCTTGCAGAAATAAACTGGGAGGAATTGTTTTCCAAATGCCTCACTATAGATGAAATTATGGATAATTTCTACACTGTACTAAATAATATTATTAAGACTCATGTGCCCTGTAGTGAGTTTAAGAAGAGCAAATATCCTCCGTGGGTTAATAAATCACTCCTACGACTGCTTCGAGAAAAGAACAATTTACATCGTAGGTATAAAATATATAACAATCCTTTAGATGAGGTAGAATTTAAGTTACTTAACAAACGATGCGAAAAACTGGAACAAAACCTATATAATAATTATATTGAAATTACTGAAAAGACGCTCAACAAAAATCCCAAACACTTTTGGTCGTTTATAAAATCGCGAAAGGTGGGAAGTAATTCTTATCCGAATATTATGACACATCGGGTTATTTATGAATCCGACGGAACAGTTATATGTAACTTATTTCTTAAATCATTTTCGAAATCATTCGCTATAACAGACTCAAGAGCTCAGAATGTAGCCAGTCCAACTTCTACCTATCTCAACTATATGGCACAAAATAGCTTCAACCTTGGGACTCTTTCGATATCTCGGGAGTTATATAGGCGCTGCAAGATGCGATCGGGGCAGTATTGGAGTTGGCGACACAAGCGAAGCTTCGGAGCGGAATAAAATTAATCAGTGTGATTAATTATTAGTGTTTTTAACTTTAATTAGTGTAAAGTGAATTAAAGTGTTAATTTAGGTAAGTCTATCGGCAATTTTTATTGTAACGAACCTCAAGCTCGTAACAATACTAAAAAAACTACAATCACTTGATACAAATAAAGGTGCAGGCCCAGATGAAATCCCACCTATTTTTATCAAAAACTGTGCTAAAACACTGGCTGTACCTTTAAAATACATTTTTAATTACTCCTTATTGACAGGTGCATTTCCAAACGTCTGGAAGATAGCTAAAGTAGTTCCAATACATAAATCTGGCGACAAGAACTTAGTATCGAATTATCGACAAACTCAATTTTGTCGACAATGGCAATAGTTTTTGAATCTGTTGTTTGCCCCTCAATACAAAGCCATTTTCAGCAATACGTCAGCGTATATCAGCATGGTTTTTTAAAATCGAAATCCACTTGCACAAACTTAGTCACATTTGTCGAAGGAATTGTTAAAGCTCTAGATAAACAGGAGGAAGAAGACGTTGTGTACACAGACTTCAGCAAGGCCTTCGACAAAATACCCCACTTACCTCTTATAGACAAACTTGCTGCCTATGGCTTTACAGGAAATTTTGCCAACTGGATTAATTCATATCTAACGAATAGACGTTTTTTCGTTGTTGCTAAAGGCTATAAGTCTGAATCTTACAAGATAACTTCAGGAATTCCTCAAGGATCCCATTTGGGGCCAATTCTTTTAAACGTATATATCAACAATATGCCCAATAGTTTCCTTTCATCAACGCCTTATCTATTCGCAGATGATTTGAAAATTGCCAGAACTATTAAGTCCCAAGCTGATGTTCTCTTGTTACAACATGATTTAAATAGGTTATACAATTGGTGCTGTACAAATGGAATGGAATTAAATATAGATAAATGCTTTTTTATTAAATTTACACGCAAACATACTAAAACTGAATCCAAATATTATATTGATGGCAAACCATTAAAAGAAGTTGATAGAATTAAGGATCTGGGAATAATTCTAGATAACAAATTTACTTTCGTACCACATATTGAAAGCATTGTTAGGCGCTCATCTAATATGCTGGACTTTATTATTAGAAACAGTAAAGTGTTCAAAAACTTACAGACACGTATCACTTTGTACAAAGCACTAGTACGTAGTCTTCTTGAATACTGCCCTGTTGTATGGAGGTCACACTAAGCCACGCACATATTAAGAATAGAACGGGTCCAAAAACGCTTTTTATGGCATCTATCTCACATCTCCAAAGTTTCAATGAAAAAGTTATCCTATCATGAAAACCTCAAACACTTTAAAATGTCCTCGTTGAATAAAAGAAGGACCCTTTTCGACCTAATATTCATCTATAAAATTTTTAGTAATCAAATTGACTGCCCCAGCTTCTAAACTTTTTTAATTTCAGGATCCCCTTCAGGGTTCCAAGGAAACCTGTTTCTCTATTTGACCCGCCGTTCCGCAGGACTGATTTAGGAAAACATTCACCAGTTCCTCGTCTGTGTAACGCATTTAATACGTGGTTTATTAATGAACCCAAGGACGTTTTCTCTCTCAAACTTAACCAGTTTCGTGCACATTCGTTAAAAAAATCCCAGATTAATTAAACCTATCTTTTACCTGTTATAACTAGTTTAAAATTAACCTTTCAATGTAAAAGGGACTTATGCCACATGTTAAAATAGCACGTTGTGTTTACCTGTAACTGATTGTGCATTTAGCTCATAATAGTTTATTACAATGTAACTACTTTAAGTTTTTGTTATGTAACAGTCGTTGGTAGATCAAATAAATAAATAAATAAATAGCGATATTAATTTGTGATAAATTATTAATTTTGTCAAAGTAAAAGTTATAAACTAAGTTTTCGCGACAAATAAGTTTAAGTTTTCAAACGTAATATCTGTCCATTTTGTTAGCTTTCAGGGAAATATTTGTCAGTTAGTTAAGTTTTCTGGATGGTTCCTTCATCTTTGTTGTCAAAGTTAGTTCTAAATTACTGTTTAGAATTTTACTGCAGACGCAAACTGAGTGCGGAATCAAGAAAGCTAGCAAAACAATATCAAAGATTTAATAAATACATAGGTGAAATATTATTATAAAGAAAGATAACCAGACGAATGACTTTGTATTAATCTGTTTTTCCAAAGTTATTCAACAGTAGAAAATAAACAATTAAGGGTTTTTATCTGTGTTATGGTTCAAAAAGAACATAACAGCTTCACAAGTATTTTTTGGGAAATTATGAGCCAGTATTTGAATACGTTAATAGCGGTCCTAAATTCAATCAGTGTAGTTGTATTCCCAGCCAGCACCAATAAAATTGTTAGATGCATTTTTAGTGCTAATTTACTACGCGCTCAGCGGTAAATATAAAAACCGTACAGAAACCAGCATGTATGTGGAATATAATATTTCGGGAATATGTGTAGTTCCCAAACACTCACCAGAACAGAGCGTTATAGCTCAGTGAGAGGCGGCCTACGCCCAGTAGAATGACGAATACAGACTGTAATTCTCCTTCAATTTTGGCCTTTTTACTATCCCGTTAAAGAAGATGCTATAATATATGTTATTATATTATTATACTTCATGTCAGTAGCTTTGTTACATTAGATAAAATTTAGTGGGGCGGACGGTCTCCGTTGTCATGTGAACATTGTGCTCTCGTAATTTAATTGCTTAAAAATAGATATTCAACTATATCGTGCTAGATTTACCAAAAAAGTGGAGAAAACTGTTCAATACGTGTGTGAGAGTGTTATCAAGACATATAATACGCAAATTAGACTGCATTATTGTGAATCTTACGGTGAGCTACCCACAGCAATAAAACCGATATGTGCTATTCTATCCCAAAATAATACCAAATACATCTTATATATCCATTGATAAACTGTGACACAAATAAAAATAGAAATATAAAACAATAAATACTTTAGAAACTTAAAAACTTTATATTTGTGATTTAAAGTGACGGTTAAAGAAAAATTTTCAAACACATGCAAAACACTCGCAACGAACGAATCTGTCGTCTCGTATTTGTTTGTAATAGAACTACTATTTTGGCAGACATAGTAAGTAGAAATGATGGCGTGTTGGCTACACACTCAAGGTGGTCATGTGAGGCCGCAGGATCGTATCTAACCTGCACAATTTGACTTTTTGTGAGTGTTTTAAGTTAAGTTAAGTTTAAGTCGCAAGCAAAACATCTGTGAAGTGTTTATAGATAATTAGATTGGTGTGATTATTGGTGATCGTTGATAAATAAGAATAACACCATCATCAGTGATTTGAGGCTACAAAACACTACAGACATTATTCATCGACATACGAGTATGTCATAGCAACGTCAACAAGACGGACGTTTGCGGCACTGACAGTACCACCAGTGTTGCCAACCATAAAAATAAATTCTACCATTTCTAATATTACGTTCCAACATACGCTAAGACAACTTCATAACAATATAATGGAAGGTCAATTTCAAATATTATTTGAAAACTTGAGAATTGAGATGCAAAGCCAAACTGCGGAATTGAAGGATTCTATCACAAAAAGTATTATGGACAAAATGGATGATAAGTTAATCCCTTTAGTGGAAGAAAACCAAAACCTAAAAATCAAAGTAGAAAAATTAGAAAAAGAAATTGAGTTTCTGAAAAAAGTGGAGAAGAAAAATAATATCATAATATTTGGCCTGGAAGAAAAAAAGACATCAACTTTCCAACTACTACAAGAATTTAAGGAACATCTGAAACAAGATCTAAACATTACTATAGAACATTACGAAATCAACAAAATTTACCGTTTAGGTACTAAAAATAGAGAAATTAACAAACCAAGGCCGGTACTATGTTCGTTTATAAGTAATTGGAAAAAGAATGAAATTATTAAAAATAAAAAGAACCTGAATAAAATTAATATTAGTGAAGACTACTCAAAGGAAGTTTTGGAAAAGCGGAAAACGCTACAAGCCAAGCTAGCTGAAGAAAGGAAAAAAGGCAATTTTGCGTATTTGAAATATGCTAAACTAATCGTTAAAGAGAATCAAAAGAGCCAAGATAAACGAAAAAGAGAATCATCTACCTCACCCACTGCTGATCACCCCTTATCACCCATTAACCAATCCAAAAAACAACAGATTGTAGCTTCAATCAAAACAAACAGGACAAATGTTTTTGATATGATGCGGGGTCGGTCCAACTCTCTTTCAAATATATCTACTACAGGAAAACAATAACAATTAAAAATCGGCAAACGGAAACCAAAACCAACCGAAGAAACTGGCAACAATGAAACAAGAACACACCAACCTCCCCCAAGCCGACTGGTCCTCGTGGGGGAAAGAGACCACAACCCTCCAACAATAAGTGACAACAAAAATAATAAATCCATAATCTATATCGCAGCACTCAACGTACTTACCCTGAAAAGTGAAGAAAACCTTACAGAACTCATATATGCTTTAAAACACATCAAATGGGACGTTGTTGGCCTCAGTGAAGTGAGAAGAATGGGTGAAAATATCATATCGTATCCAGATTACACATTCTACCATATAGGAGAGACCCTGGCACTCCATGGGGTTGGATTTATTGTTAAAAAACATATAACAAAACACGTGGAAGGATTTATAGGTATATCGGAGCGGATTGCTATAATGAATTTAAAACTACCTGGATATAAAGATCCTTGGTCAATAGTACAAATATATTCGCCTACTGAACAATCAAGCCTAGATACAATAAATACATTCTACCTTAATCTAAATAATGCGATCCACGAGCACGGTCATAAAAACCTTATAATAATGGGAGACTGTAATGGTCAACTTGGAGAAAGGCGCCCGGAAGAGAAAAAAGTACTAGGACCTTTCACATACAGTAATAAACCCAGAAGTAGAAATGGAGAACATATTACAAACTTCGCACTAGAAAATAACCTCACCATCTTAAACACTATGTTCAGGAAAAATAAGAAAAACGTATGGACCTGGATCTCGCCAGACGGCAAAACAAAAAACCAAATTGATTTCATAATGACCAACAGAAACAACTACTTCACTAACTTTTCCGTAATCAAGAAATTGAACTTTAACACCAATCATGAACTAATTAGAGCAGAACTAGCATCAAATCAACCAAAGAAACCTAGACCAAGACACGACTTATTTAACACAAAGCTCGGAAAACATCAGTTAGAACAAATAACAATCGCTCTAATAGACAAATTTACAGACTATGAATCTAACACAAAAGAATTTGGAACACGAGGAAGATACAACTGGATAGAAACCCAAATACAACTAATTACAAATACCAAAACTGAACCGAAAAAATGGCTAACAACAAATACCACAAAACTACTAGAAGCGAGAAACCATTTAATTAGCACTAAAAATATACAGGACAGAAGAAAAAAATTAACGGAAATTAGTAAACAAATTAAAGATAGCATAAGGAAGGACAGAAAACAAAACAGAATGGAAACTATAAAAACATTTATAAGCAAAACGGGTGGAATCAAAAAAGCATACAGAGAGTTGACAAATTCGAAGAATTGGATTGTTAAAATGAAAAATGACAGTGGAAAATGGAATCATCGTAGAACAGGAATATTGGATATAGCAACATCTTATTACAAGAGACTGTACGAAAGTAACACAACAGAAGACGAAATTGATTTGGTGGATACCTCAAACATTCCTAACATTCTTCAAGCTGAAGTCGAGAAAGCCATAGATACTCAAAAGGTAGATAAAACACCAGGTCCTGACGGCATAAGCAACGAAATCTTAAGACAAGGAAGGGAAGTGTTAGCACCTGTCCTTACAGATATATTTAACAATATTATAAACACTGAAATAATTCCCCAGCAATGGACAGAATCTAACATTATCCTGTTGTATAAGAAGGGAGATAAACATGAAATCGGAAACTATCGCCCCATCAGTCTTATGTCAAACATCTACAAAATCTTCGCTAAAATCATTTTAAAACGTATTGAAAGAAAGCTAGACGAACAACAACCCATTGAGCAGGCGGGATTTCGTAAGAACTACTCGGTAATCGACCACATACATGTAGTTCGTCAAGTTATTGAGAAATAAAAGGAATACCAGCTTACATATTACATTGCTTTCATCGACTACAGCAAAGCATTTGACTCTCTTCTACATAAAAACATATGGGAAGCATTAGTGGAACAAGGGATTGAACTCAAATACATTCGATTAATAAAAAACGTGTACAGTCATAGTACAGCCAGAATCCAGTTAGATAGGAAAAGCCAGCCATTCAAAGTAGGAAAAGGCGTTAGACAGGGCGACCCCCTGTCCCCAAAATTATTCTCGGCTGTACTGGAATCAATTTTCAGAAAACTTAATTGGGAAAATCTTGGGATCAATATAGACGGCACATCACTGACGCATTTAAGATTCACTGATGACATAGTGCTATTCGCCAAAACACCTGAAGCCATCAATAAAATGATAGAAGACCTATCGATAGAAAGTGAGAGAGTAGGATTAAAACTCAATCCAGAGAAGACTAGAGTGATGACAAATGGAGAGAAAACCACGATACGGATAAGAAATACCGAAATCAACTACACTGACGAATACATCTATCTGGGACAACTCATAACCCAAAAAGAACCTATGCGCGAGGAAATGAAGAGAAGAATTACGAACAGCTGGAGACGATACTGGAGCTTGAGAGAGGCTATGAAAAACAAACAACTTCATATAAACATCAAAAGCAAACTATTTAACACCTGCGTACTACCCGTCCTTATGTATGGCTGCCAATCATGGACTTTAACTCGTGAAATGACAAACAGGCTAGCAACTTGCCAATATGCTATGGAGAGGAGCATGCTGAATATCAAAAGATCAGACAGACTGAAAAACTGTGTCATCAGAAATAAAACAAGAACCATAGATGTAGTACGGAAAATTAAAAGGCTCAAATGGAGGTGGGCAGGGCACACAATAAGAGGTCATGACAAATGGAGTAAGAAGGTGACAAGGTGGTATCCCAGGGAAGGAAAAAGGAAAAGAGGCAGACCGCAGAAAAGATGGGACGACGATATAAGAGAAGTGGCAGGAGTGATGTGGAACAGAGTGGCTCAAGAAAGATCAGAATGAAAGAGGTTGGAGGAGGCCTTTGCCGATTGGCAAACAGATCTACAAAAGATAAAAAAGCAGCAAATATTAGATTAAGTTTTATGTTTGTTATATGTTTGCTTTTATGTTTTATGTTTGCTTTAGAATATTGTTATTAGGTTAAGTTGATCTGAAAAAAGGCTATTATTATTATTATTATTATTGGTGCAAACTTCATGTCAGTAGCTTTGTTACATTAGATAAAATTTAGTCGCACAGACAAATCAATGAAAACAATGAATAAATCATTACAGCCTAACGCAAATCCACTGCTAAACATGGACCTTCTCCATGGAGTGCCGCGATATAGGGCTCTCATTTACCTGCATCCCTCGACTTTCTGCATGTTTCATCAGGTCCTCAGACAACATCTAGTGAGAGGTCGTCTAACACATCAATAGCTGGTTTGAGGCTACCACTCTAGAAACTATCTACCCCATCGATTGTTGATTATTTAAGAAATACAGCCGACCCATTGCCACGTCATGTTACTGATCTACTCGTCTATTTTTCAGTTACTCTACGTCTTTTGCAGATATCCTCGTTATCTATTTTAATACGCAGAAAAACTCAGAAAATTACCCTATGACATGCAGAGCGAGCTTGAGCTTGACATATTAGTACAATATATTTTACGGAATTCGTATATAAATAAGTAATCTAATTCGAAATGTGGTAATAAATAAACTGTCAAAGCTATTGTGTGTTCGGTTCTAAGGTAAGGAGAAACTGAGCAGTGTAAATATTAAATAGACAATGAGATATTTAGATCAGTAAATATGTTAATATTAATGTATTAATCCTATAGTCAACTTTTTATACTTTTTTGATAAAAAATGTTATTAAATTATTAAAAAAAAACTATTAAATATCTTTCAATCAATTAATAATTACAACAACAACTTAAAACGATAATAGTTCTTTACAAATAATTGCGGATTGGGAAGGATATATATATATATATATATATATATATATATATATATATATATATATATATATATATACGTATATATATATATATATATATATATATATATATATATATATATATATATACACACACCCCTTCTGTGTGTGTGTGTGTGTGTGTGTGTGTGTGTGTGTGTGTGTGTGTGTGTTTGCGCGTGTGCGTGTGTATGTGGATGTATAGAAAAGCACAAGATGATGACAATTGAGGATAGGTGTGATAGATACAATTAAAGACGGAACGTATGATGTGGATATAATAAACCTCCAAGTAATAAGCTTTGAGTAGATATTTGTAGGAAGAACGGACTGAGCACGTAGAATAAATAAAAGCAAGGAGTTTCACAAGCGTAAAGCAGTAACGGAAAATTATATATTTAAAAATGAAGAAGGATGAATGTTGCAATACGAAGCGAGAGATTTTTAGCGTAACGTATTTTACGATCGTGAGAGGAGGAGATGGACTCTAAGCGGTCTTTTAGGTAACGTAGTGCTATATATAAATCTTTCAATCAACCAATGATTATTATATTTTTTATCGCAGACCAAAACACATTGAAATACAATAAGAAGATAGTTACCAAATCGTTGCAAATATGTGGTACGCTTCCTCAATATTTTTTCTCTTCTAAATCCTATTAACAACAAAAGTTGCCACGTTACCAACGATACAATGTTTCGCCAGAGTAAAACCTTTTTACTCTCGATATAACCAGTATTTTATAGACATGTCGACACGGCCAATCCTGACATACAACCGTCCTTGGTCATGTATCTTCATGTATTATAGTAACAAATAATATTAATCACCACTTCCTCTACTCGTCTGTACCGACATGAATAAGTACACTATCCCTATCTTTGAACATTTAAAGGCACATACGCCAAGTAATTAATTACAGTTGACCTCAGGCAAACTGACACTAGCTAAGGCGTCCTTCTGTCGAGCCGTCATCTTATAAGACAACACCTAACTCAGTGAACGACACCATCTCTTCGACCTGTCGTCATCTCATATGTCAACGTGGACCAGATAACTGGCTCTTTCAACTAAGCACACACAGGCACAGAGATCGTTGTACGGCTTGCACTGCAGTATTAGCTTCGATAGAAGATATACGCTTCAACAACATACTTTCTTGTAGATATACTAATATCCTCAATCATATAATTATCGAAAGCGTGCGTCCCTTCGACCACGCATGGACCGGATGACACCTTTCTCTAAAGCCGTCACATACAACTTCAAACTAGTATTTCCCTACGACTAACCGCTCGGGTTTAGCCAGGACGGGTGCGTCCTTTCGATCGGTGTAACTCTACAATTCATAAGCCTGGACCGGACGGATGTGTTAAATAAATTATTTGAAATGGAACCTTGATTTTTGTTTTATCGGGTTATTAATTTAGTAAGTTTCTAGCAACATTTATATTGTTAATTATACAATTTTTAACGTTATACTTTCACGGAAATAAAATTAAGATTGTATGTCTTGTAACATATTTATTAATAGCCAGATAATCAATAATTACGTTGTGGGGTCACTTTGCAGCATTGCAACACGAATAATTTCATTCGACTGAGGAAATACCACGCTCTCAAAGAATAACAGCATAAAATGGCACCATAATTTAAATTTGTATCCCTTCAACGGTTAAAAATACCGAAATGGCGCTCACCGGAGAGTTCGAACAGTCAGTGCAGCTGTCTATTAATTCACTGTGTTGCCAGTTTTGTAACGTGTTCATATTTATGGAAAGGCTTTGTAACGATCCCCCCCCCCTCTCTAATGTATTGCAAAATAAAAATTTTATAATATTAAAAATATCCCCTTTTCAATAACATTATATATATATGTGACCAGGATTAATAAACTATGTTTAGATCTTTCTAAAATGATCTCTCTAAAGGTTTAATAATAGGCCGTTTGTAATCTTTTGGCGTGATCGTCTTAGTTAGGACCCTTATTTACGTTGTGTTTGTTTGTAACTTAGTTCTTTTAGGTGTCTTTTGGAAGAATGAATATTCACTAGAGCAATTGAAAGCTGTTGGTAGTGTCTAATAAGCTAAGTGAACCCCGTTCACGAAGACAGGGCTCGAAAAAGGTTAAGAACATAAAACGTCCCTATTCCACTTGTATCAGGTTCACATTATTAATTTATTATTATTTATCCCTTCTCGCTTGGAAAAGGCTCACAATATATTTATACAAAAATACCCGATACAAGGGCTTCGCTCTCCTACATTTATTTAAAAAAATGTAGGGGAGGTACACGGCCCCACACACGCCGTGCACGGTGAGCGCCAACCATTTTGATGCACTCCCCCCGAAGGGAACGCTAATTCGGGAACTGGACCGTAGTCCACAGCAAAATAACTGGCGAACCAGTAAAAGAGGCTTCGCCCCTTGTTAGTGCGTAAGCACAAACATCGACCGAAGTCGCGCATGTCAATGCGTGTAAACGCCATACAGAATACGAACGAATCCAGCCACAGTGTATGTACGTCACACGGTTTAGGCAAATAGGCACACTGGCTATAAACCCTCCGTGAGCGCCACCACCTGCCAGACCGCCGCTCCTGCAGACGTGATGTAAGTGTATGGCATCACCACCAATTGCATGATCAGCACGGCTACTAGCCGCAGAGCGTGTCATGAGACTACTGCTCACCTCAAGGGAATGGGGTCCCACGTTGTGCAGCTTTCGGCCGCAGCCTTGAGAGTCTCCTCAGATCCTCCCGCCAGCTACCACCCGCATGAGGTCGACACATATGCTCCACCAACCAATACAACGGCAGATATAGCCAAAAGGCAGTTATAAGATAAGAGTAATAATTCGCCATCAGAAAGGGTTTGTGTCACTGACGTTGAATAAATGCATTTTCGATCATGTTTGTCTCACCCACCAACAAGTTGCCTTCAATCATTCAAAGGTGGGAAAGTTACAGAGAGATAATATTATGTTGTTATATAAAACATCGTGGAGGGCAGACAGTCTGCAGCCCCGCAATGAAGGGACCCGACTTGGGCAAAGCTACTTAGGTGTGAGTCAAACCAAGACGCAGAGAGCGCCATTGAGAATAGTGTCCCACCAAACAACCATCGCAGAGAAGTAATGCTGCAGAACGAAACAAGCATCAATACGACTATCGTCGGGCTTACACCATTCCAAGGTCCCCCATACATCCCAGCAGACATCACCACCCGTATACCTCCATCGACCAGAATCACAGAGAGCGTCGAATCAGGCGCAGCACACCCGTAGATCCATCACAAGACGCAATACCGCCAGTAGCAGTAAGCATCAATGCAACTATCATACGGATGGCGCCCCCTCACAACACACCCAACATGATCCCTATCGACTTTGGTAACAAAGTTGGTATTGTTGTTATATTAAAAATATCACCAACGTATAATAGTAGCACGCTACTAAGACGCCAATGAACAAAACTCCACGTATCATAGCGCTAATGCACTAAGACATGAAGCTGAGTATGCCTGTTACACTTAAAAGTGCTACCAAACACACTCAACATCCCCATCCGAAAGATAGACGACGCATCGCTATGCGCTACGACGCCGCCCACAAACGGTATAGGTGTTCGATGTCCACGGGAAAGCCGTATTGCTACAACAAACCCGCTTACCACCGACACTAAGATGTTAATTGTATACCTCCATCGACCAGAACAACAGGAATGTGTCGAATCAGGCGCAGCACACCCGCAGATCCATCACAAGACGCAATACCGCATGTAGCAGTAAGCATCAATGCAACTATCATACGGGCGGCGCACCCTCACAACACACCCACATGACTCCTATCGACTTTGGCAACAAAGTTAGTATTGTTGTTATATAAAAAATTTCACTAACGTATCATAGTAGCACGCTACTAAGACGTCAATGAACAAAACTCCACGTATCATAGCGCTAATGCACTAAGACATGAAGTTGAGTATGTCTGTTACACTTAAAAGTGCTACCAAACACACTCATCATCCCCATCCGAAAGATAGACGACGCATCGCTATCCGCTACGACGCCGCCCACAAACGGTATGGGTGTTCGATGTCCACGGGAAAGCCGTATTGCTACAACAAACCCGCTTACCACCGACACTAAGATGTTAATTGTATACCTCCATCGACCAGAACAACAGGAATGCGTCGAATCAGGCGCAGCACACCCGCAGATCCATCACAAGACGCAATACCGCATGTAGCAGTAAGCATCAATGCAACTATCATACGGGCGGCGCACCCTCACAACACACCCACATGACTCCTATCGACTTTGGCAACAAAGTTAGTATTGTTGTTATATAAAAAATTTCACTAACGTATCATAGTAGCACGCTACTAAGACGTCAATGAACAAAACTCCACGTATCATAGCGCTAATGCACTAAGACATGAAGTTGAGTATGCCTGTTACACTTAAAAGTGCTACCAAACACACTCATCATCCCCATCCGAAAGATAGACGACGCTTCGCTATGCGCTACTACGCCGCCCACAAACGGTATGGGTGTGCGATGTCCACGGGAAAGCCGTATTGCTACAACAAACCCGCTTACCACCGACACTAAGATGTTAATTGTATACCTCCATCGACCAGAACCACAAGAGAGCGTCGAATCAGGCGCAGCACACCCGCAGATCCATCACAAGACGCAATACCGCATGTAGCAGTAAGCATCAATGCAACTATCATACGGGCGGCGCACCCTCACAACACACCCACATGACTCCTATCGACTTTGGCAACAAAGTTAGTATTGTTGTTATATAAAAAATTTCACTAACGTATCATAGTAGCCCGCTACTAAGACGTCAATGAACAAAACTCCACGTATCATAGCGCTAATGCACTAAGACATGAAGTTGAGTATGCCTGTTACACTTAAAAGTGCTACCAAACACACTCATCATCCCCATCCGAAAGATAGACGACGCTTCGCTATGCGCTACTACGCCGCCCACAAACGGTATGGGTGTGCGATGTCCACGGGAAAGCCGTATTGCTACAACAAACCCGCTTACCACCGACACTAAGATGTTAATTGTATACCTCCATCGACCAGAACCACAAGAGAGCGTCGAATCAGGCGCAGCACACCCGCAGATCCATCACAAGACGCAATACCGCATGTAGCAGTAAGCATCAATGCAACTATCATACGGGCGGCGCACCCTCACAACACACCCACATGACTCCTATCGACTTTGGCAACAAAGTTAGTATTGTTGTTATATAAAAAATTTCACTAACGTATCATAGTAGCCCGCTACTAAGACGTCAATGAACAAAACTCCACGTATCATAGCGCTAATGCACTAAGACATGAAGTTGAGTATGCCTGTTACACTTAAAAGTGCTACCAAACACACTCATCATCCCCATCCGAAAGATAGACGACGCTTCGCTATGCGCTACTACGCCGCCCACAAACGGTATGGGTGTGCGATGTCCACGGGAAAGCCGTATTGCTACAACAAACCCGCTTACCACCGACACTAAGATGTTAATTGTATACCTCCATCGACCAGAACCACAAGAGAGCGTCGAATCAGGCGCAGCACACCCGCAGATCCATCACAAGACGCAATACCGCATGTAGCAGTAAGCATCAATGCAACTATCATACGGGCGGCGCACCCTCACAACACACCCACATGACTCCTATCGACTTTGGCAACAAAGTTAGTATTGTTGTTATATAAAAAATTTCACTAACGTATCATAGTAGCACGCTACTAAGACGTCAATGAACAAAACTCCACGTATCATAGCGCTAATGCACTAAGACATGAAGTTGAGTATGCCTGTTACACTTAAAAGTGCTACCAAACACACTCATCATCCCCATCCGAAAGATAGACGACGCATCGCTATCCGCTACGACGCCGCCCACAAACGGTATGGGTGTTCGATGTCCACGGGAAAGCCGTATTGCTACAACAAACCCGCTTACCACCGACACTAAGATGTTAATTGTATACCTCCATCGACCAGAACAACAGGAATGCGTCGAATCAGGCGCAGCACACCCGCAGATCCATCACAAGACGCAATACCGCATGTAGCAGTAAGCATCAATGCAACTATCATACGGGCGGCGCACCCTCACAACACACCCACATGACTCCTATCGACTTTGGCAACAAAGTTAGTATTGTTGTTATATAAAAAATTTCACTAACGTATCATAGTAGCACGCTACTAAGACGTCAATGAACAAAACTCCACGTATCATAGCGCTAATGCACTAAGACATGAAGTTGAGTATGCCTGTTACACTTAAAAGTGCTACCAAACACACTCATCATCCCCATCCGAAAGATAGACGACGCTTCGCTATGCGCTACTACGCCGCCCACAAACGGTATGGGTGTGCGATGTCCACGGGAAAGCCGTATTGCTACAACAAACCCGCTTACCACCGACACTAAGATGTTAATTGTATACCTCCATCGACCAGAACCACAAGAGAGCGTCGAATCAGGCGCAGCACACTCGCAGATCCATCACAAGACGCAATACCGCATGTAGCAGTAAGCATCAATGCAACTATCATACGGGCGGCGCACCCTCACAACACACCCACATGACTCCTATCGACTTTGGCAACAAAGTTAGTATTGTTGTTATATAAAAAATTTCACTAACGTATCATAGTAGCCCGCTACTAAGACGTCAATGAACAAAACTCCACGTATCATAGCGCTAATGCACTAAGACATGAAGTTGAGTATGCCTGTTACACTTAAAAGTGCTACCAAACACACTCATCATCCCCATCCGAAAGATAGACGACGCTTCGCTATGCGCTACTACGCCGCCCACAAACGGTATGGGTGTGCGATGTCCACGGGAAAGCCGTATTGCTACAACAAACCCGCTTACCACCGACACTAAGATGTTGATTGTATACCTCCATCGACCAGAACCACAAGAGAGCGTCGAATCAGGCGCAGCACACCCGCAGATCCATCACAAGACGCAATACCGCATGTAGCAGTAAGCATCAATGCAACTATCATACGGGCGGCGCACCCTCACAACACACCCACATGACTCCTATCGACTTTGGCAACAAAGTTAGTATTGTTGTTATATAAAAAATTTCACTAACGTATCATAGTAGCCCGCTACTAAGACGTCAATGAACAAAACTCCACGTATCATAGCGCTAATGCACTAAGACATGAAGTTGAGTATGCCTGTTACACTTAAAAGTGCTACCAAACACACTCATCATCCCCATCCGAAAGATAGACGACGCTTCGCTATGCGCTACTACGCCGCCCACAAACGGTATGGGTGTGCGATGTCCACGGGAAAGCCGTATTGCTACAACAAACCCGCTTACCACCGACACTAAGATGTTAATTGTATACCTCCATCGACCAGAACCACAAGAGAGCGTCGAATCAGGCGCAGCACACCCGCAGATCCATCACAAGACGCAATACCGCATGTAGCAGTAAGCATCAATGCAACTATCATACGGGCGGCGCACCCTCACAACACACCCACATGACTCCTATCGACTTTGGCAACAAAGTTAGTATTGTTGTTATATAAAAAATTTCACTAACGTATCATAGTAGCCCGCTACTAAGACGTCAATGAACAAAACTCCACGTATCATAGCGCTAATGTACTAAGACATGAAGTTGAGTATGCCTGTTACACTTAAAAGTGCTACCAAACACACTCATCATCCCCATCCGAAAGATAGACGACGCTTCGCTATGCGCTACTACGCCGCCCACAAACGGTATGGGTGTGCGATGTCCACGGGAAAGCCGTATTGCTACAACAAACCCGCTTACCACCGACACTAAGATGTTAATTGTATACCTCCATCGACCAGAACCACAAGAGAGCGTCGAATCAGGCGCAGCACACCCGCAGATCCATCACAAGACGCAATACCGCATGTAGCAGTAAGCATCAATGCAACTATCATACGGGCGGCGCACCCTCACAACACACCCACATGACTCCTGTCGACTTTGGCAACAAAGTTAGTATTGTTGTTATATAAAAAATATCACTAACGTATCATAGTAGCACGCTACTAAGACGTCAATGAACAAAACTCCACGTATCATAGCGCTAATGCACTAAGACATGAAGTTGAGTATGCCCGTTACACTTAAAAGTGCTACCAAACACACTCATCATCCCAATCCGAAATATAGACGACGCTTCGCTATGCGCTACTACGCCGCCCACAAACGGTATGGGTGTGCGATGTCCACGGGAAAGCCGTATTGCTACAACAAACCCGCTTACCACCGACACTAAGATGATATGTCTAGGACACATCGGTTAGCGAGTCCAAGTTTACCTCGGACCAATTGCTCGTGAAGCAGCACACACGCCACCATAATATTCCTTTTCAAGTCCCTAATAAGGACTAGTCATTTTGCTACAGTACTAGGAGCAGTCAGTCACCCGACCACCCCATACAATGCTTATGCATCAAGGAGACCTCCTATAATATTGCTTTTGTATCATAGACCTTACTTTCATAAGTCATGTATATATAGGATTCGAACCCATGACCCTACTATTGTAATGCATATTAATCATAGAGACCTTCTATAGTATTGCTTTTGAATCATAGACCTTACTTTCATAAGTCATTCATATATAGGATTCGAACCCACGACCCTACTATTGTAATGCATATTAATCACAGAGACCTTCTATAGTATTGCTTTTGAATCATAGACCTTACTTTCATAAGTCATTCATATATAGGGTTCGAACCCACGACCCTACTATTGTAATGCATATTAATCACAGAGACCTTCTATAGTATTGCTTTTGAATCATAGACCTTACTTTCATAAGTCATTCATATATAGGGTTCGAACCCACGACCCTACTATTGTAATGCAAATTCATCATGGAGACCTTCTATAATATTGCTTTTGTATCATTGAGTTTAATATCATAAGTCCCTAATATAGGACTAGTCATTGTGCTACAGTACTTCAGGCAGTCAGGCTCCCGACCACCCCATATATATGTACAACTGCAGGTATGTATCTCCGGCACCTCATCCATACAAGACGTATATACGTATATATACACGTATATATACGTATATATATATATATATATATATATATATATATATATATATATATATATATATATATATATATATATATATATATATATATATATATATATATATATATATATATACGTGAACACCTTCCATAACTTAGGAAAATTTTCTTTAATACATGAACTCCTTCAACAACTTAGAAAATTTCATCTATACGTGAACTCCTTCCACAACTTAGAAAAATTTTCTTTTATACACGAACACCTCCCATGACTTAAACAATTTTTAACAAATTTTCTAATTATCTTATAAACGTTATTTAACTTAATTTTATAATATTTTTTGACTTGTATTTCTATTATTTATTTTATTTTAAATATTTTTACAAGTTTTTTTATAATAAATTTACTTATTACGAGAAACAATAATTTTGTCTTTAATTTGCTATGTTATTGGGATAATGTCTGAAATATATTAACTTTATGTTTATTAATTTAACTTAATTGCTTAATATATATGTTTTAAACTATTTTTGACGCCCCTTTATATTGAATTTAATTATTAATAATAATATTGAGCCGTCACAGCTTGTTGATAGACAAAGCTAGATAACAAAAAATTTTAATCTGTAATTCGTTGACGAATTTGAACATTTGCTTCACGTAGTATTGCGGCTGTAGTGCAATTAGGTCAAAGCGACAGGCGACAAATGACCTCAATAGCGTATCCCAACGGATAAGTCTTAAGATGAACATGGATATAACGAAAGTCATGTGTAATGTCCGTGTCAACTCGGTTTGGTAGCAGTATTCGGGGTATTGCGACACATCTTCTCGTCAGGCATACCTCAAAATATCAAAACTAGATTTTACAACCAGTGCGTTTTGTTAGTGATGATTATGGATCTGAGACGTGATACTTCACTGCAGGCCGTATGAGAAAGTTCAATGTCACTCAGCATGCTATTGAGAGGGCTATGCTCTGAGTTTCTCTGCGTGATAAATTTTAGGAATGAGATTATTCGAAGTAGAACCAGAATAACCGACATAGCCCAATTGATTAGTAAACTGAAGTGGCAATGGGCTGGTTACATAGCTCGAAGAACTGATAACCGATGATGAAAAAAGGTTTTTGAGTGGCAGCTTGGTCCCGGCAAGCTAGTATAGGTTGTCCCACCACTAGATGGAGTGACTACCTGGTAAGACATGCAAGAAGTCGATGGATGCAGCTGGCTCAGGACCGTGTTTTGTGGCATTCCTCGGGGGGGGGGGGGCATATGTTCAGCAGTGGACTTTTGAAGGGCTGTAATCATCATCATCATCATCAGATGATGATGATGATAACAGGGGAAGTCAAGATCAAGTTCCAAATTGACCTTCACTAGATGCTAGAACAACTCTTCTGTAAGAGTCCGTCTGGGTTGTACCACCTTCTTACCTATTTCCGCCGCCAAATAGTACTTCCACTACTGTGTCCCAGTCTGAACGGTATAAAAAGCCGGTATAATTTTACAGGCAATGAGGCATTCCATCTTAGTCCTCAGATATGAAAAGTTATCTGTAACTTTTTAAGTTAGCTGCAGGTATCCAAGGACTGCACTACCACTTATAAGGTGGGCTGTAAGTTCGTTTTTCAGTTTTATAAAAGATATTAAAAGCTTTTGGCTTTTAATTCTTTTTTATTTAAATTTTAAGGTACGTGTGTGGTACGTGTGAGTGTGTGTGAAAAGTTGCGGCAAGAAACTCACTTTAGACTATTTTTGTCCTAATAGTGAATATATATATATATATATATATATATATATATATATATATACACACGAGTCAAAAATGGTATGTCTTCGTATTCATCAATGAATATCCACGTATTCGTATCTTTTTTAAAAACGCCTAATTTATAAAAGGGTCACGAACCATAAAATTCGAGAGGGTAGGAGTGCGTCGATACGTGAATATTTACATTAATATTGTGAATCCAACCCAGAAAGAAACCAAAGCAAGGTTCTGTACTAGCTATTGAGTATCATGAATCTGCAGTTAGCAGGTGTAGCGCAAATATACCCCAGGAACTCAACCTTCATCCCTACCCTTGTAATCGTATGGAAACCTTTACGTGTCTGCGACTACTCACAACCTTTATTTCTTTTTAGCTTCTTCAGACTCCTTTTATAAAATCATTAGTAAAATTGTTAAATAATCCTTTTGTACATTTCATTCTTTCGTTTTTATAAAAATATGAGATTGAAAAATGAATACACAAGCTATCTGAAGCTAAGAGTATGCCAATAGAGAACAGAAATGCCACCTACATTAATCAAAACGCAGAACATTTCCCTCCCTGAGGTCTGAGGTGGAGGAGTTCGATACATATAAATAAGATCTTCATTTCACTCCACACACAATAAGAAACACAACAGCAATAAGTTGTTTCACTCTGATATTCCGTGGAAGTGTGTATATTGCTGCGCGCCATAATTAATGCCTGGTACGGGGCGAATGTTAACAGCTTTTATTGTCACGAACCCCAAGCTCGTAACAATATCTTTGCCCCGTTCAAGCCGACCTATCGCTACTGCTGCCGTATTTCATATGTATGACGTATGATTAAGTCTTAAATTCACATGGAAAAAATCGAGGGACATTTTGTGATTGTATTTTTGAATAAGCTTCCAATTGCAATAAATCTTGTGCGATAATAATTCTAAAAAAACTATACTAAAAAGCTTTACGAAAGAGAATTAGTTTGAACATATTCAAAACGAAAAAGAGATGTATTATACTCGACATATAATCAATATTAATTATTTGTATCGCGTTCTATTCATTATAAATGAATCTCAGAGTTAAGCTCGATTGATTTATTGATGTTTTTATAGGTTTTGGAGTAAGGCGTATATATAACAACTTTCTGCTAAATGTTACCGTCACTTGCACGCGGTACGCCCTGCTTACAAACTAACTAGGGTTTTTTAGGACGGGTACATACACAATACGGATTTTCCCGTATCGCAGAGGTATGTTTTACTCATAAATAGCACATGGAGACAAACATGTCAAACAAATATTATACGTGGTAGTGTCCACCTGCAGCTTTGTTATAGTTGTAGCACGAATGGGTCGACTCGACCAAGGTAGGACAGAATAAGTAAAGTAAAGGTCACAGCTTATATACGTCCCATCGCTGGGTACAGGACTTCCGTTTTTTCTGCGAGGATTTTAGGACAACGAAAGTTTCACGTGTCTTCGAAATATTTTTTTTCTTGGTCTTCAGACATGCACAATTTTTTCCTTCACCGCCGAGCACGTGGTAAATCAGCACTTAAAATTGCAATTAACAATTTCATTGGTGCCGGCGCGGATCGAACCCGGGTTACTCGCGTCCTGTTATATTTACCGCGAGCGTTAACCATCTGAGCTACCACGGCTCTTAGGACACAATACCAGAGTATCGACCACCCACATATATATATATATATATATATATATATATATATATATATTGATATACAGTTGTTGCAGTTATTGAAAATACGAATGAATAAGGCGTCTACTTCTATTTGTAACTAACACCAAATCGATGATTTATGGCGTTTTTGCCTACCGATCGACCCTTGCGAATGTTTGCGTGCAAAGTAAAATCGGTAAAAAAATGCATTACCCCTTATTTCGAATTTAAAAGATAAACAGGGAAGAATGTTTGGGTTTTTTTAATTAATTTTTCTTCACCATTTTTCTGTATTACTTATTCTGAACCTTCTCTGCAAATTTGGCTGTCTATCGTCGTCTGTCGTCGTATGTCTATCGGCCACAGCATCCACTTACCACCAGGTAAACTATATGCTTGTTTGTCACCATTATTCGATAAAAATATGCAGATGTAAAATAAGTAGTATTCAATGTCGACCCGGAAAAATTATTTGTAAGCCTTGAAACGTTTCGTCACTCCGCTACCAGGTCGTGTCCGACGGCGAGTGATTTATGGCAGTGTATCTATTCTGAAATGCCAAACTCAAACATTTTATCTGCCGTATTAACACAGTTGCATGGCTCTGTGTTATCTAATTAGCGGTCTAACGCGGTGATTATCTTTGATGAGTAATCATTATATCCATTTAAAAAAAAGCCTGTACGCAGCAATAACATATTGATAAACATTTTTATAGCAAAAATACAAAAGCAAAACTAACACTGATTAGAATCACCGAGATGTTTACAGAAATTGAACTATTAGTAACTTTAATGTTTCAATTTTTAATAAATAATCCCCCCCCCCTTCCCGCCATTTATTTCATTTGACATGTTTCAAGCAAACAAATTTGACTTTATTGGGCTATAAAATTCGTTAGGCGAATTCTATGTACCACGTCCCGTACCTACACTAAACGCCTTGTATTTATTTTAAAAACAATATGATGTATATACAATGCATTAAAATGACGTCAAACACGAGCAAGTGCTCCAGTTACGCTAACATATAAAAATTACGGATTTACTTGTACATATTGTCAAGCCTTAAACAAAAGAAAGAGAATAAAATCTGAAATTATGCAAAAATAAGAAAAATATAATTCATTTATTTAACCTTAGAACTTAATAATCTTGTCAAACATTGTGGATGTAGTCTGGTGACCTCTTGATACTCTTTCGACGCACACATTTTAATATTGAAAAGAAGGAAATTGGTGCGGAGTCAAAAAGTTTTATTAGATTGTTTTATTATGTCCTCTAGACCAACTATATCGGTCAAAGGTTCAGTTGCTCGGGATAAAATTATAGTGCCCAAGCACTGTTGTACTCTCTATTTCCTCACACTTACAGTCCGATGGGACGGCAGTCTGAGATCTGAGATCTGAGATCAGGCACAGGACTAACGGCTTTTCGTGCTTTCTGAGGCTCGAAGGTGAAACACTGGCCAGGAAGTTCCTGACTCCGGCCTGTTACTGTAAATTTCATGATTTAAATTTCAATGTATCACTTTCATGAAGAAACTCGAGATTCGAACTTTTATGGCGTCATGATCGCGTTTACGGCCACTAGACTAACTAGGCTGCCGTGATTTTACAATCATCAGTTGTAATTTGATTTGATCAACAATAAGGGTTATTCTAGAAACTGTGTGACGAGCGTGCTGGAGAGCGAGGCATTGTTTGTGCATGACAATCTAAGGCTTTTAATATTACAAAGTCCCCAAAATCTACACTATGTGATGTTAATGCTGTTAGCCTTTTGGATTTAACATCTCTATCTTACTCAGGGCCGTATAAAAGCGGAAATGGTGATGATGGCAGAGCCATGCTGCAGTTATATTAGTAGTATAGTTGTAGCACGAATGGGTCGGCTCGACCGGGGATGGGGCATGCTCTCACAGAATACCAGCATAAAATAGTAGCTTATCATTCCACGTGCACCACAGACCTGACACCTTCGCAATTTCAAATAAAAATAATAGTAAAGAACGGAGTAAGCTCCGTGATTCCAACATACAGCACTAAAAGAAAAATATTTATCATCGCAGATCAACAGGGTCGAGGAGTTCGTCACTGCCTTCAAAACCTTATCGGAGATGAATTTTTAATCACTTGTCTATGGAAACCGGGTGCGAAAATGTATGATCTATTATCCTCATTCAAACTGGAATTGTTGTCACTCACAAGTAAAGATTACGTCATAATTATGGGGGGAATTAATAACAAAAATTCATTTGAATTCAAGTGTAATATAGAAGTTTATTTGAATTGTTTATCAAATACAAATGTAATTATATCCGAAATTCCATATAACAAACTTTTAAATGAAAAAAAATTAAATTATGAACTGAGATATATTTGTAATCGTCATAAAAATTGTATATTTATAGAGATGGGTTTTGATCATTTTATACTATTTAAGTCATTTTTTCCATTTTTGTTTGCCGCTCGTTGCTAAAAGAGATATTACACAATGAATATCAAATAAAAATTAACGCATACAAAATAACAAACAATCATGTAATTTCATATAATTGTATTAATTCTAACAAATTATTCGATAAATCTACACAAACCGAGGAATGTATTATTTCTAAAAATAAAAACTTAGATTCTTTGAACATAAGTACATCTTCCGATATTGTAAAAAAGGATAATAATCGGTTTTTTCTTGTACAATAGTATAACTTTGCTTCATCAAAACATAAATGGACTCATAAGTAAAGCTGACTTATTAACTGTTACCCTAAATGATTTATTACAAAATAATATATCTATAGTGTATTATGTATAACGGAACACAACATGAAGTATACTGATTCAGAATTCTTAAATGTTTCGTCATATAAATTAGCTTCATTTTATGCAAGAGATAATAGGAATGGCGGATGTTGTATACTGATTAGGAATAATTATACATACATTCCCCTAAATAACATAAATAACCTATCTATATCTAACATCTTTGAATACTGTGCTGTTGAGCTTACTGCCCATAAAACTATTATTATATGCATTTACAGAAGCCCAAGAACTAACAGTCAATTCTATGAAATATTCTTTAGTAAAATGGATACAATACTGAAACAAATTTGTTTCAAACTAAATGAAAAGGTAATAATTTGTGGCGACTTTAATATTGACATAATAAAAACAAATAAATATTCTTTACGGTTTGCGCAGTTAATGAATAGTTATAATTTATAATTGGAAATTGACAAACCGACAAGAATCTGTAGTGGCACTTGCATAGATAATATAATACACAATGTTGGGAAAGGAAGAAGTGATATTTTAGATTTGGGACTTTCTGATCATACTGCTCGGGTATTCAAGTTTTCGGTGAAAACAACATGCACATTAAAATATTAGTATACAAAACGACGAGATTATTCAACAGAAAACTTAAACAAATTCAAGTATTACATAGATAAAATTAGATTTACAGATGTTTATACCAGTAGCTCATCTAGTGAGGCTTTTAATAAGTTTTATAATGAATTTAAATTATTTTATTATCTTTGTTTTCCTGTTATTCGAGCACGAATTTCAAAAAATACGAAATAAAAATGGATTACAAAAGGCATAAAATTTTGTTGTAAACGTAAGCGTCATCTTTTGTGGCAATATAGAAGAGATCCTAATCAAAACAAGAAAAATATGCTTAGGACTTATTCAAATAGATTAAAAAAAATAATTAAATTAACACAAAAAGCTCAAAACAATCACATTGTTAATTTATCACTTCATAAGACAAACACAACTTGGAAAATTGTTAATAGCTACAGAAAAAAATTATAATAAAGAGTTTAGTAGAAATTTTATAACACGAATTAAAATAAATAATAAATCAATCCAAATATAAACGATAATAAACGAATCCAAAAGACATTGCGCAGGCATTTAATGATCATTACATTGACCAAGTGTATGCAATAGATGACAAAAATAATATGACCTATTCTAATAATTTGACACATAATAAATACAATTCATTTTTCTTTAATTTTGTTACACCTAATGACATACTATTAACAATAAAATTATTAAAAAACACAAAAAGTACTGGTTTTGATGACATTTCAACAAAAGTAATAAAACACGTAGGAAACACAATTGCCCCAGTAATGAGTCATATTATAAACCTATGTGTTGAAGATGGTGTATTTCCTGAAGTTCTTAAAACGTCCATTATTAAACCATTATTTAAAAAAGATGACAGGGAGGACTTATTGTGTTACCGTCCGATTGCTACGACTTCTATATTTTCAAAAATTATAGGAAAGGTAATTTATAAGAATTTATATAATTACTTTGAAAAATTCAATATTTTTGCAAAAGAACAAAAAGGCTTTCGTAGAAACAAATCTATTAATGTAGCAATTTATGAATTTTTATACCAAGTATTTACAAATGTTGATAGAAAACTACCAGTGACAGCCCTATATATGGACATTTCGAAGGCTTTTGATTTTGTCAGGCATGACTTGTTAATTAGAAAATTAAATAAATACGGTGTAAGAGGCAAGACACTTGATCTTATAAAATCCTACTTAACAAACAGGATTCAAATTACTCAAGTATCACGGATTTGTCCAAAGACTAAAAATGAATATATTTATTGGTCCTATCCTCGATCCCCAAATTTTGGTGTTCCTCAAGGAAGCGTACTTGGTCCTTTATTGTTTTTAGTATATATTAATGATTTACCTAACAGCGTAAGCTTTCCTATGACTCTATTTGCAGATGATAGCTCTATGGTGTTTACATGTACAGACATAAATAATTATGAAAATGAAATTAATAACAGCCTGAAGAGTATAATTAGCTGGCTTAAGTCAAATAATTTAATAATAAACCTAAAAATGACTCAAATAATTAATTTTTATCAACGAAAATGGCCCCTTGATTTAATTACGATGGTGAGACGGTTAGTGAAACCAAAGCAGCAAAATTCTTAGGTCTTTATATTGACAACAACTTAAAGTGGGAGACTACAGAGACATACAGAATATATTTGCAAAAAGTTAAACCAATTTTCACACGTTTTACATGTATTATCCAAAGTAGTTAATGAAGATGCTTTACGGACGGTATATCACGGCTTCGTATCTTCTACTGTGCGCTACGGTATAATTTTTTGGGGCAATGCCACAAGGCGCGAAGATATATTTAAAGCACAAAAAAAGTGTGTGCGTGCTATTGCAAGCATATCGAGTACAGAAAACTGTAAACCACAATTTAAAAAATTTAAGTTATTGACATTTCCCGCAATGTATATTTATGAAGTTGTAACATTTGTAAAAACTAATCCTGAAATATTTAATGATTATCTAATAACGAACAACCGACGTAAAAATAAAATTCATACAATTTCATCAAAGACAGCTTTACTTAGAAAAAGCGTTTTTGGTATATTGTCTAAAATATATAATAAGGTTCCATCTATGTTTCATGAAATGGAAAATATTCATAAATTTAAAAAAGAATTTAGAACATTTCTAATTGAGAAATGCTACTACTCAATAGATGAATATTTAAGTGACGCATCAGTAGGCATATTATAATGACATTGCACAAAATATAATTCATTTGACTTTTGATTGGACAATATATTATTGTAAATATCTCATTTTAATTAATTATTACATCGTTGTTGAATTTTCTCATATAATTATAATATAAATAATAAAATGAAATAATATATAATAATTTTATACCTAAGGGTCGAATGCAGAAAACATATTTATATAACATATACATATAAGAACTATTCTGTCTCATTACCTGTATTCACAAATAAATAAATAAATTTGAATTTGAATTTGAATTTATTGCTGCTGTGTTTCGTATGGTGAGTGTAGAAAACCGGCTACCCTTTTTACTGAAAACGAGGCGTTCCATCTTGGTCCTCATGGGTGACAACGCATCTGCATTTTTGTTAGTAATCGAGGATAGATGTAGATGTCCATGAGCCCCAGCAACCACTTACCATCAGGTGGACTGTGTGCTCGTTTGTCACCTTATCCTATAACAAAATGATGTTGATTAGATGTTTAACATTTACGAACATCGTATACTATTTATACGTATATGACGGTAAGTTTTACGTGTATACACATAACACTCTTAATACATATTATAAATCACTCATAAATATAAATTACTACAAATAGTCTACATATTAATACTCTGTGCATGTACACACAACTATAAAACACATAATATACTATAAATAGAAAACATATTAACCCATACATAAGTAGCAATACTTCAGAAATATGGCCACTAGAAGAAGAAAAGTAATGATCCGGCACAGTGGATTTAGCGCCAAAAGAATGATACATAAATTTGATACGGCATGGATAACGCGTAGAGTAATGTCCTCGGAATATCGCAGGTTAAGTTTGTATTCGTATATGCGTTTGTATACGACTAAATAAGATGAAAATAGTATAAGCAATGTATTAATTGATGTAAGAACGAAAGTTTCTCCTCTTTTGTGGCGTTTGTCTAACTTTTATTGCGCTAAACATTTATATCGATTAGCTACATGTATGTATTTTATATTAGGCGTGTGTAACTGATAGGCCACTTATTGGAAAACGCTCACCCTTGTATCTGTTTGTGTTTGTAGTACCATTAAGGTTAATGAAACAGAGGCACGGTTGTAATATCTTTACTGGCTTTATGTCTATCTTTATTGTAAGTTAGAGGATAAGCGTTTGCCTTAAAATTTCTTAGGGCAGGAGCAAAGTGAGTTTCAGCCTCGACGACTTAATTGAAATCGTAAATTTTTATAATTCTTAGTGCTGTGCTAGTGCTATACAGTAGGTCTCAGTATGTGTTGGCACATTGGGACAGAGCGGCCAACATTTCTTTGTCTAAAAACGAGGGCCTAAAATACCGATAAAATCGTGTTTTTTTATAGGAGAGGGACAAAAGAGCATTCGGATCACCTGACGGTAAGTGATTACCGCCGCCCACTAACAACTGCAACATCAAGGAAATCGCAGGCACGTTGCAGGACTTTTAAAAAAGGAGTAGGCTCTTTTCTTGAAGGTCCCTAAGTCGTATCGGTCCGCAAAAATCTCTGCTGCTAGTCGATTTCACAAGGAATTTGTACGAGGAAGAAAACTTCTTTTAAATCGCACAGTGGTTGACCGCCAGTCATTCAGATGGTATGAGTGGTATCGTGAGTTTTGTCGCGATGTACGATGGTGAAATCGTGTGGCTGAAATTAGTCCAAAAAATTCCTCAAAGCAATCCCCGTGGTAATTGAGATAAAAAACGCAAAGAGATGCTACATCTCTTCGTAGTGTCAGTGAGTCAAGCCGATGGGAAAGACCTCAGTCGCCGGCGATTCGAACAGCTCTGCACTGAATGCGATTAAACAGAAGGATCCCAAGTTCAGAGATGGGAACAGTATTCCATGTGCGACTAAACCTGCCTCTTCAAATGTGCAAGTGATGTGCCGGCATGAAATACTGTCCCGTTCTGCTGAACACACCGAGCTTATTAGAGGCCAATTTGGTTAGCCTATAAATGCCAAACAAAGGTAGTGTTAGAATTAAATGTAACTTTTTTATTTATATGTAACTGTAAACAATCAATGTTTAACGGTAAATTCAAGTAACGTTACACGAGATTCATATTATATACACATCGTTAATTAATAATAAAATTAAAAGCCATTTCACTCTCTCTCCCTCTACACCGCATTTAAAATTTAAACGATGGCAAGCACGTGTTAAATCAGAGGTCTTAAAAATTGCAAGTAATAATTTATTTGGTACGGGCGCGAAGATACGTGTACTGTGTTTTCCTCATTATATATATAACTATGCGTTTTATTCGGTAACATTATTCTTTGATAACGACCTTGAACTGATGACGTTTTTCACCGTTACGATAACAAGTTAATGATAATTTGTTTTATTGATATAATAATAACATGAAAGTGACATTATTTAAAGTTCTTTTAATGGGATTAGTACTAACTTTATCAAGTCCTGCCAAAAGCCGATTTAGGAATGAGAGGAGGCTTGTAGTCAATGGTGGAATGTACGTGGGCTGTTGCTTTACTTTTAGTATGTATTTGGGAACTGGTAGCTCTGAGGCTAAGCACTTTGCCGTAAACTTTACAGTAAACGTAATTACCCGAGATTGAACGGCACCAAGGAAGTTGTTATTTACGTGTTTGGAGGTGATGGTGAAGAGCGAGGAAACCTTAATTTCTCAGGATTAATTATTTTGAGAATATAAGTGTGAAGTTCCCCAGAGTTATTCTATTTCTACTGCATCGCAATATTTTCAGTTTAGCACTTCGTCTTCAAATGATTTTGCAGTAGTTAGGAGGACATAGCACTAAATGTTCGTGCTTGGAGACCGAATTTAGCCGTGTACACATGGTTAATTACAACCAACAGAACAAAGATATTTAGGATTTTAAAACGACATTTTTTGTATTTTTGGACCATCGTTAGTAACATTATTTAATTTGTGCCATTGCCGGCAATTAAGATAAAATATTAAAAATCATTGTTTTTAAAGTTGAAAGTTTCTTTAGTCGATTATAACAAGTTTTAACTTGATACACTTTCTCGATATTAGTTTGTAATAAATAATTAATTTTCTTAAAGTAAAAGTTATGAATTAAGTTTTCGGGACAAATAAGCTTAAGTTTCCAAAAATAATATCCGTTTATTTTGTTAGCTTCTAGGAAATATTTGTAATTTTGTTAAGTTTGCTGGGTGGTGCCTTTATCTTTGTAGCCAAAGTTAGTTCTAAATTACTGTTTAGAATTTTATTGCGTACTCAAACTGAGTGCGGTATCAAGAAAGCTAGCAAAACAATATCAAAGTTTTCATACTAGCCACTAGCCAGACTAAGTTAAAGTGAGATAGGACTTTGAATTAATCTGTTTTCCGAAGTTATTCAACAATAGAAAATAAACAATTAAGGGTTTTTATCCGTATTTTGGTTCAATAAGAACGAATTAACATCACAAGTATTTTTTGGAAAATTATAAGCTGGTATTTGAATACGCTAATAGCGGTCCTAGCTTCAATTAATCTGATTGTATTCCCAGCCGGCACCAATAAAATTGTTAGATGCAATTTTTAGGGCTGATTTACTACGCACTCGGCGGTAAAGATAAATACCGTAAGGAAATCAGCATGTATGTGGGATGTAATATTTCGGGAATATGTGTAGTTGTCAAACACTCATCAGAGCGGAGCGTTATAGCTCAGTGAAAGGCGGCGTATGTCCAGTAGTGGGACGTATACAGGCTGTAACTTTCTTTTAATTTTGACCTTTTACTTTCCCGTTAAAGAAGATGATATAATATGTATTATTGATAAAAACTTCATGTCAGTAGCTTTGTTACATTAGATAAAAGTTAGTCGGACAGACAAATCATTATTACAGCCTAACGCAAGTCCACTGCTGAACATAGAACTTCTCCATAGAGTGCTGCAAAGTAGGGCTCTTATTCACCTGCATCCCTAGACTCCCTGCAAGTTTCTTCAGGTCATCATACCATCTAATGATACGTTTTCTAACACCGCGCCTCTGGTTCGAGGCAACCACTCTAGAAAATATCTTCCTCATCGATTTTCAACTTTTCAAGCAATATGGCGTGCCCATTGTTACGTCATCTTACTCATCCGCTGGTGTATATCAGTTTTTGATTTTATTACCCAGAAAAACTGCGAGCATTAGCCTGTTTATACGCAGAGCGAGCTTGAGGTTGACTAATTAACAAAATATATTTCAATCCCATTCGCAATACAGCAATATATAAACTGTCAAAGCTATGTGTGTTTGGTTGGATTTACTCACATCGTTGTCTATAGGACTGAAATATCGAGTATTTGTTTTTGTAATATTTAAATTGACGGAGATCATAATGATTTCCCATATTTACGCGAACACTACACATTGATTAAAACTACATTTAGGGATTTTATCGCGTTTAATGTTAATTTTAAGTGAGTCCCCCGTGAGTATGGGTGCTGGAAAGCACCCGAAACGTCGGGAATTAAAAATAAAAATAATTAAAATTAAAATTAAACGCGATAAATTACAATTGTTATTTATCTATCATATGTAAATCTTTTAATTAATCAATAATCGATTATTCTTTAACGTACGTACTCCAAAATACATTAAAACGAAAATGAAATGAAACAAATTATACAGAAGGTAACAATAGGCGATCTTATCACTTTGAATCAATTTTTTCAATTCTTTGCACAAAAAATTGCCTTTTTGTTGTATAGGGAAGGTGCACATAAATTAGACAATTAAAATTAACAGTCGAGGACAGATATGATAGATACAATTAAAGACTGGAAATATTAAATTACATATATAAACATAAACACTCACGCCTGTCACCTAGAGGGTAGGCAGAGACTACAGACTTCCATTTGGCACGATCCTGACACACCTCGCTCGCCTCCTTCACATCCATACACCTAAGCATACATACTCGTCGGTTAAGGGCACTCCTAATTTGGCCCGTTTTTAATTAATCGCCAATTTGGTCGATACATTTTCGCCTAGGACGTCCCTTTCCGACTCTGCCATTCACTTCTGCAACATAAATTTTCTTTGTCAGTCTTTCCCCATCCATTCTTTCCACATGATCAAACCACCGAAGCATTCCTTTCTTAATCCTGGTCACAACATTATCTTGCAAACCACACTCTTCTCTTATTACACAATTTCTTACCCTGTCATTCAGATTCAGCCCTAACATACTCCTTAACGACCGCATTTCTACTGCGTTCATTCTACTCTCGTGCTTCTTCTGCCACACCCAACTTTCACTACCATACGTTAAAGTAGGGACCATCACAGCATTGTGAATTGCCATACGTGCCTTTTCGACACATTTTGACTCTTCACAATAGAGTGTAAGGCCCCATTTACTCTATTTCCCGCATTCACTCGTCGTTCTATATCCTTATCATATCTCCCATCCCTCCTAATATTAAAGGTTGAAAATATTAGGATTTATGAAGGAAAAAAGGACTGAGAACATGAAAAGTATGAAGGCAAGGAGTCCCAGAAGCGTACGGCTGTAACCATAAATGATATAATCAATAAATGAAGGAGCATAAATTTGTTGGAATACGAAGCGAAAGATTGTTAGCGTAACGTATGTGACGATCGTGAGATGAGGAGATGGACTCAAAGCGGACTTTCATGTAATATAATGTATTATTTATCAATTTTTCAATCAATTAATCGTCAATATATTCTTCATCATGCACCAAAACACATTAAAACGAAAATGAAATGAAATTAATTACATAGAAGTTACAATAGGCGATCTTATCGCTCTGGAAGGGATTTTTTCCAGGCAATATTTTGTGCAAATAAACAATAATAATAAAAGAAATACAATATTTATTTTGTTACTTGACGGGTGGGTAGGCAACCGCAGTACCTTATTATTTTGGGTTGTTATTAAGAGTATGCTGCTACTCAAGTCATGTTTTATTTCCTTGTCTTTATACATGCAATTTCATGTCAACGAAATTAGAGGTTTTAAGTTTGACTGGATGAGAAAATACCCCGAAAAATGCAAATTACAAAATTATTTTAAGTCGTTTCAAAATAGTTAGTTAAAATAATAATGTTCTAAGACTTTTCAACAATTCTGTAACTTTGGAGTTTTCATTGACGTTAATTAAATTATGGCAAATTCCCTTTCTACATTAATTATTTGAACGGAATCGAATTTGATGTTTAAAATTAATTTTAGTTGATTGGAATTTAGAAATGCCTATAGAATTAAAAACAAGAATTACGAATGAGAATGGAATAAAATTCTTTCCCTTTGTAAAGACAAATTAGCTCAGCCATACAAGTTTTAAAATTTGATTGGAGAAAAGTTCACAAAGTTCAAATCCGCTAATCTCTCAACCTTTCCAAAATCAGGAATCAAGGATCAAAGAGAAATATCTTGCTATTTAGATATTCGATATTTTCTGACAAAGTAAATTGCTAAAGACGTGGTTGAGACTTTAGAAGAAGTGGTGAACGTTCACGAATTCTATTATTTTTACTCTATCAAGAATAAAGAGTTTACGTTTGTATTTCATCGGCTCGTAGTTTATACTTAATTTTATATTAATTAAAATGTGTTGATTTTATATTAAAATAAATGCATTATTAAATTAGATCTTTATTCAATTTTATTTATAATATTTATCTTTTATTTTTCTTTTTTCTTTTCTTTAAACACTCCTATTAATTGTGTAGTGGCGGTGTAAGAATATCCACTACCCCATATCGTTCCGTGGATTTCGTAAGTGACGACGTGACAGAGCGAAAGTGAAACCGAAGGCAGCAGTATGTTCCAGGTTACAGCTGTGATTACCAAGCTGACTGCCGAGCGTGACAGCTACGGCAAAAGCCCCCGATGGGGCAATGTATGGAGAAGGACTATGTTCAGCTGAGTACTTTTTTTAATTTATATTATATTTGTAACAGAGAGAATATTTTTTATTATTTATTTAATTCAAGTATCCAAGACTCATTTTCATTTACATTACTTTTTCTTTTTTTTTCAAATTATAATTATTAAAAAAAAATTTAAATCTAATAATCTAACAAAATATGACGAGACAAATATATTAAAACTATTAAATTATTACTAAATGCCGTAATGCACTTAAACAGCAGTCAAATTAGCTGCTGGGCATATGCAGTCTACAACAATGTTGCAGATAGGGACAGTTCACTCTGTCACCTATCATTTTAAGAATGCCATTGGGGCTGGCCCTTACCCTACGCACCAGCGATGCAGCTCTTTTACGCAAAGTTGCGTAAAAACAATCTACATGTGCTTGAGCAAACATCGCTGATGCGCTGCATCGTCGGGACAGCCCCATCAGCACCCAGAACGCGTTGTTATATTGGATCCAGAGAGCTCCATAGGCCCGTTGTGTGTAGTCCCTCCACAGGCTGCACGTGTAAAGAGATGTACAAAACGCTCTAAATAAAGTGAGTTTAACCTCCCTTGAACATCTCGCGAACCTACGTGCAATCATATTTGCACGAACCGACAGAGCCCTACGTTCCCTTTCTATGTCAGTAGTATCCTTGAGGTCGGACGTAACCATATGACCCAAATATTTGAAAGAGTCAACCCTAGTTAATGGTATGCCATTCAATTTAATAGGAGGCATATTACGCGTACGATCCCGTCCGGCCTCAAAGATCATATACTGACTTTTTTGTGCATTGTACTTCAGCCCATGTTTGGCTGCGAATGTCTCACAAACACTAAGCAATTTTCTTAATCCACATATTGATGCACTCAACAGCACCATGTCATCTGCGTAACTCAAGTTATTAACACAAATTCCATCTATATGACATCCGACATGCATGCTGCTAAGCGCCTCAATAAGTGCATTTACATAGAGGTTAAAGAGACTGGGTGAGCCACCCTGTCTCACCGCACATTCCAACCGGTATGGTTCAGACAAAACATTAGCCCATCTAACGCAATTGACCTGTCCCCCATACCAATATTTTAAAATCTGTATCATTTGACCTGGTAATTTAATATCCTCCAATTTTTTCCACAGTATATTGTAGGAGACCAGATCAAATGCCCTCGACAGGTCAAGGAAACAAGCGTAGACAGGTGTTTTCCTATCAACATAATATTTGATTGATGTGCTTAAGGCAAAGTATCGCACTTTCTGTGGACAGTCCGGTACGAAATCCGAACTGATTGTCATGCAGTTTTAGATATTTATTGATCTGCGTATTAAGCACGCTGTCCAATATCTTTGCTACGATGGTTGCCAAGGATATTGGTCTATAATTACATTTATCTGACAAGTCACCCGTTTTATTTTTTACCACCGGTACTACTATGGTCTTCATTAGATCAGGGGGCAGATATGCATGCCGTAAACATGTAGTGTAGAACATAGCCAGTACGCGGTGTATATATGGGCCTGCATACTGTAGATGCTCGATACTGAGACAATCATGACCTGGAGACTTGCCCCTAGACATAGATTTTATGACTTTTGCTACATCTTGCACACTTATTCTGTCCCCTACTCCATCAATGACTGTCCCAGCATCTTGCACCGATTCATAAGGATATGACCCTAGTGTCGACTTTACAGAGAAAAGCTCCCTAAAGAGGTTGGCAATATCCTTTGGGTTACTCACCCCGCCCACACTCACGGGAAGGCCAGGCCGAATTCTCATCTTATTAGTGCCTTTCCAAAAAGCACTAAAATCTTTTTTGGTATGCGATGACACTATTTCATCCATTTCAATTTGATGCTTATGATCAAATTGAAATGGATAGAAACTATAGCATGCTTTGTTTCGTTTGGTTAGTGTAGAGAACCGGAGACCTTTTTTACTGGAAACGAGGCATTCCATTTCGGTACCCAGGGGTAGACAACGGATATGCATTTTGATTCCTAATCTAAGATGAATGTGAATGTCTATAACTGTGTGCTCGTTAGTCCCTCTCTTCAATTAACATTGGTGGTGCGATAGGGTCTTGGGTTCGATTCTCGGGTCGGGCCAATATTTTATTCTTCGGGATCGTTTTTCTTAAGGACTGTATGCGCGGTTCCTTATAATCAAACAAGATGGCTGATGCGACACTTGGCAGTCCTGGATGATGCACTCGGTATCAATTAATCTATTTTTTAGCCAGTGTCCTGTGCTGCAATTCAACTTGAGCTGTTGGGGGAAAAATACAGTCAATAAATAAACAGCTTAAGGCAATTTAAGGAGCACTTACCGGGGTGGGGTTTCTTCTGCCAGCGGCCTCGAGGACGACGCTCCTGGCATTGTGATGCGTTGGAAGAGGGTGAGCGGCAGCAGAGCTGGCCCTTTTATTCTTTTACCATCTCCATCCTTCATTTAAGCGGGGTGCGTTCTTTTGATAGTGTATAAGATAGAGCGGGACACTGCATTAAGCCGCTATTTTACACTGGTTTTCTGTGAGCCTACCCTAGTCGAACCGATAAAAAGAAAACTTCCTTTTTATAGGCAGCGTGGCTACTATGGAAATATCCCCTTTTATTAGGAAATCTGTGTAGAAGTCTATATTACTTGAACGGTTGTGATGTATGATCAATTAAAAAGATATCTACTGCAATCATTGAAAGTAAAGGCTCTAAAAGGTTAAGCTCTGCTACGCCGATGAGTGAACGCCTGTTAATTACTACATAATATATGAGTGCTTGTACTCGCAGCATATATCTTCACTGTTGCAATTAACCAGTATTATATTTGAAAGTTGTTGCCGTTATAATAACGTAAAAGGTAGTCCTCGATTATTTTTTTTGAGTTCTTTACATCAAAAGAACCTTTATGGGATCACTTTGCTGTTTGTCTGCCAAGATCCCTTTTTCTCAGGAAAGGGTAGAGGATAAAATTGAAATTAATATCAAATACTAAGGTGTATAATCTTTTGGTGTTGTAAGAAAATTCAGGCTTCCAAGTCAACATATTTTTACTACTTGAACTTACTCAACAAAACCTTGAAGTTCATCTTTCCCTTTGACCTAGAATCATGAAATTTGACAAGAAAAATTATCTCGGCACAATTAAGAGAGAAAAAACAGATATATATATATATATATATATATATATATATATATATATATATATATATATATATATATATATATATATATATATATATATGTATATATGTATATATATAACAGCCCTTCACAAGTACACTGCTGAACATACTAAGGCCACAAAGCACGGTCCTGAGCTAACTGCATCCGTCGACTTTCTGCATGTCTTACCGCCCTACTCTACGCCTACCGGTACGAGGCTGCCACTCGAGAATCTTTCTTCCCCATCGGTTATCGGTTCTTCGAGCTATATGGCCGGCACATTGCCACTTCAGCTTACTAATCCGTTGGGCTATGTCGGTCACTCTGGTTTTACTGCGGATATCCTCATTTCGGAGTCTATCACGCAGTGAAACTCCGAGCATAGCCCTCTCCATAGCTCGCTGAGCGACCTTGAGCGTCCTCATACGGCCAGCAGTGAAGGACCACGTTTCAGTTCCCTATGTCCCAGGTAAACGTACTCGTCAACAACTTCGATCATAGTGCTCCCAACAACTACCGGCATAGGTGTGACATGGACATTAAATATGATCTTTGTTTTGTCCATGTTCATCTTAAGACCTATCTATCTATCTATATATATATATATATATATATATATATATATATATATATATATATATATATATATATATAGATATATATATATATATATATAAAATAAATACGATTACAAATTTACATTTACAAGTAAGACTATCGATCGTGATAAAAACTAATATATGCACAATTTAGTTTGTCCTTTAATCCGACTTACCAATTTGTGAAAATCAGGACTTTCCTTACTTATGATTTAAGAATTTCAGTATGGTAACTATTTGGATGAAAGATTTACTTTCTATAACTTTCTACCTATATTAATGCTTACACTGTTATATCCACATATTTATTTTTATTTGAAACCCTCAGGCCGGATTCAGTCCCTCAGTCATAGAAGCAAGTGACAGGGTAAGAAAATCCACTATTGCAGATACCGTGAATAATTGATAGAATCAGGCGATACTTTGCGGAAGTCCATTGTAATAAAGATATTAATAGTTATTTTGCAACCATGCGCTAAATTAAATAAAAATGATGTATCTTACCTAGTTTCAAGAGTTAGTTCCCGCCCTCCCTCAATTGCGTGCACTACATCGACGATAATACGACGGGTGTTTGGCCTCCACACGAGGCATCTTTAGGTGATGTAGACTCCACGGCGGCTGACCGCTTAGCAGTGTTGGGAGTAGTGGTGCTGGGGTTTGTGGTGCACGCAATTGAGTTAGGGCGGGAGGCGCTCTTCAAATTTAGGTAAGACACATCATTGTATTTAATTGAGCGGATGCTTGCAAAATAACTATTTATATCTTTATTATACCGTGAATATCAGTTGGGCAGCATCTTCCTGATAACACACACAAAAATAAAACTGCATTTTCCAAACCGTTTGTCAAGTGTGGCAACTGTGGCAAATTACCCCCGCCCTCCATGAGGCAATCTATGGGGGGGGGGGGATAAGTTCAATAGAGTAATTTTGATAGACTGTAACGATAACGGTATCAATTTTATATTGTTAAAACATCGACGTATGAACGGTTATTGGTTGGTTGGTCTTTGTACGCTTACAGTTAAACATTTCATCGTACAGAGAATAATATTAAGACGTTAAACATAGCTGTAAAGCAAAGGCAATAATTTGTGTTAATTGTCAGTTAATGATTTTTTATTTACTCGAATACTGCATATTAAATAAAATTCAGCACTTCAAACATCACAGTTAGTCTGTAACCACAGGAGCAGCAAATTACTTGAAACATTGGAATTTAATATTAGACACAGGTTAAAATAATACTTGTTTTATTCCATTTGTCTTCAGTATCGATATATCTCTTGGAACTGAAACTCAGAACCCAAAGAAAGTTTACTGTACAGAGGACAGGATTGTCAAATTAGATATAAGTAACCCAGTTTGGGATAAAGACGACTCGACGTTGCGACGACCTTTTCTGAATGTGTGTCTCTCGTCGCTGTTAATAAATCAACTTTACTCAATATAAGGTATTAAAATGGCAGCTTGATGTTGAAACATCGTTTATTTCAATTCAAATAAAAGTAGAGTATGACTAGTAAGTTTTTCGCTTACATTTATAATCATCATTCACAAAAACTTATATACGTATAATCTGTGGCTCGTACTATTGGATCGAATTTTGCTTGATGTTACAGAGTGCGACGGCTGATAATTAATGTTCAGCGAATGGATTTTGATATAGTAGGCGTTTGGTATATCAATGACAAGTAAATAAAAATGATTTTTTTGGTTTCAAATTTTTCATTAAGATTTTTTTTAATATTTTCAATACATAGACAAATAATATAATAAGAATTTAAAATAAAGTTGGAATATTCGACCATTATAATTTTCTTCGGATTGTCTATAGGCACTGCACGTGCGATATCACGCGATTGTATCTTGAGACTGTCTTGTGGTTCAGCGACGCGCTAAGACGATGTGAATGAAAAATTCGGCGAACGCGCTCTTAATATTAAAATTATATACGCTTGAATAAGTAAAACCATTTGTTTTTATTGTGAGAAATTAAACATACTTGCCCCTTATAACCACCAAATTACCGGAGGCGGATCAATGATAACACCGTAGAGCCTGAGAAAGCAAATTAGTTCTTTTGGTTTTTCGGGATGATTTATAGATTCATAATTTTCGAAGCCTTATGAATTCGTGAAAAATATCATCATCATCATCATCATCATCATCATTACAGCCATTTACAAGTCCACTGCTGAACATAGGCCTCCCCCAAGGTATGCCACAAAGCACGGTCCCGAGCCACTCGACTTCCTGCATGTCTTACCAGGTCGTCACTCCATCTAGTGGGGGGTCGCCCTACACTTCGCCTACCGGTACGAGGCTGCCACTCGAGAACCTTTTTTCCCCAACGGTTGTCGGTTCTTCGAGCTATATGGCTGGCCCATTGCCACTTCAGCTTACTAATCCGTTAGGCTATGTCGGTCACTCTGTCTGTCGGTCACGTCTCAGTTCCATATGTCATCACTGGCAACACGCACTGGTTGTACAACTTAGTTTTCAGGTTTGAGGTATACCTGACGAGAAGATGCGTTGTAATTTCCCGAGCGCTGCCCAGCCGAGTTGAATCCGTCGATTGACCTCTCGGTCGAAGTTGAACTTACCTAGCCGGACTATTTGTCCCAGGTAAACGTACTCGTCAACAACTTCGAGCTTAGTGCTCCCAACAACTACCGGCATGGGTGTGACATGGACATTAAACATGATCTTTGTTTTGTCCATGTTCATCTTAAGACCTATCCGTTGGGAGGCACTATTGAGGTCATTGAGCATAGTGCTTAGGTCCTCCAGCGATTCTGCCATAAGGACTATATCGTCGGCAAATCGAAGGTGAGCGATGTACTCGCCATTGATGTTAATACCGTATCCTTTTCAGTCCAGTAGCTTGAAAACGTCTTCCAATGCAGCGGTGAAGAGTTTCGGGGAAATAACGTCACCCTGTCTTACACCTCTCTGCAGTTGGATAGGTTTCGTACTCTGGTTCTGTACTCGGATAGCCATTGTAGCTCTGTACAAACACTTCAGCACTTCGATATACCGACAGTCAACTTGGCACCGCTGAAGATACTGTAGCACTGCCCAAATTTCGACGGAATCAAAGGCTTTCTCATAGTCCACATACGCCAGGCAAAGTGGCAGATTGTACTCTTCGGACTACTGTACAATTTAGCGAAGGGTATGTATGTGGTCTATGGTACTGAAGCCTTTTCGGAAACCGGCTTGTGCGGGAAGTTTGTTGCTGGAAGTCGTCGAGTCTGCGTGCGAGACGATTCGTAATGACTCTCGAAAACAGCACGTAGACGCGGCTCAGAAGGGATATCGGTCTGCAGTTCTTCAAGAGGGCGTTGTCACCTTTCTTGAAGAACAAGACCACCGCACTTCTGCTCCACGCCTCCGGAGTAGTGCCACCGTGGAGAACGGAATTAAAGAGCCTCTGAAGGACCTCAAGTATCGGTTTTCCACCCACTTTCAGAAGCTCCACTGTAACTCCATCCTCGCCCGGAGACTTGCCGTTTTTAAGGTGCTGGAGAGCCATTCTAATCTCGCTCAGACTGATGTCCGGGATATCATCGGAATAGTGTCGGATAAGACCCGCTCTTGGATCGTTACTCACACTTGCGTGTGGCTCCAACGATGATGTGTACAGCTGCCCATAGAACCTTTCAATCTCACTCAAAATCTCAGGTGTCCCGGAAACGATGCTGCCACACTCAGTCTTCAGCTTTGACAGTTGGCTCTTACTGGCAGACAGATCTCTGGCAAAGACTTTGGAGCCCTGGTTCCGCTCAATCGCTTCTTAATACGAGCAGTATTAAATTTGCGTAAGTCTCGCCGCATGCATTTGGAGATCTGTCTGTTCAGTTGCCTGTATGCTGTCAAATCTGTTGACGATTGCAGCCTCATCTCCCGTCTAACAGGCATTAGATTAAGAGTGTGATCGGAGAGCTTTTGTGTTCTTCTGCGGCCGGTCTTGCAGAACTTAGCTCCGACCGCATGGACAGTTTCCACGAGCTTGTCATTCATTTCGTCAACTGCATTGCAATCTTCTAAGCACTGAAAGCGGTTACGTAACACGAGCTGAAAGGTTTCGGGATTCTGGATTAGAGCACGAGGGGGACAGAGCGTTGACTTCATTAGACGAGACCTCTCCAACTTAAGGTTTAGGTTCAGTGTGCCTCTAATCATTCGGTGATCGCTGCCAGTTTTCACCCTTGCGATCACTGAGACATCACTGAACAGTTGGCGTCTGGTCGTCATAATGAAGTCAATCTCATTTTTTGTCGAACCGTCGGGGCTCGACCAGGTCCACTTCCTGTGGGGCCGCTTCTGGAAGAAAGAGTTCATCGTAAAGAGTCCCTCTTTCTCCATGAAGTCGGCCAGCTGCTGGCCCCTACGGTTCCGTTGCCCTACTCCGAATTTCCCTAATTTCAGCTCACCGTTTTCTCTTGTGCCAAGTTTTGCGTTGAAGTCTCCCATCAACACCGTGTAGTGGGATTTGGAGGAATACATGGCTCTGGAAATATCCTCATACATTTCCTCCACCTCCTCATCGGGATGTGCCGAGGTTGGTGCGTAAACCTGTATGACCTTCAGCGAATGGATCCTGTTTGGTGATTCTGAGTATCAGGTACGCGAACCTCGTCGACACACTCCCAATCTTTACAACGTTGTTGACGAGAGACCTGTGGACGATAAATCCGTCACCTCCTTGAGACAGATGGTCGCCCTCCCGGTGATAGAACAAGTTGCCGGACTCGAGGATTACCGTATCCTCCTCCTCTCTTCGGACCTCTGATAACCCAATAATATTCCAGCGCAACTTGTTTTATATATGTTGTACCTCTTCTTCCAACTCCAGTATCTTCTCGTCAGTCCTCAGGGTGCGTGCGTTATATGTTGCCAGGTCGAGTCGTCGTAGGTGACAACCGAACCTCCACCGAAGATTCTTAGCACCCCCTGCCCCGCCGTTACCATGGTCGCCACCGTAGCCAGGAATAGCGGGGCCGCCGGGGACTGGGGGCCGTTTGTTTGCGTCGTTACTCATGGGGGGATATTTGCCATAGTTGCCACGCTTGGCGAGCGGGTTGGCAACTGCAGTTTTTTATTATATCATTGCTGTTATCAGGAAGATGCTGCTGCCCATCTCCTGCCTGTCTCCCTCTGTAGCCTCTTACGACACCCACGGGAAGATATGGGGTAGTGGATATTCTCAACCACCTTTACACGGCACGCTGAAAAATATAAAAATAAAGTGCTATTTTACTTATCTTATTTAAAAAATAATTACATCTTATAACATTCCACTGTTTAGCATCGGCTTCCTCTCTTTTAAGCGACGGTTATTAACCAATTAGTCCGCCCCGTTACTAAAGTGCGTGTTTTATAAAATTTTTTAGGCATTTCCTTAGATAGCCAAAACCAAATAAAAAAGGTTACAGATGCGTTGACACATCTTAAGACTAAATAGAATAAACACCTCACCGCCAGTAATTACACTGTATCTCTATTCAGTTCATACCGGAACACAGCGGCGCAAAAACTGCTATTTGGTGGTAGAAAAAGGTAAGAGGGAGACACCTACCCAGTTTGACTCATAGGAACAAAAGAAATACAACAAATAAATTTAATTAAAGCCAGCGGAGGTTGAATTTAGTTTATTTGCGTACAATGAAAGGCAAGCATCTCTTCAGCTACACCGGCTCGTTAGGCTTGGCTATTAACGTATTAATAAAGTCGGGAATGTAGTGTATGTAATTTCGCGATAAGCTATATTTCAAATTGTTTTATTTAATCTAATATTAAAAATATATGTTATATAAAATTGTTTTCCGATGTGAATAAAGTGAGAATAATATCGTAGCAACCTTTATGATTCTACGTAGAAGGGGATACTCCAGTGAAATATTTTGTTGTAGTTCTGTGAGTACGGCTCTCTCAATATCAGTCTGCTACTATAGATGCGTTTAATTGACGTAATGTCACTGTGGTAAGTTCTACGCTGTCTATAATAATTAATAAATTTAAAGACAACATGCTATAAGAGTTGTTCTCTACTAAATCAATTATTAAAGTTCAGAAAAAAGTACTAAATTAGTGTCACTAAAAAGTTCAAAACAAAGAAGATTATTTCCGTCTGTGTATTCGCTTTAAAGTTAAAAGTATTTTATTATAAAACAAACTAACAAAGTGTAGGAGACAAACAAACTAACTTACAGGCTAACTTCATACGAAGAAGGCTACAGTGGCGTTTTCACTTCTGGAAATTGAAATGGAATATTCAACAGTAAATTACCAGTGACATCATCTTCGCTGCCTTTAAAAATGCGAAGACTGCGTTTTGAACGGACTATGTACAGATTTTAAGTGGGCAAATTGTTTAATATAATAAAATAACTACAAAGTTGCGACAAGTTGTTCATGTCGCAACTTTGTAGTTGTGTGTTGATCATGAAAATCGATAATATATTTTCTCTGTTGTAAATTTAACATATTTTATTTAATTACTAGCGATCCGCCCCGGCTTCGCACGGGAGTTTTCTGGAACTCGACAACAGTGCCACCTACTGGGTACAATTGTGAATCTAAACCATTCTCGAATAAACTTAATCACACACACAAAATTTTATCAAAACCGGTCCAGCCGTTTGGGAGGAGTTTAGTAATAAGCACACGGGGAGAAAAAGCATTTAAATAAAGATGGCAAATGATATAATGAAAATTTTGGAAAATCCAAAAGTGCACGTCTCATGACCTTTTCATCTCATTTTGATGAAAAAAATAAATTACCAAAATAAATCGATCACACAAAGTATAAAATTCGATATAGGCTGCATGGTACATTTATCCTTTGTCTATCAAGGGCTAAAAAATCAAAAGGAAATTATTAGGTAGAAGTTACATTTATAAAAAATAAAAAATCGTTTTATTAACAAACCACGAGTAGTATGTTATTAATATGAAATAGGGAACTAGTTGATGTAATTCTGAAGATATTAAAAACCTGATCTCGGTATGTAAATTTTTTCGGAAGTTTATAGTCAGCGTACAGACCTCCGGACGTCTAAGTAAAGTTTTTTCAAACGGTTTTTTTCTTCTAAGTAGTAATATAAAATTATTTTTGTAAAAGAAAACATAAGATGGATTATTCAGAGTGATTTCTTGTTATATGGCTACTCATATTATAGTACAAATGCAATATGGTTATAGTAGAGGCATTTTAAGACTACAAAATTGCTTGAACTTGACATGTAGGGAGTAAAGCACTACCTCAAACGCTTCAAGTTATGAGCCGTGCGATAAAACGATAATGGCAGCCAAATAGAACGTAGATATACGAAATAGTCAGTCATTCGGTGAGCTCTCTGCGATAAATGCAGATAAATGTAAGTGCAAATGTTTGAAAACAATTTTGGCAAGTGCATTTGCGTTTCTATTTGCGCAGTGAAAATTTATTTCAATGTTTTGAAAGTGTACGTTCAAACTTTGTTCAGGTGTCTGGCGCCGGGAACACTAATCGTTATCCCCAAGTAGGGCGAAGAGTTTAAATTTAAAAAAAAAAACTTAAAAGAGTATGGGTGACATACAAACGGGCACACAGTCCACCTGGTTGTAAGTGAATGATGTGGCCCATAAATATCTACAATTAATATATATTTTCAATTAATGCAGATGCGCCGTCAGCCTTGCGATCTCTAGTTGTTTTCACTTACCATACATAACACAGCGGTATTAAGTTACTATTTTACGCTGGTATTTTTTATTTTGTGAAAGCGTGATCATTCCACTGTCGAGTCGACCACACAGTGTCCACCACACAGTCGACACAGCATGGCTTTACCACGTAAAAGTATAAAACATTTTTTATTACTTCATCGTTACGTATAATGAAATATAAATAGCGATTAATGTTACTTGATATGGGAACACGGTTTCATCCACCGAGTATCGGAGAAACTCGCAACGATCAAAGCTTTTTCCGTCACTAATTGCTGCCCCATTGAGCTTCGTTTGCTTCATTAGTGCTTAAATATAATTAAAACTGAAAATATTGTTAACTTATTGTTATTTTATACTATTCATGACATGGAATCGACTTAAAAAAAACAAAGGAAATACTTATATAATTAAGCAAAAATAAAGCAAAGTTTATAGAAGAATTTAGCAATGAATTCAGAAGCTTTTAAATCAGTATGGGGATGGAATTTTCATTAAATTTTATTGTGAACACAATTGTGTAATATTTATTTTCAATTAAAATATATTAAATCAGTGAAGATGAACGTGTAACATAACAAGATACAGTCGAATTGTCGGTATGTAAACCATACAATTTATTGGATTATGAATATTTATTAAAAGTAGATTCTATTTCTTTACTTGGAAAAAAATTAACGAAAATATCTCTGTCCTGGGTAGAATCAACAAAAAACGTTTTTTAACATGAAGTTTTCAATATAATGAGTAATTTTATAAATTAATCATTTTAGGCTATGAGATCGAACTAGAGGTGCTGGGATTTGTGAAATAACGAAAAGCGCTTAAGCACTGGACTACCATGGCATATTGGCTTGGATTTTTTTTATAGGATAAGGGTGACAAACGAGCACACAGTTCACCTGATGGTAAGTGGATGCTGTGGCCCATAGACATCTACATTCAATTAAGAATCAAAATGCAGATGCGTTGTCACCCCTGAGGACTGAGATGGAATGTCTCGATCCCAGTAAAACGGATCTCCGGTTCTCTACACTAACCATACGAAACACAGCAGCATTAAGTTGCTATTTCAAGCTGGTTTTCTGTGAGAGCGTGGTCCTTCCCCGGTCGAACCGACCACCATAATATAGCTGCAGCGTGGCTCTACCACGTAATAAATATGTGTCACTTAAATACATAGAAATGAAATATTAAAAGCAAAGTGCTAAAATAGTTATAGTTCTTCCAAGTGTTTATTTTCTTCCTAATGCTCGATAAACGCATTATAAGAAACTTTGGGGTAGGTATGTCTTAAATTGATTAGAGGCGGGAGAAACGACTTGTTCTTCTTAAACGCTTTTAGGAACTTTTTTAAGGGAATGCTGCCGTTAATAATACCTAACAGATTAATTTATAAATACTATTGTAAAACGAATCATATACATTAGTTATTGTTTTTTAAAGAAGTTAGTAAATAATAATCCTTTCCCTTCACCATCAATACGGCCATTCACAAGTACAGTGCTGAAAATAGATTTCCCCAAAGAATGCCACAAAGTACGGTCCTGAGCCACCCGCATTCATCAACTTCCTGCATGTATTACCAAGTCGTCACTACAACTAGTGGGGGACGCCCTACACTTTGTCTGCCGGTACGAAGCTGCCACTCGAAAGCCTTGCTTCCACATCGGTGTCCGTTCTTCGAGCTATATGTTCGGCCAATGGCCACTTCAGCTTACTTATCCTTTGGGCCATGTCGTTAACTTTGGTTCTACTGCGGATATCCTCTTTATTACGTCTACCACGCTGAGAATCTCCGAGAATAGTCATTTCCATAGCTAGCTGAGGGATCTTGAGCTTGGCCCAGCGGTGAAGTACCATGTCTCAGATCCATTGTTCATTGCTGGCAACACGAACTGGTTGTAAAATCATGTTTTTTGAGTTTTGAAGTATACACATCGAGAAGATGTGTCGTATCTTCCCGTATGCTGCCTAGCCAAGTTGAATCGATCGATTAACCTCGTGGACGAAGTTAGACTTTCCTAGGCACATTATTTATCCCAGAAGCTCGAAATTGTTGACTTACTCGTCAACAACCTCGAGCTAAGTGCTTCCAACGTGTACCAGCATAGGTGTATCATGGACGTTACACATGCCTTTTTTTTTGCCCATGTTCATCTTTAGACCCAACTATTGGAAGACACTATTGTTACGAGCTTGAGGTTCGTGACAATAAAAATTGCCGATAAAATTACCTAAATTAGCACTTTAATTTACTTTACACAAATTAAAGTTAAAAACACTAATAATTAAACACACTAATTCACTTTATTTCGCTCCGAAGCTTCGCTTGTCTCGCCCAAATACCATACTGCCCGATCGCATCTTGCAGCGACTATTTATATAAATTAGCAATGAAGCATCCGGAATATTCAAGTAAATGCGCGCAAAGCGACGAGTGTTCGAGTGTAGATTTTCTAGAAACTTAGTTCTTCGGATGGCGCTGTCGGTTGAAAGATTTTTGATGTCATTTTCTGCAAAGTTCCCCTCGCTCTCGTTCCTGACACTAGATGGCGCTAGTTGACTTATTCACGCAACACTGCCCCCTCCTAAGACATGCTCGTCCCGAGCATTATCGGTCCCATAATAACGCACCAAGCGATCCACATGGACGATCTTAGGAGTCTCTCTTGCGCCTTTCTGTATCGGTCACATCGTTGATCCTGGTTACAATCCGGTACGGGCCGTCCCATTTAGCTTGAAGCTTAGTAGATTTCCCTTTGCTGTGGACTGGATTGTGCAACCACACTAATGAACCTTCGTTGAACCCTTTATTGTTCATTTTGCGGTCGTACCGGGTTTTCATTTTCTCAGACATTTGCTGGCCCGATTGCCTGACGTGCTCATAAATGTCAAGGGATGTCCTACCCCGTGGTGCACCAACATTGTACAATTTCGATGCTCCTCTACTCCGTATCTGAGGGCCCCTCACAGCCGCACAACTTGTACATGTACGACACCAATCCTCGACATCGTCACGATAATGGACCCAGTAAAACTGTTCTCGGACCTTCAGTAGAGTTCGTTTAGCTCCCAGATGGACTCTTGAACGACCATTATGGCACAGCTGTAGAACATTCGGCACTTCAGCTTTAGGGACAACCATTTGCAAACGACAGCTGTTTCCTCGACCATTGTCCCATTTACGGCACAGAACTCCATCCTGAAGCAGCAAGCTGTCCCTTTGGGCCCAATAGCTTTTCGTGGTTGAACTCCTCGCTGAGACGTCCCTCCACTTAGGCTTGGTAGCACGGGCCTTGATCCATCCCAGAATCGGCTTGATGTCCAGATCTTCCTGCTGTGCATGTCGTAGGCTGTCCTTCCACCCGTTGCTGAGGCGGTCTGTCCTGAGCATCCTCATGGATACCACTTCCTTACTCTCTTGTCTACTACAATAGTTGCAATCTTCAGGACAAGGTCTTCTTGACAATGCATCTGCGTTGCCGTGAGATTTCCCGCTGCAGTGTCTGATAGTAAAGTCGTATTCCTGCTGCTGCTGGGCGGTGCTGTTAGCCGCACTTCCTTTCTGAGACCGTTCATCTTCCCTTCCTAGGGTGTGCTTAGAGCAGCTGGAGCGAAGATGGCCCCTTTCCCCACAGCCATAGCACCTAGGGCTGTATCTTTTATTGTGGTTGCGAACCGTAACTGCTGTAACCTCCCTAACGTGAGGTGAACGATGATCCTGTCGCCGCCAGGCAGTGCCGTTAGCTGCACTATCCTCTCGAGATCGATCAACTCTCCTTTCCACGGTTCGCTAAGGGCAGCTGAATCGAAGATGGCCCCTTTCCCCACAGCCATAGCACCTAGGGCTGTATCCTTTGTTGCGGTCGCGAACTGTAGCTGCTGCAACCTCTCTGACGCGATGGGAACGATGATCCTGCCGCACGGTTTCCACTTCCAGTGCATGGGCCAAGGCGTCCTTAAGCGTCTCGTGGTGCCCGAGCCTCACAGCAGCTCTGACTTCCAGGTCGCGGATGCCGTCGATGAATGTCTGCACCAGGTTCCCTTCAATGAGCGCAGGTACAGACCGGTATGCTTTTCGCACCAGCTTCTCCACTTCTAGAGCCCACTGCTGCAGGTTTTCGTTGATGCGCTGCACACGATCTTTAAGCTGCGCACGAAAGACGTGTTCCAGGTGAGCGTCGCCATACCTCGACTCCAATGCCTCAAGGAGTTGCTCATAAGTCACTTCCTCACCGAGAGCTTCCAGAACTGTTAAGGCCTGGTCGCGCAGGCCTAGTGTGAGAGCAGTCATGGCCTGACTTTTATTCCAGCCGTTCGCCTTCGTAACAGCCTCGAACTGGATTTTGTAGGCTGACCAGGAAGAGGTACCGTCGAACGGTGGCACCTCGAACCCACGTAGCGAAGGTGTTGTAGCTACTACGGGAGCTGTAGCTCCATCTCCCATTACGTTAGCCATTTAGCCATTACGTTGTCAACCCGATTGTTTACTTGGTCCGTTTCACGATTTGGGTTTCAGCTTCCGACAGGCGGTTGTTATGCTGAGCAACCCTATCCTTCACCTCCTTTATCTCCTTCCCGAAGGTAGCGTAAAGGTCCTTCATGGGGAGCATCTGCTCTTCCAACCGACGGGCCTGTTCCTCTTGTCTGCCCCGCAGCTGCTCCTCCAAACGACGAACTTGGTCTTCTTGTCGGCGGGCCTGTTCCTCCTGTCCGCCCCGCAGCTGCTCTTTCAACTGACGGACCTGTTCCTCCTGTCGGCGGACCTGTTCATCCTGTCCACCCCGCAGCTGCTCTTCCAACCAACGGACCTGTTCCTCCTGTCGGCGAGCCTGCTCCTCCTGTCGGCGAGCCTGCTCCTGCAGCATCACCATCAGAGCACCTAAGTCAGGTGCTGCAGATGTAGTAGCTACCGACGGGCCTGCAGCCGGTGGCTTGCCCTCCGACACCTGCGATGTTGCACCACCAAATCTTCGTTGGTCCGTTTCCTGCTGGCGTTGACTTCAGATACGGACACCCTCCGTTTCCTCCTTAGGTAAAATCGGCATGATTTTATCCCACTTCTGACACCAATTGTTACGAGCTTGAGGTTCGTGACAATAAAAATTGCCGATAAAATTACCTAAATTAACACTTTAATTTACTTTACACAAATTAAAGTTAAAAACACTAATAATTAAACACACTAATTTACTTTATTCCGCTCTGAAGCTTCGCTTGTCTCGCCCAAATCCAATACTGCCCGATCGCATCTTGCAGCGCCTATTTATATAAATTAGCAATGAAGCATCCGGAATATTCAAGTAAATGCGCGCAAAGCGACGAGTGTTCGAGTGTAGATTTTCTAGAAACTTAGTTCTTCGGATGGCGCTGTCGGTTGAAAGATTTTTGATGTCATTTTCTGCAAAGCTCCCCTCGCTCTCGTTCCTGACACTAGATGGCGCTAGTTGACTTATTCACGCAACACTATTGAGTTCTTTGAGCATAGTGCTTAAGTCCTCCAGTAATTCTGCCATAAGTACTATATCGGCGGCAATTCGAAGCTGAGTTATGTATTCGGCCTTGATGTTAATATCGTATCATTACCAGTTCAGTAGCTTGAAAACGTCTTCCAATGCAGCGATGAAGAGTTTCGGGGTATAACGTCTCTCTGTCACGTGACACATTTCACTATAGAAGTTGGTTTTGATTAATTAACTAAATTACAAATAACAGCACGAGGAGAGATCTTAAAACTTCCACAGCTTAATGTTGAATGAAGTTTGCACGTGAACGTTATTACACGAGTCAGTTTGCTAAAGTTTATTGTAAGTTATTGCAAGTTACGTTCTGAAAGAACAAGCAATAATGAATAATCTTTTTGTGTTTTATTTTACGATACTCGCACTCTCCAAATGATGGCTCCAAAAGAGCAGACATGTTCTTATCACTCACTATATAGTGACTATGTATAATCACTACGGCACATCACCATCATGATATTCTTTTATGAAAGCATGGACTCAAACTGATCGAGAGTACTGTAGCCATAATACGAAGGTCATTCCAAAGAAAACGATTATATTTATATAGCTATATTGTATCGCCAGTCAGTATATCGTAAAGGTTATATTTTTCTCGCCGAAGTGGCGTGGCATTTTTTTTACAAAATTACACCCTACGACCGAGAGCCTCTCTTATTCATCAATAAGTTTTTACAACACCCATCTCTACCAACACTTACGAAAGGAACGTTGGTGGTAAATAATTATTTACATTGTTGCTGATCTAATACCTAATTTTCTAGAAATTACATGTTTAATGTTCGAAGAATTTATACAACTCAATATACAAATCAGTAATAGTATCCTTTATTTTAACATTCAATTATAGTCAAGCTCAGCGTTAACATATGTCTAATAAAAAGTTTTCATATACCATCAAGTTTCTTTTTTAAGAAATACCTGACTAAAAGTTTAGGAATCCTATTAGAAATCCTTTCTTTAGATGATATTGTATTCTTATATTTTGAAATGTTTATATATTGTATCCGGCATATAGAAAACATAAGTAATTCAATTATAAAGATAAACTAACATTGTTCTAGTTGAGATATTCTCTAGAGACAATTTAGATTGAAAAGGCACGGCTTTTGTCTTTGGATGTTAATTTCCTTCGCATTAAACGAGGCTGTGCTTAATGCATGCGAGATTGTCAACCGTTAATTAACAACGATATTTGCATTTTATACCTTTTTTACCAACACACTCACAAATTATTCATTTAGAAGTAAATAAAAACATAAAGAAAGAAAATCATAAATGAAAATAATTCTCAGCAACAGTGAGTGATGATATGTATAAAAGGATTTCTTCTCAGCATATGCTACCGCAGGTACAGCAGCAGTACTTTCATTTTCAACGGAACCCTGAAAAGGTTGACTGATTAATTTATCTTGAAAATGACGTATACAAATGTCAATATTTAGGTGTTTCTTTACATAAATTTTGAGTGACAAAGGGTCCACTTGGTAGTGTTTATGTTTACGATCTTTGCTTCATATTTTCACAAACGGTACAATGCTGGGCGTGGGCTTCTCTCAAAATAGGATGAGTACAGAAATTGCCTTGCTTAGCAGGTGGATTGGCTATTACATTATGGACTAGATGTATGATCGTATACTACGATATTCTTCGACACCATTCTAGATATTTACCGTTATAGTTACAGCCTATTATAGTATACTTCTGAACATAGGCCTCCCCCAAAGATTGCCTTATAGATGGGATGTTTGGCACAGTGGCGACGCTTGATAAACCGGTTGGCAACCACATTTCTATTTTTTATTTTAAGCCGCTATCAGGGAGACTGCTCTTCTCCTGATTTGCTTTTCTCGATTGCCTCATAAGATACTCACGGCATGATATGGGATAGTGGATATTCTTACATCGCGACTACAACTCCTAGGTATAAGTTATTTCTATTAAAATAATAGGTCTAGGTATTCAACATTCGACATATTGTGCAGATGGTGCACTGCAATTTATCAACTCGGTGCTCACATATAGATTTGCGCAGCGAGGTGAGTACAGGCAATTTCATGGAAATTGTGGTAATTGGCTCATTCTGGCAAAGGCCGTTATGTCTAATTTTTGACCTATTAGTGGTGGAAGAAGAATTTATGAATCACGAGTAAGCGCACTGACTTCTCCGGAGGTTAAGTATAAGGTACACTAAATATAAAAAATATATATTAAAAATATATCACTGACAAAATTATGCAACAGTTTTTAAACTACGTACCCACGAGCCAGTTTGTTTAAATTACTAGACTCAGAAATTGTTAAACCTCATATCGCTTAGAATTCTATACCGAGTACGTGTCTCGAGTCAGAGTTAGTTTTCTCTTCCATTTCCACCAGACGTTACTACGGTGGAATGTATTTAGACCCTCCGTTTATTAAAATGCTGATATAAAAAGGTTTGGTAACATTTACTATGGCTGCGTGGTAGCGGCGTTAAGATATTCACCTCATTTCGTCCAGTGGCTGTCGTAGGAGACAACTGTGGTAAATAATGATTTCTTCTACTTACGCAAACACTACACATTGAATGCTACAATTAAAACAATTTTTACGGATTTTATCGCACTTACGAGGTTTATTTGCCAGAAATGATAGCCGAACTCCGAAAAAATAACCCGAAACGTCGCATCATCCTACATCACGATAATGCGAGCTCCCATACGGCTCGGAAGACAAATGATTTTTTGAAGCAGGAAAATGTTGAGCTGATGAGCCATCCTCCGTACAGTCCTGACCTGAGCCCAAACGATTTCTTTACATTCCCTAAAATGAAAGATTTATTACGCGGTCAACGGTTTGAAAACCCCGAAGCAGCTGTGGAAGCGTACAAATCAGCCATTTTGTCAACATCAACTTCAGACTGGAATTAATGTTTTAATGATTGGTTTGCACAAATGGAAAAGTGCATTAAGTTGAATGGAAAATACTTTGAAAAACAGTAAAATACAATTTAACTATACCGTGCATGTGGTTTTTCTTATTCCCGATCATTTCAGTATGCCCCTCGTAACATAAGTTATATTTAATATGAGTTATTTTTATTTCCGATTATATTAACCCTATTATATTAAACCTAATTCTATTTCTAAAGAAAAGTAGCTAAAGTTATTCCTTATAACATCAGCTATCTGCGCGCGAAACTCCCGTCAAAATTGATTAGCCATTTCGGAGATTATACGGAACAGACTGACAAAAATAATTTTATGTTATAAGTACCGTACGTACTTTCATATGCATTAAGTAAAAAGCTGTTATTTTGATAATACAAACAGTCACATGAATATTATTTATTTGCACATATTAAATTATTTAAACTTTTCTATACTTGTTCGCCTTTTTATAATACTACCTTTCTTTAAAACACTGAAGTGGCATACGAATTAACAGTCCACGTGATGCTAAGTAACCACTGTAGGCCATGGACACCTACAACCTCAAACAAAAAAGGCTATGATGCGTGCTCACCTCTGAGGACCTGTGTAATATTGGCCTTCCGATGAAATAACACATCAGTTTAAGTACTGTTATTTGACGACAGAATTAAGTTAGAGAGAGGTATTTGGCTAAGCGGGCTCCTACACAGAAAATAAGTCCAGTACCACCTAGTCAAAAATACCATAACCCCCTTACAATTCCCATAACGAACGAATGTTTATTTGTTATTACATTATGTTTTATCAATTTATTTTACTTTCCCGATATATGCTTAACAACTCACAGAAATATTAATTACTAACATAAACAATCAGCCTGGGTTATTTCGTAAAACGTACCCTAGATTCTTAAAGATGTATAAATCAGGTCTTCTTATTGATTTCACATAAATGCTGATACTATACCATTCAGTACGAGATTTTTTATTCGATATGATTTAATACGAGGTAAGTTCTTAGTTCTTAACTAAACCAGGAGATGGGCAGTATAGTCTTTTTAATAACAACTAAAAACGGCGGTTGCCAGCATATTTCACTCAAGTATCACAACTATGATAACACAACCGTACTTAAAAGGGATTATTAGTGACGCTCTTTTTTTCTTTTATAAAAAAAAGCTTAGAAAACATCAGCCGGTAAAAGTTATTCTTTACGACACCCACGGAACAATGGTGTGATAAATTCTTGCACGACATCACGTTATCTACTTTAATGAATTACATATATTTTATTAACATTGAACCAGCATCACCACGGACTTTTAGTTCGCTTATTATTTCAATTTCGTAAAGAAGCGAACTGAGCTTAACGAACAAATTATTGCGTTTAATCAAACCTGGAATGGCTGCGGGATTTATTTTACAACTTATTGTGTATTTTGTATTCATTCTAAAAATTTTTTGAACAAAATATTCTTAAATTATAAACATATGTACGATATAATATGGATCTTAGACGTAGTTTTCCCTGATGGCCGTATATGGAAGCCTAACAACGCACAGCGCAAATGGGGCTAAATTCGGACCTTATGCATGATTAGGATATCTACAATAGAACAAGAGTAGTCGACTTAGCCTTTCAATTCCTATAAAAATCCCATGCAGTCGCATGCGTCCGTCAAATCCTGAGCGGTCGCATGCGACAGCACTTTAAACTATTAAAACTTATATTTAGAGACTACTTTTCTACGAAAAAGTGTGGCAGTATAAAATCTATACAAAATTTTCTATCCTGTGGTCTAAACAAAAGTAAGGATTTACTTCATTACAAAAGATTTAATTGTATTTTGATAAAAAAAAACATACCAAGCGGATGTCGGCAGCGTGAAAATCACAGTTATTTTTATATATTACTCGAACTTATTTACGTAAAAAGATGAATTATATTCACACAAAAACTTTTATAACAATTTTATAATAAAACACTATAGTAAAACACTAATAAAACACTAGAAAAATCGAAAAATCACCACAACAACATCCAAATGAAAATGGCGTACGTAATAAACGTAGATTATAAATAAATATTCTTACACTAACTCACTTTTTATTGCACTAGAGTCTAGAGGATAGAAAATTTTTATATTGATTCTATAATGCCAAACTTCTTCATGAAAAAGTAGTCTCTAAATATAAGTTTTAATGGTTTAAAGTGCTGTGGGTGTGCGCGGTCGAATCCGACCGCTTGGAATTTGACGGAATATCGCCCTGGTCGGATCCGACCGCTTGGAGTTTGATAGGTTAGAACAACACAATCGAAATGGCTATAGGTTAGCCATATAGCTCAAAAAACTGACAACTGTGAGAAATAGGTTAATGAGTGGCAGCCTTGTACTGGTATAAGTGAAGTGTAGAGCAGCCCCCCGCTAGATGAATTGACGACATGGCAAGAGATTCAGTAGTTCGATGGATGGCTGAAGAACGTGTTTTGTGGCATTCGTTGGGCGTCGGCATATGTTCAGCAGTGTATTTGTTATGGGATGTAATGATGATTATGATGTGAACTAGGGTTGTTACCAATGCAAGATTTTTTTACATCCGCGGATGCGCATTTATTGACACTCACACCCGCGGCTGAAAATACGGGACGTCTCTCTGTCTATCGTATCGGCGGATAATTTTTATGAGATATAGTTAGTTTAACTTCATAAATAAATGAATATCTAAATTTATAATATCGAAATTCATAATTTCACATAATCGCTACTTCTTTGCCTTTATCGGCCATATAAATCCACTGTTGGACATGTTTGTTTCAGTTGTAGGGAGCAGACGGATTGACAATCACAATAAAAGACATCTCTCATTACTAACGTAGAAAACGAACGAATATTTTCAGATCATAATTTTCTATGAAAGAAATTGTGCTGCTAATTCAATGAATACCGAGGATATCCCTAAGTGTTTGAACTTTGAAGATAGGTATTTTATCATAGCAGAGATTTCTAATCTCCGTTCCTTAACGAATAACGTGAGAAATGGGTTTATTTAATGATTTAAATTTACGTTAAGTCAATAACTATTACGAGCAGCAAAGTCGTATATGAGTATATACTCATATCCGACTCATATCATATTGAACAAGTTATTATTTAAAAAAGGAAACTCACGCAGTGATCTAATATACGATATATTTTATATACACGTTGTACATACACACTTTACGTGGTAGAGCCATCATCATCATCATCATTACAGCCCTTCACAAGTCCACTGCTGAACATAGGCCTCCCCCAAGCAATGCCACAAAGCACGGTCCTGAGCCACCTGCATCCATCGACTTCCTGCATATCTTACCAGGTCGTCACTCCATCTAGTGGGGGGTCGCCCTACACTACGCCTACCGGTACGAGGCTGCCACTCGAGAACCTTTCTTCCCCATCGGTTATCGGCTCTTCGAGCTATATGGCCGGCCCATTGCCACTTCAGCTTACTAATCCGTTGGGCTATGTCGGTCACTCTGGTTTTACTGCGGATATCCTCATTTCTGAGTCTATCACGCAGACGCACGGTATCACGCACGGTAGAGCCATGCTGCAGTTATATTAGTGGTATAGTTGTAGCACGAATGGGTCGGCTCGACCCGGGAAGGACCATGCTCTCACAGAATACCAGAGTAAAATAGTAGCTTAATGCTGCTGTGTTTCGTATGGTGAGTGTAGAGAACCGGAGACCCTTTTTACTGGAAACGAGGCACTGCGTCTTAGTCCTCGCGGGTGACAACGCATCTTCATTTTGATTCGTAATCGAGGCTAGATGTAGATGTCTAAGGGCCACAGGAACCACTTACTATCAGGTGGACTGTGTGCTGATTTTTTGTTTATTAAATGATAATCATATTTATTCACTCATTACAGCCTCTCAAAAGTCCATCTCTGAACATAGTCTGCCTTCACAGGATGACTCGTACAGGTAACATTTGATATAGTGTCCATGACCGGCCGGCGGGGTGGTTTTGAGTTGTTAACAGAGAGATGCTTCTGTCCATTTCCTGTTTTGTTTACCTCTATTGACTCTAACGACCCCCACGGAATAATAAACTAACCCCATTAACACTCATAGGCTGCCGCTACACGGTGATACCCTGTTCACCTTAATACTCCGTCTAGGTTGGCATCCTTTTAGCTATTTCTGCCACCAAGCAGCAATGCATATATTCACTCACTCATCATACGGAACACAGCAGTATTAAAGCTACTATTTTACGCTGGTATTTTGTGAGAGCGTGCTCCTTCCGCGGTCGAGCCGACCCATTCGTGCTACACCTATACTACTAATATAACTGTAAAATGGCTATACCGTGTATAAAATTTTATTATAAAACTTAATAAAACTAAAATTATTCAATTTAAACCCTACCAAAAACTGGTTTACAAATATCGTATAACTATAAAAACATAAAATTAGAAACCGTTAACCCTGGCACTTTGTTAGGAATAGACCTGGACACACATTTGAGTTGGAAACAGCACGTACAAAAAGTTTCAAAAAAAAATTCCTCATTTATTTATGCTCTGCAACACCTTAAACGTGTGACAGATTTTAAGACTGCCCTTGCGGCTTACTATGCACATGCTCACTCCATACTCTCCTATGGCATCATCTTGTGGGGAAACTCTTGTGATGTAAACAAATTATTTATATTACAAAAGAAGTGTACGAATATTAATAAATTTGGACAAAATGGAATCATGTAAACCCCACTTCATTAAAAATAAAATTTTAACAATTACGTTTATCTACACCCTCGAATCTTGTAAATTCGTTAGGAAACACCTAAAACTCTTACTCACCTATTATAAAAACTAAAAGAAATAATAGAAATTTATATAAGCTTAGATACCCTTCTCCAAACTAAAATTAGTTTCAAACAGCCCTCACGTTATGTCAATAAAGATTTATAACCATTTACCGAATTCCATAAAAGTCCTGGAAAATCCTGTGCAGTTTAATAAACAATTAAAAATATTTCTTATCAATAAATGTTATTATAATTTAAATGAATTCTTTGACGATAAATAACGACAAAGTAAGAATACTTAAATTAGATACATTGTAATCCAAATTGAATTAATTTATATAAAATAATATTGAATGTTGATGATATGATAATTTGTAATTTATGTTTAAAAATTAGATAAAACGAAAATAGTTAGCCCTCTAGTGTTGCTATGCCTTTGCGGGGCGTCACATGTATACCTATCGGAATTGTACCATCTTAAATTTGTAATGTGACATGCAATATACAATTTGAATTTGAATAATAAATTTCGTCACGGCGATAAGTCACCGCGATCAGCCGCCTAAAGAGTCCCAGTGACTAAAAAAAATAACATCGTTCCAAAATCACGTAGTTCCTTCGCGCTGCCACCGTACTTGTACTATACTCTATGCATTTATCTTGGTTACGTTACGCCACTGATTCAATCAAACAAAATATATAACGCGTAAGTACTGGAACAGTATGTGCAGTCTTCTTGGCTTTAATTTGGTTGCAGATAGATATCCATGGGCTGCAAGAGCCACGTAGTACTTTACCTTTACTTACGAGGGAACAAGAAATTTATGAGGAACTTCTAGTAGTTTATACAAACCTAACAAACAAGTTAAAAGTTCAACAAGTTTAACAGCTTAGACGATAGGCCCTGGGTACTCTTTTCGGAACGCAACTGGGGCTCATCAATCGCTATTCTATGCTAGAAACATGTTCCGAGTAGTTGCTTCCCCAGCAGCCTCGTAGTGTTATAGTTTCGAGACATCGTTCTCCATGAGGATCACATATATAACTAGACATACTGGCCCCCGTTCTGAACACCAGCAATATCAGAGCCCTAACTTAGCAGTCTTTTTCTGAACAATTACGAACTCAGAGAATGCGGATATGGCTCTCCATGTCGAATCCCCGCTCAGCATTGCCAATGCGACTGTTAACAGGGTAAAGGTTCCTACTGATTTAGATCAGCAAACTCTTCACACCGCGAGCGTCGCGGATTCCTGGTCCCGTTCACCACAAGGGAAGCAGTTTCACATCGCTTTTTTTTTACGTGTTGCTTCAGTGCCCTTACGTTCCGGAACCGCGGTATCTCTTTCGAACAGCCCGCAGCCCCGGCAGGCGTCGGCCCTTGCGGGCCCTTTCACGCTGCTGACAGCTCTTTGAGGCGCGCGTGGAACAAAACGCGCCATCGACACGGCCTGTCGTCGTTAGATGGACGGACGGCGAGCTACCCATTGCTCGCCGGCCACAGGCCCGCGCCTACGGTGGCCGGGGGCCACGACGTAGCCCCCGACGCCCGGGGCGTCTCCCGCGACGGTCGGGGAGGAAAGCTGCTGCTCTCTCCTTCTCCCGCTCCGCCACCTCCTTCGCTAGCATCACTGCTTCGCAGAAGGTGGTGACGGCGTCCCATTCCGTCTCGCTCCGGACCATGGCTTCGACCAGGGCCGGACGCGAGAGGTCGCCGCCGCCTATCGCCGCTACGAGCACACGGCGGTGCTCCGCCCAAGCAGGGCACACCTCCACGGTGTGTTCCACCGTGTCCTCCGGTCCATCCTCGCAGTGGGAGCACCCGGGCGTTTTCTCCCGCCCGATTCGGTGCAGGAACCTCCCGAACACACCGTGTCCGGTGAGGACCTGCGTCTGGCTGAAGGTGAGGATGCCGTGGCGTCTCTCAAGCCACTCTTCAAAGAGGGGTCTTATTGCCGCTATAGTGGCGTGCCCAGCACTGGGTTGCGACAGTCGCTCTCTCCATGTCGCCATGAGATCGTGCCGGAAGTCTGTCCGCTGCGCGACAACTTGCCGCGGCAGCGGGGTTTCCCCCCGGCATAGTGCCTCCGCGCGCCATTCGTACAGGCGCGCGAGGACTATCACCTCCAGATCCCATGGCGGCAATCGGACAAGGAGGCTCGCCGCCTCGCGGGAGATCGTGCGGTAGCCGCGAACCATTTTCACGGCAACCACCCTTTGGGGCGCGTTCAGGTGGTGGACGGCAAGCCGCGCCAAACCACGCGCCCACACCGGGGCCCCGTAAAGGGCCATGGACCGCACGATCCCCGGGTAGAGCCTCCGTTCCAGTTTGGGAGCCAAACGTCGGAAGTGCTCAACGAAGTTCCATCGGCCGTCGAGGACGAGGTACTTCAGCGTCGACTCGACGCCGATGGATACTCCTCCTACCATCACTGAGGATCCCGGTGGACCATGGAAGTGCATGGCCTCGGACTTGTACAGAGCCACCTCGAGACCCAGTTGCCGAATCCTCTCAACGACTATCGCAACCCCGCGTGTCATAGTTTTCGCCGCCGCCTCGTACGACCCCCCTTGTGCTAGTACCAGCGTGTCGTCAGCGTAGCAAACTACGCTGACGCCGGTAGGGAGGTCGGCGCGCAGCACCCAGTCGTAACCAATGTTCCACAGAGGTGGCCCCAGAACCGAACCCTGTGGGATACCACACGACATCTCACGCCGGTTCCACTCACCGTTGCGACCGGGGTAGATGACGACCCTGTCCGTCAGATAGTCCCCGACTATACAACGGAGATAGGTCGGCACCCTGTGATACCGGAATGCCTCCCTAATGCAGCTCCAGGGCATGGAGTTGAAGGCGTTAGCGATGTCGAGAGACACCGCCAAGACAACCCCCCCTCTGGCCACTGCATCCCCCGTCGTGAGGGCTCTCACGCGCATGATGGCGTCAACCGTAGAGCGCCTCTTGCGGAAACCAAACCGGTGTTCCGCAAGATCCGGCCCCATCCCCGCAAGGTGCTCGGCGAGGCGGTTTGCAATGACACTTTCAAAGAGCTTGCCCACCTCGTCGAGCAGCATCACGGGCCGGTATGCGGACGGAGAGTCCGCAGGGCGCCCCGGCTTCCGAATGAGGACCAGCTTCCCCGTCTTCCAACGAAGCGGGAATTGGCCTCTTTCCAAGCATGCGCTTAGGAGCCCCTCCAGTCAGGGCCCGAGAGCCTCCGAGGCCAGGACCCAGGCTTTTCCAGGCAAGCCATCGGGTCCTGGGGCGATATTCCTGGCCTTGAGCCTACGTACCGCCACTCTCAGGTCTACCCCGGTCCCTTCCGGGATGTCGTCGTCGTCGTCCTGGTGGTCCGCTTCCGGCACCGCAGGTGGCGGAGCCATAGGCGGGGGCAGATGTTCCCCTCGCGCAGGGAACAGAGCGCTCACCATGTCTTCCACGAGCTGGGGCCGGAGACTCTGCGTCAGCGGGGGGGCCCAGGTGCGGAGTTTATCCCGCACCATCTTGTAAGGGCGTCCCCACGGATCTCTGTCGAGAGTCTCCAGCATCTCCTCACGGGCCCGATCCCGGGCCCGCAGGACAGCCTCCCGGAGGGTGGTCTTCGCCGCTCTGTATCCCTCGTACAGCTCCGCCTCAATGGCTGCCGCATTCGGTGGACGTATGCGGAGCCTGCGGTGCCTGGCGTACAGGTGCCGCGCGGCGACACACGCCTCGCGCAGAGACGTCAGCTCACCCGAGCACCAATACACCTGACGCCGGGCGCTTCCTGGCTGGACGCGGGGCATTGCCACGTCACATATCTCCGACATGGCCTCCTGGAACTACCCTGCCTCATCATTGACGTCATCAGGCCTGTCCGGTGATGACACCCAGGCCTGCACGATCGAGGCTTCTAGGAGGAGATCCCGGTCCAGCTGCTTCAGAGCCCAACGCGGACCACTCGGGGCCTGTTGGACTGGCGCGCTCGAGGGCTGGGTGGAGACGTCAAACCGGATGTACCGGTGGTCGGAATAGGTCTCCACCCCCTCCATGACACGCCAGTCAATGGCACGCGGCGACAGAGTGGGGCTAGCGAACGAGATGTCCACCACCGACTCGCCCCGCATCCGCACACACGTGGGGACAGAACCCCGATTTAGGACGACCAGGCCTGTCTCCAGAGCCCAGTCTTCCACCATCCTACCCCGCACATCTGTACGACGAGAACCCCAAGCCAAGTTCTTGGCATTGAAGTCCCCGAGAACAAGTACGGGGAGGGGATAACTTCCGACGACGATTGCTCTCAGCTCTGCAAGAGAGTTGTGGAGCTCGGCGAGAGATCGGTTCGGGGAGAAGTACACCCCCACAACGACGAACTCCCCGAACCGTGCCACTACGCACCCCTGACCCGTCCTGACACCTTCAAGGGTCGGGGTACCGGCGGCGGCCGAAGAGATGATGGCAACTGAGCCGTTAAGGTTCGCCACTCAGTCCTCCCTAAAAGTTAGTAAAAGTAAAGTTACAGCCTATAAACGTCCCACTGCTGGGCTCAGGCCTCCCCTCATTTCTGAGAGGGTTTAGGGCATGGAAGTGTCCGCCGCGCTGCCCAAATACGTGTTGACGAACTTCACATGTCTTCAAAATATTTTTTTTTCTCATTCCTCAGTCATGCGGGTTTCCTCACGATGTTTTCCTTCACCACCGAGCACGTGGTAAATCAGCACTTAAAATTGCAATTAACAATTTCATTGGTGCCGGCGGGGATCGAACCCGGGTTACTCGCTTTCTGTTATATTTACAGCGAGCGTTAACCACTGAGCTACCACGGCTCTCACAGTCCTCCCTAGGCCAGACAAAATACGGCTCAGCGACCACAGCGATGTTAATCGACCACTGCGCCATGCTCTGGAGCAACAGATCCTGAGCGCAGGCGCAGTGGTTGATATTCGCCTGGAGGAAGCTTAATGGGGCCGTTATAGGCATTCCATTTCAGCTTCCTCCACGGGGGGCCCCTCTGCGGGCGTCGGTGTCGCGGCGGCGGCGGCGGCGACAGTGACAGCGGTGGCGGCGGCAGTTGTGGCTGCGGCGGATGCCACAGAGGCGGTGGCGGCGGAGGGCCTCCCCTACCCGCGGCCTTGGCCTTGGCGGGTGGCACGCAGGCCTTGCTTCCGGCCCGGTGATCGGCTGGCTTGCCGGTCGCTGCACATGCATCACAGTGCGGCGTGGCGCAGTAGGTCGCCGATATGTGTCCGGGCTGACAGCAGCGGAAGCAAAGGCTACTGCGGTCAACCTCCGAGGCGCATCTCACTGATGCGTGGTGCCCCACGAGACAGCGATAGCACCTCAGAGGTCTGGGCTCCAGCAGCTTAACCTGCGCTGAGACCCAGCCCACCAAAAGCCATCGGCCCTCCACTATGGTTTTGGCCGCCGTAACTGGGCAGCACACCGTGGCGGCATGCATACCCTGTTGTTCCGGGCGTATGGCGCCTGACCTGACCTGGTCCGTAGTGCACCCCCCTGACCTGGCGACGGCGGCCACCAACTCCTCCTCCGATACCGAGTTGTCCAGACCCATGATGCGCAGGTCTGCGCATTTGACGGGCCTGGACACTCGGGCCTCGTCCGCGTCCAGAGACGCTCTGAGCTTCGCAGCCAGAGCGTCCGCGGTCACTCCACTGGATTCCCCGGGGACCTCCCTAATGCCCTTCTTTTCCGCGTCCGGCTGTAGTGTAATCACTACAGCTGCGGTCTTTGGGGTGCGGAGCCTAGCCGCGATCTTGCGCGTCCTGAACTGGCGCTGCCGCTCCTGCTCTTTGGCCTTTTTGGCTGCCTTCTTCCCCTTCTTTTTGTCCCCGACCACCTGCCAACCAGCTTCAGCCGCGGGAGGTGTATGGAGCTGGGGGGGCGGTGACGGCGGCGGCAGCTGGCTTGTCGCTGGCACATTCGCCGCAGGCACTGGGGCTGGTGCAGCCACCATCTGTGCTGCCGCCTTGCCCTTTTTCGCCTTCGTCTTGCCTCTCTTTCCCGTCGCCGGCTTAGCCGGAGCCGGTTCAGTCGGTACCGGTTTTGCTGGAGCCGGCCTTTCAGGGGTTGGAGGGGCAACTGCAGCCCCGCCCGAGGGCTGGCTGGACGGCCCCGGCCTGGATGCGGCAGCCGTGGCCGCCGCGTACGAGACCGTTTCCGGCTTCGCCGCCGTCTTGTTTGCCCCTAGGGGGAGGGGGCGCAAGACGATGCCCTCCAGCACGGAGAACCGATGTTGGAAGGCAGCCAGCTCCTGCCGGACCAGGTTCAGAACCTGGTTCTCCACCGGCACGGGCTGGCTTGGGCGCTGCGTCTGGGGCGCCGCGCGAGAGGCAGGCTCACGTAGACTGGCCAGGTCTGCGCGGAGCTTCTCGTTCTCCTTCTGGAGAGTCTCCATGGCGGACGTCAAGCGGGCCACGTCCGCCCGCAGCTTCGCCACCTCGTCTGCATTAGGCCCGGCCCCAACAAAGTTGGCCTCCGCAGCCGCCATGATGGAGGCGGAGGCCCCGGGAATGGCCTTAATGGCTTTTGCTTGTAGGCCACGACCTTGATCGCGGCCTCCACCTCCTTTACGAATCTGGCCTTACGCTCCACCTCGGAGCCGCCAGTCGCACTTGTCTCTTCGCCTGATACCCGAGCCGTATCGCCCGGGTGGCGCCCCTCCTCGGCAAGCTTTGCCGCTCGTTCGGAGCTGTGATTGGCAGAGAGCCCCCTCCCCTTGCCTCTCAGCCCGCCCCGACTGTTGGTGGGGATTTTCCGGGCCGAAACCTCCTCTTCACCGGATGACGGCCCCTGGTCGCCATCCCGCCTGGACGTCTTGCGGAAGAACTTACTGGTCTCCGCGGTCCCAGACCCCACGCGTCGGGAGCTCTCTGAGCCTCCCACGCTGCTCGATGCGGCGTCGGACTCTGTTCCCGCATCGTTCCTCCTCTCCTCTACGTTGCCGTTGCCGGCGGTTTTGGTTTTTTGTTGTTACATTTTTGTACCCACGAGTATGGCGGAATTAAAGGTCCAACTTGGCAGAGACCCCTGTACCAAGGTAAGCAGATTTAGAGGATTTATTAATCGTCAGGGGGTCTGCAGGTACCCTGGCGAGGAGCGCACTTATGACTGATTTGTTCATAAAACCCCGTCAGCCATCCATCCCCTCGCGGTGTGTCGCCGCTTGGGATTCGGAGTAACTTTTTATAGAGGTTTTCTCCCTCGCGGTCCGGGCGATTAAGCCAAGACCCTCGGTCCCTATCAAAGTCGCGAGACATGATCCACGACACTTCGATACTGGGATTACGAGACCGGCGGTGACAGCAAAGGATGAATCCTTCACTGTCTGCCCGGAGGCAGGGTAAGTGCACACCGAGCCCGCCCTCGCTCCTCTGCTATGCCCTCTGCTGATCAGAGGGTCACGCAGAGGAACGCACTGTTGGTCCGGGACGGACCCCATCCATGTCAGAATAATTAGCCGCGGCAGCAACATTCCCCAAGGAATAAGAATTTCTTCTCATTTCTCGAGGAAGATTACCGCCGCGCCCAGGGTGCACCGGCCCAGTAGCTGCTTTTCCCTCCAGACGTATCGAGAGGGACCCGCAACTTCCAGGCACACGTGGAGGACTTCTGACTTCGCACCCCTTCACATCGCTTTGAGTCCGAACTTATAGAATAATCAAAGCTTGGGTGCCCAATAACTGTCTGTGTAAGTCTGTAGGTGAGTCTTCTGACTCGTCATCAAGGCTTCGAAGACCTTGCAGCTACGTATCACAAGATGGACTGTGTTAATCTTACCCGTTTCTTACTTTCATATTAAAATAATTATTTCAATTAACTTTAAGGCTTATCAATTAGTTTTCTAAAACCACTAATTATAATTACAAGGTTTGTGTAATGAATGTTGACACTCAGAGGAAGCTCTCTTGAGATACTCATAACGTAAACATCGCATTAATTAACTCCTTTTGATCTAAATAAACCAAACGCGCACAGGCCCATCATTTATTACAGGGTTTTTAAGGTAAAAGGTGTAATTTTTTTTTTCGATTTCTCAGATATGCGGGTTTCCTAGCGAAATATTCTAATTTCACCGAGCACATGGTAAATCAGCATTTAAAAATGCAATTAACAATTTATTTAGTGCCAGTGTGTGTTTAGTGGTAATCGAACCCGAGTTACCCACCTACTATGAAATTTACGGAGAGCGCATTACGGTGCAAAAGCGCTACTATTATAACAGCGGGTTTTGCCACTCTTTTTAACTTGTGCTTATTTATTTTAGGCGCTCTTTTTTAAATTATGCTTGCATATAAGATTCTGTTAGACCTATCGCAGAACAACACAAAAGCTCCCCGATCATCCTCTTAATCTTGTATATTATTGTCAATTTATGTGTAGGTAATCATGTTAACACAACGTTTAAAGAAGCCGATCTTCATAAGTCATAATATAACAGGACAAAAGCACGAAAGTATGCACGCACGCGCACATATATATGTCATTTTGCAGGGTCCGCAAAATGACATACATATGTTGCAATTTGGATGCACAAAATTTGTACTTATTAGAGGTTAATATTTAATAAACAAATAAACAGTCTACTTAAGTCCAGTACCTCGCCCATATATTGCTTTATAATATTCCCTATATTTGGCAAATTGTAAGTATTCTCAACAAAAACAAACATAAAAATTGATTATGCTCTACATTATTAAGTTAATCGCTTGATAACAAACATAAACAAAATTTAACAACTGGCTCCATGGCAGATGTATGTTTACTTTCCCTTGGGACCTGCATTGATATTGAATCTTAATTCTAAACAATGAAACATTATAATTGTAATCGCGTTTAATTTATTTATATTTAATTCCCAATGTTCGACGTTTTTTTCGAATAGTGTAGAGAGTGTAAAAGTGGAGTATACATAAAATTCCATTCGTTACTAAATAAACCAGACAAATGAATTTATAAGGAGCGAGAGTTTGGAACAGTAATTATTTATTCATCATCAGATGTAGCGATTACAGCGACTCATCTACAATTCAGAGGTATTAGTGTGAACTCCGTAAAATTCTCTGATTTTCAGACATAAACTTTTCCAACTAATCTTGAATTTTAATATAGTAAATCAAGTTAAAAACTGAAAACAAAGATAAGGATAATCATTCTAAATGATTTAATTTGCCAACTATATGGGATAACATGACTTCGATAGAATGAAAACCTTCATATGCGAATACGTGTTTATTGTACGTATTAAAGCTGTTGGTGTTCCTAATAAAATAAACCAATAAAATAAAAATGATAAATAAAGTTAACTTATTAATATATAAAGATTAGTAGGGACAAATCATAGATACCACAACCGTCAACAACTGCATAAGATACTTTAATTCAAATAATTTTGACGCATGCACTATGGTTTTTCCGCAAAAGACCCGGTCTTTCGTCTCAATTGACCTCGATCAACTATTATTTTACATAGAAAAAGGGTGACAACCAAGCAAACAGTCTACCAGATGGTAAGTGGATGCTGTGACTCATAGACATCTATCCATATCCTCGATTAAGAATCAATATGCAGGTGCGCCATTACCCCTAAGGAGTAAGATGAAATGCCTCCTTTCTAATGAAAAGTGGTCTCTAGAGCTACTAGGCTCACAAAGCACAAATCTAAAGCAGCATTCAACTAATATATATTACTAAAACATTTTAAAATGTTTCATAATTATAAATGCGGCACGATCTAAATTATGTAAATGAAAAGTTAAAAGGTTGATATCGATTGTAGTAATAGTAATGGCTCCCTCTTGTATGAAAGAAGAACGCTCCAAACGTGTGGATTTATTCTCAACGTATGTATAAATTTTACACTCATAAATTACCCTGAATCTACTAAAATTATAATTATATAATTTATTTGTAATTTTTTGCTTTGTATATTTACTTTAACTTTTAATTCATACAGTTTGTACTTATAATGCAATATTTGTTTATTATTGAGGTCAAAGAAATACGATACTCGTTCTAATTCCACGACTATTATTAATAAAATATTGTAACTGATTTAAAACCAAAAAAGAATATTGTGTGTCACAAAAAGGAGAACTCATTTGGAAGACGTATTCAATTTAACTCAATCTACATTTCAGCTTTTTCAAAAGTCGTGTACAATAGTAACGACTGTTATTAGTAAAAAGTAAACATACTGTTGAAAGGATTCTGGATTTATTTGCTTTTATTTATACGAATGGTATACGGATAAGATATATTTTTTAAAATGAAATTGTCATATTAGTCTGAATGATGTAAGATATTAAATAAAATTATTACCATTTCTTAACTATACAAAGGCAATGGGCCAGCCACACATCCATAAGAACCGACAACAGATGGGGAAGAAATGTACTTGAGTGACAACCTTGTACCGGTAAGTAAAGTGTAAGGCAGGCCCTCGCTAGAAGAAGTGTATGCCGGATATCGATAGATGCAGGTGGCTCAGGATCGTGATTTGTGAAATTCCTTGGGGGAGGCCTATGTTCAGCAGCGCCTTGATGTGTGTGGGCCACAGCATCCACTTACTCTCAAGTACACTGTGTACTCGTTTGTCACCCCTATTCCATAAAAAATACATATCTCACTCTAAGGGAAAGATACCTTATAAAAGTTTAAATACGAGCTTTGAAGTAAGGTTAGATTGCTACGAAAATGGTTAACGTGGTTATAATAAACTTTGTATTCAATGCACCGTTCGATCTTAAGGAAAACAAAATATCTGAAATATATGTGAAAATTCGTGGAAATGATTTCATTGATATAATTTAATATTATATGTACAAAAATATTAGCGGCCTAACATTATTTGGGCGTTGTAATTTAGATTTAGATAGTCTCACTATGGAAATAAAGATTTTTAAGCATGTAATTAGGTTTCCTTGGCGTGTTTACCCTACCACCGAGCACGTATAATATTAATGATTTGTTATAATGGTTTGAACCCTTAAGTAACATGTCAATTTTTTTTTGCTCGTAGCATTTAAACGACTCGTTTCACTGAATAGGGTATATTACGTTAACCTAATATATTCTAAATGCTTATTTTTTACCTTACTTTCCCGAATACAATCAGGGTAGTTACAGAACGTCTTCAATAATATGCTGAAATATGACAATTTACTATTAAAAAATGTTTTTAAAGCAAAACCAATGAATTGATTTGGTGTAACGTGTATATAATATCCCATGAAAAACATATATGTGAAAATGAGGTCAAATTCAGTACAAAGACAAACGGGTTTGTCGGCGTCGGTCGGTTCTGCAAGATGCAGGAGTATACAAGCTTGATTGTGAATGTGATCTCTCTTACATGGGACAAACTAAAATATCAATTAAAACCCATATGTTCGGGTACAAACAGTAACCCGCTGCAACCTAATTGTCTCAGAAACTTGGTACTTGAGACACGTGAACTTAGCGTGAAACACCGCAGAAACCGCTGAAACCGCTCTAGCAAATGTTCCTTTAATACATTTTAAAATAAATTAAAAAGGTGCGCCGCATCACAGAAATATGATGGAGATATTAGTATTTAAATAAATTAATAAGTATCTATATACGAGTATCTACGTTATTCCAAATAATTCATAAACATATAAGTTACATTATCATATTGTTTATTTATGAAAGTAAAGGTGAGAGACGAACGCAAGATATACGTGGCACGTGAAACTGGGAATGGGGCTTAGTAGGTGGTCATTTTATCTAAAATTATTTCAACTATTTCACCGTTTATAAATTTTTTGCATCTATAACTTCAAAATGACGTTAAAATTTCTTTCGAAAAAAAAACTAAAAATAATTTTTAAATATAAAACTAAAAATAATCTCAAAATATAAAAACATTTTCTTAATAACGTAATTTAGTTTATTTTAAAATATACCTGCTCAAATTTTTTATTGATTTTTTTTCTTAAGATCAATGCTATAACTAACCATGCATATTCTTGTCGGGTATGTTGATAATTTATATTGTTAAAAATATGTCAATACCGCCATGAAGGCTAATAAATCAGTTGTTGCAACCACCGCTCGTGTTTCACTACATAATACATAACTGGCGACGAGTTTAATAATATTATTGGTAAAAAAGTGTGATACTAGTAGTAAATCGCGATAATCGTCATGCCTTTTAGAAAAATAGAAAGTTTCGATTTATCCTCTCGGAAATGGTCACTTTACGTAAATCGTGTCAAGCAGTTTATCGCCTTGAATGAAATAAAAGAGTCATTGCACGTGGCCACGTTAATTACTGTCGTGGGCGAAATCACATATGATTTGATGTGTGACTTATGTGCACCGAATAAGCCAGAAGAAAAATGTTTCAATGAATTAATCGACATCGTTAAACAACATCTAGAACCCAGGCGTTCTGATATTGTGGAAAGACATATATTTAGGCAGAGGCGGCAGAAAATTGGCGAAGATCTCGGTTCATATCTACAACATTTAAAACACCTCGCAAGTACGTGCAACTTCGCTGACAAATTAGAGGAGAATCTAAGAGATCAATTCGTCTCCGGTCTTGCAAGTGACGAAATGAAAAGTCGTCTCTTTGCGGAAAAAGAATTAGACTATAAGCGAGCGGTGGAGCTGGCGCTGCGAGTTGGAGGTTGGAGGCTGCCGAGCGGCACGCTGAGACGAGCGGCGTAGCAGTGGCGGGCGCGAGCGAGCACGCCAGCGGCAGCGGCGCGGAGCCGGTCAGTGCAGGCAGCGTGCACAGAATCGGTGCGCAGGCGGCTGCAGGCGCTGCCCGCGTGCGCGATTCGCGACAACAAGTCTGCTGGCGGTGTGGATGGCCACATACGGCGGATAGGTGTCGATTTAAGCAGTTCAGTTGTGATAAGTGCGGCGTTAAAGGCCATTTGCGGGCCATGTGCAAAAGTTTGCGTAGTGATCACTTCGAGCAAAGTGCCGAAACGTAATCAATTTTTCTTGGAATCTGATTCCGAATCGGAAGACAGTGATTTATTTAGCATGTGTGTCGACGGAGCTAAGGACAAACCGTATGTAATTCAACTCTATGTACAAAATGTGCCACTGGTATTTGAAATCGATACAGGTAGTAAAATATCAGCAATAAATGAACATCTTTTTAAAAAATATTTTCGTCATTTTGTAATTTCAAGTTGCAATTTAAAGTTGAGATCTTATTCCGGTGACCCGATCAAACCGTTGGGTTTTATCATTGTGTCCGCGCATTATTATAACTCTGATAACGAGATACGGGAGGCGCATGCACTACCATTATACATAATACCGAGTGGTGGTCCTCCGCTACTCGGCCTACCGCTACAACTTAAGAGCATAAACATAAAACTAAACCACTTAAAAGATGAATTCACAGGGGATAAAACTGAACGCATAATTAATAATTTAAAAAATGAATTTGTTGACGTTTTTGCTCCTGGATTAGGTACGTGTACAAAGCGATTTACGTTAAAGTTAAAAGATAACGAACCCATTTTTCATAAGGCGCGTAACTTACCATTGTCCTTAAAGAAGCCAGTCGAACAGGAATTGGAGCGACTCGTTAATGAGGGCACAATAGCTAGAGTAGAAAATTCGGAATACGGGACACCTATTGTACCGGTCATAAAAAAGTGTGGAAGTATTCGAATTTGCGGTGATTATAAAGTAACAATTAATCCCAAATTAAAACGTGAACCCTACCCCCTACCGCGTATTGAGGAACAATGCGTGTTGGCGAACTTCACATGTCTTCGAAATATTTTTTTCTTATTCCTCAGATATGCAGGTGTCCTCACGATGTTTTCCTTCACCGCCGAGCACGTGGTAAATCAGCACTTAAAATTGCAATTAACAATTTCATTGGTGCCGGCGGGGAGCGAAGCCGGGTTACTCGCGTTCTGTTATATTTACAGCGGGATTAAAATTAAAGTTTAGCAGCAAAAAAATGTACTTGCGAACACAGCTGCTAAGCGTGGCAACTATAGCAAATATATCTCCCATGAAGCAATATATGTTGGAGGCCTATGTTCAGCAGTGGATTTTGATGTCCTGCTATGGATATTTATAACCAACAAGAAAGACAACACCAACGACGACAACAACGACTACGACAACAACGGCGACGACAACAAAGACGGTAATTTCAAATACACTGCTAGCTTTTTGAAGCATTCATTAGCTATCATTCACTGCACTGAAATATTAACTTTTATAAAATTTTGTTCTGATTTTTAATATAAAAAACAGAACAAAAATTAACGAAATGTTAACCAAACAAGAACAACAATACTTACACACTGTATATGTGCGTGCATGCGTGCGTGCGTGTGTGTGTGTGTGTGTGTGTGTGTGTGTGTGTGTGTGTGTGTGTGTGTGTGTGTGTGTGTGTGTGTGTAATTGTTCTATCTCGTTTTACGTAAATTCGATGTCCTGTCATGCTGTTCACCACGAGTAGCCATGCTGTTTACCACTACTAGGCTGCATTATTTTTAAAGTCAGTACGATTCAGTTTTAGCGTCCGTATCCATCACGTTTTTTTATTATAGTGTGACAAACGAGTACACAGTCCACCTGATTGTAAGTCGATGCTGTGGCTCATAGAGATCTACATTTATCCGTCATCAAGAATCAAAATGTAGATGCGTTATCACCCCTGAGGACTACGACTAAGCTGAAATGCCTCGTTTCCAGTAAAAAGGTTTCCGGTTCTCTATACTCATCATACGAACGTAGTAGCTTCAAGCTGCTATTTTACGCTAGTAATCTGTGTAATCTGTAATCTTACAGTCATAATGTGGCTGCAGCGTACCACGTTTACCGTTTACCACGTAAAATGGAGTTTGCATGTTATCTCTTATTTCTTCATATATACGAACTCACAATCAATTATCTTTTTAATTTGCAATTAATTACCTTTTTTATTGATATTTGAAACTACTTTTAAGGCCGGATTCTCATTTGATTGCCTTGGTGAATCATGTCTCTGCCCCGTGGTACCGAAATGTATCAAGATCAGTAGTTTAACACAAAATTATACGAGAAATTTCATTATGCCATTGTAATACGTATTTGGTAAGTCCAGTTCCACACAACACCTCATATCGTATAAACGTATCATGATCGGTAATATTGATGTATTTTGATTCTTATTCACGTTTTGATGATGCGATACGACACCTGATATATCGCGTCGTATTTCAAGACGATTTGTATCCAACCATTAAAGGTACATTAAGGTATAGTATTACAAGCTACTACAAAGTCTTGCAATGTTTGGTTGTGGGACGGATACGAGGATGGGAGGAAAATGTAAAGCGTTTTCATGAAAGGAACGTTATGCTGATACGCTGAAATGATATGATATAGTTAAGTGTGGACGTGTATTGACACAATACGGTAAGTGATGAGATATGATCGAATTAGGCGTCCATACTTATGATACAAATACTTGACACGTACACCTCACCAATATACGTCAAGATGATTAAATGTGGATTCGGTATTTTATAATTAAAGTGTATCAAAATAATAATAATTGTTCTCTATATTTATACATTATACGATTTTTTTGGTGTGAAATATCGGATGATTCAAGTGGAAATGACGATAAATTTAATTCAACAACCTAATCACTATTCGGATTTTTTTCTACTTACGTTACGTACTCACCCAACTTGGAATTGAGAAAATTGAGGAAGTAAGTTGATTTACGAGTGAAGATTACCTCGAGGCTCGGTATTTATATAGATTTCGTCAACCACAAATTTGTCCTGATTTAAACCATATTTCTCTTGATCTCTTTAATTCATTTTGTTTATATTTATTAATACAGTTTGATAGAAATATAATTAAAAGTAAATGATATAAGTAGATGATAAAGTCTTTGAAATATTTTCATTTCTTCGACATGCAGGTTTTCTCACGACGTTTTTCTTTACCGATGAGCACTTGGTTAATCAGCAATTATTATATATAATAATTGCATTGTTGCTGGTGTACTGTATAATTTACATTGAGCGCTTGAATCTTACCTACTGCGGTTCATTTAATCAATTGTATTAGGGTGCAACTTACAATAGTGACACGTGGTAGATCTACGCTCAATTGTAAACCTTCCAAGTAATATTCATATGGTAGTTGTCTTTGTGTATTTGCTAGCTTTCCGACCTTATTATATGAGTAATGTTCGAGGCATTATCGGTGTTTTAATTAATGCGACTTGAGTGTTTACTTAAATGATTGTATTAATCTCACAACTCTGCAGCGGATATTATAAAAAATATTGACACCATTAAGAACCTGTGTTTAACATTAACTATATTTACTACTAGCGACTCGCCCCTCCTTCGTTTGGTGAGATTTATTATGACACCATTAATACCTTTTTTTAACTTATCTAAGCCAGTACTTAGCTACAATCCCACCTGATGGTAAGCGGTGATGTAGCTTAAGATGGTAAAGCGCACTGACTTAACAGAAACCTATTCACTCTTGCCTTGAAGACACCCACATTGTAATTAAGACTTAAGATTAAAGATAATCAAAGTATTTATTTTTTTCAATTTTTCGATTTCTAAAAAAACTCTCGAAGTTTTTTGGAAAATATATAGCCTAGACCACCCCGCTTATTGCTTTTTATCAGTTCGTGAAGTTTAGTCACAATCAATTAAGCCATCCCGAAAACTGGCACAGATAGGCAGACAGGCAGAAAGTCCGACAGACAAGAAATTTAAAAAAAATATAGTAATAACCCCTTCAGCTCAAAAAATGCAGATATTTCGATTAATAAAAACATACATATCAATTACATTTATGTACTAACGTATATAAGTATTAACCTTAAATTCACTCGTTGCTGGGAGAAAATACCAGCAGTAAATCGGGTAATATTCGCCGTTTGGTGCCCGCGCGAATGTAGAATTGGTGACGCAAGATAATCCACCTCCTCATATTATCCCGTTTGTTTTGTATGAGGTGGCATGAGATGAGCAGCGACATCTTCCTGATAACTATCCAAAATAAAAAAAACTGCGGTCGTATGAACTAAAATTCTGTCTTTATACATAAATACAATTATTATTTAAACTCAACCAAAAATGTAAATGTATGAAGCAATCTCTGGGAGAGGCCTAAGTTAAGGAGTGGACTCTGGGTATGCAGTAAAGAAAAAAGAAGAATTAATAATAGAAATTGAGGCAAAATGACAAACACATGCTCTTGTGGACAGTGACTGGGTCACTCAAATAACCACTCAGAATGAATGCCTAACGAACTAACTAAAAAATGCATATTCTTAAACCCAACAGTACTCCATCGCAGTGGTTGATTGCGACCGGTAGAACATCATTATAAAGCTCTCTAAGCATGCTATAAATTAATACTATCTTAAAGTGACTATTTTGTACAGAACCACTCATTCTAGCTCAGTACTCAACTGTACCTACAAAACAATATAATATATTATAAAAAAATCAGAGCGTAATGAACAAAACTATATGAGAAGTCGCAGTATAATTCTAAAAAATATGTAGTAGGCGAATTTACCAACATTTAATAAAGGCTGACTATAGTTGACTGTTAACAAAGACTGAAAACCGTAAAAATATTCCTCTAAAAATAAAATATTTTTTAATAATAAAAATAAATAACCTCAAAATACTATATTTAATATTAAAATATAGCGATAAACAGTAAAGAAGCTCGATTTCATACTAACGCTAAATGATAAAATACGAAATAATTTACAGTTCTCTATAGGTTTGCCTAAAATGAATTCATAGTTGGAAACGGGACATCCTGTAAAATACAGGACGCTAGGTCACGCTAGTATCTTACTATATTTGAAACAACAAGCAATTACTATCAGCAACACCATAAATCTCTAATCACGACATAGAGCCGAAAGCTTAAAGCGAGATTTACGTGGTTTTTACGACTCAGTAGGAGGAAAATGCATTGTAACGTAGGTTAGTGAGTATAGTATTTCATATAACAATTTTCTTTCTTACTTTCATTGATCGTTTGACTTTAATTATCTTATTGCTCCGAAAACAAAATAAAGTTCTTAATTGTCTACCAATTAGGATCTTTTGCATTAATCACAGGTAGCTTCTCGTACTTAATTTTATTGAAATATAGAATCTGACACATGCATATAGTATTTTATTATATAATTAAAATAAGATTTAATTTATAAATAAATAATGACTGCCTTATTGGTCTAGCGGTTGTACTAGTGCGACTGCTGATCATGAGGTCATGAGTTCGAATCCCGGGTCGGGCCAAAAAATTTATTATTGAGTTTTTCTGTCAAATTCTCAGTAGCTGCCCGGAGTCAGGAAGTAGGCAGTGTCTCACCCCCGTGCCTCGGAAAGCACGTAAAGCCGTTGGTCCTGCGCCTGATCTCTCTCCGGTCGTGTCGGTATACCGTCCCATCGGATTATTAGAGTGAGGGAATAGAGAGTGCACCTGTGCTTGCGCATACACTTGGGCACTATAATCCTGTCCTACGCTGTTAGCTAGCCTCCATGGAGGCAGGCCGCCGTGGCCGAAATTCGGTCTGGAGGATTATTTGTAGTTGAGATTATTATGTAAATAAGAATAAACTCCGAAAAAACTGGTAAAAAATTAAATGTGTCATTGCCTGCGCAAAATATAAAGAAACCAAAGGTCACAATCCGAAATGATATTTGACATAAGTAAACTACTTTTAGCCTATATTCCACCTGATTGTAAGAGAATCCTTACGTCCATGACAAATACATCTTTTCTCAATTAAGAATCACAATGCAGATGCGTTCTCACCCGGAACCCAAGATGGAATATCTTCTTAGCAGTATAGATAAAAAGACTCTCGGGTTCCTGTCACTGTTTTATGCAAACCTACGTAGCAGCCAGACTAATCAACCCTAAACGGGAATAAGTAATATATACTCCGGTGCTACCATAACACAGAAGGCGAAAATAAAAAACATTTATTTCCCTACTATCCCCGGCTACTGAGATACTGCGGACTGCATATGAATAATTTGACGTTCTTATAAAGAAACAAGAAGCAGCCGCAAATATCATTCAGCGCCACATTGTCTTCACACGCCGTTATCGTCACTTATCCGTCGACCAATTGTGAGCCGTTTCTTCAACGCCGCAGCTCGCTTCTTCCTGCTGTTCCGAAGCTGTGTTCCACGCCGCCGCCGCTCACCGACTACGCGCGCGCATTTTTTTTTGCGCCCGAAGCAAATATGGGCAACCCTCCGGAAAGCGGGGAGGGAGGTTGGGAATGCTCATAGCATACCACGCAGCCGGCTGCGTGGTTATGTGGTGACTTTTACCCACTAAATCTAACCTTTTAAGAACTGGCTTAACGATCTAACTAGAGATCTCTAAGCCGTATACGAACGCGACCCTCCTTGGCAGAAAGAAGGGCACAACCGCGCGCGCACCGATCTGCATGACTTTTATAGCCCGGTCCAGCGACGTAGTTTCTTGAAGATAACACGAGTCTCATGCTGGGAAACGAAACGTACATAATAGTTGTGTATTTTTATTAATCTTCATTGATCATAACTGGTTAGGGAAAATAAAAAATGTTACCATTGGTAAACCAACAACGCAGCCAGCCATATAAATATAGGCAAGGTTGACGAAAATATATACCATTCCATTCCATATTCATACTCCAATCGGCTTTACATAAACAGTAGTTTCATTTCTCCACATTAAAACCACTCGGAGTCTGTTAATAGTGGACCGTTCATCTCCACCATTACAGTGGTGACCCCGTACGAACACCGCGAAGGAAGCCTGTGGCGAACACCGAGAAGGAAGATCCTGGTGCAAGCACCAAGAAGGAACACCCTGCGACGTACCACCATTACAGTGTAATAGTACGAACACCGAGAAGGAAGACTTCAGTATATATAAAATCAGTGTAATCAAGCCGTCATTATGGAGCAAGAGGCGAACACATATACATCAAATCCGGTCAAGGAACAAGAAATCGCCGGTATATCTCTATCGTTGAGAATACCACCGTTTTGGAGTGACAAACCACGACTTTGGTTAGTCAGTTTTGAAGCCGCAACGAATGGTTTAAAGAAGAGCCAAGCGCAACTAGCACAGATGGTGATAGCCCACCTTGAGAAACAAGACATCGAACATATTTCGGACCTGTTGTACAACCCACCAGCAATCGACCAATATAATTCACTGAAGGATCGTCTGATCTCCGCATATGAAGAATCCGACAGTCGCCAGCTACAGAAACTTCTATCAGAAATAGAATTTGGAGACCAGAAGCCCACACAACTCCTACGCAAAATGCGAACTTTGGCGCGAGATAAAGTCCCGGATTCAACGCTACGGCTAATATGGGTAAACCACCTACCACCACATATTCGTTATCATCTCGGAGTCTGTTAATAGTGGACCGTTCATCTCTACCATTACACCTACATATAACTAGGGGTTAGGACCCATTTTCTGTCTAAAAATATTAATGGTGAGTGTGTAATTAATAGAAGCGAAAATAAACACATAACACTCTGTAAATATTGTGATACATACACGTAAGTATCGTCTCTGGTCTGGTTTTACTGTTGAGGATGTCTTTATTACGAAGTCTAGGAGACCTCGTTTAGAAGGACCACGTCTCAGATCCAAATGGTCACTGGAAACACGCGCTGGAATCTCTATTTATTACTGGTCCGTTACGCTGTTAAGATGCCGCTGCCAATCTTCTGTTTCAGCTTCCCTCTGACGCTCTTACGAAACCCACGGGACGATATGGGGTAGTGGATATTCTTAAAACGTCACTATACGGTTTCATTCATTCATTACAGTCTGTCAGTCAGTATCAAAGTTCACTGTCGAACAGTCTTTTTTTCTCTTTGCTGGCAGCCGGATTGGAAACCGTAGTTTTTATTATTTTTAAGTAGCTATTAGAAAGGCGAACAAAGAAAACTTCGGATTTGTTTTCCTCTGTTGTCTCTTAAGACACCCACGGGACGAGAGAAGTTAGTGGTGAATGTGGAACTTTTCAAGTTTTAAAGCTTAATTTTTATATTTAAAAATCGTTATATAAACTAGCTATCTAATATCTCTCGAGTGGCAATCATTGTCCTATATAACTTGGAGCATGACTCCATTTTGGGCAAGAAAAATGAAATTGTTAAATTTTGGTGGTATCTTGTATGATGCTATACGTACTGTTTATTGTGATCCATAGATTATTTACGACGTAAAATCGTTACTGAGAAATATTTCTTTAATTTATTTTAATGATTTCTTAATAATTTTCCTTAAGCATACACTTACACATAGCTTATACCACTGAACAAAAAAAAAACTCAGAATTAATATAGACGACTTAAAACAACATTTAACGGTCTATACGCTCGCTAGTTCCACTGGACAATGAAACAGTTATTTTTCAAGACTGAATATTGTAAATTTATTTAAAATAGTTGGTTCTTCTAGTTATATCTTTTATTTTCTTGCTTTTCTCGGTATTTTCTCTTATACTTTGTATACGTAGAATATTTTCAATATATCATAAGTGACGACATTCTTACTCCTTATTTGGTCGGTGTGGATTACTTACCATAAGATGAACCGTAAGCTCGTTTGTCAGTTCTCTCGGATTCAAATTAGTGTTTTTCTATAACTATTTCACTTAGTAATCATTAATTTGTCTATAATTTTATTTATTGACATCGTCTTCAACTCGTCCCGGTGACGCACGGTTGCTTCTCATAAGTATAAATTATTTTAATTAAATATATTTAGAACTAAATTAACAAATATCAACACATATAATATAATAAAAAAAACTTTCTTAATGAGTTAATTCAGTTTTGTTAAGAATTACATCAAAATTTACTCGTAGCAGATAGTTTCAGTGTTTAATTGGATAGTACCAATGCAGACGAGAATATACGGCTTTAAATTATATTTTCTTTCATGAATTGGTGAGAAAAGCACTCATACATGGCGGCAGAAATAGATAAGCTGGTGGTAATTACCCAGGCGGATTTATTGACTGAAAATACCTCCTACTACTTCAAAAACTCATCGCTTATTTAGATTATAATTAAAATTAAAAAAAGGTTAAAAGCATTCTATGTAAAAGCGATCTTTCAACCGTATGACAGGCGTAGAGATTACGGAATGTAGGGAAAGAAGGGAGTTTAGGCCCGATCCAGAACATTTCAGTCTAATTATAGTCAAGTTAATAAAATAATGACTATTCATTATCAATGGATGCAGGTGGCTCAGGACCGTGCTTTGTGGCGTTACTTGGGGGAGGCCTACTCGTATGTTCAGCAGTGGACTTGTGAAGGGCTGTAATGATGTTAATTCGCATTCTATAGTCATTTGACATTCCATATCAGTCTATCTTTCTCCCCCTCTTTTCGTGTATACAAATGATTTCTTAAATGATCGTTTAAATATCACCTTCTTAATTTAATAAACCAATAAGAGCCTAATGTTTTCTTAATTAGAAACAATAATGACTTAACTAACACGGAGTGTCAACCTCTGCTATCCGATGCGCGTAATTACAGTTTCTGATTTTAGAGTGTTAATTAAATTACCCTTAGGAAACTAAAATATAAAATAATCTTTTACTAGAAATGTTTTTATTGATCGCTTGAAACTATTTCTTAATAACTTTTTACATGGTAGAGCCATAATGCTATATTATTGCGCTATATTACTGGTATAGTTGTAGCACGAATTGGTCGTCTCGACCGGGGAAGGACCACGCTTTCACAGAATACCAGCGTAAAATAGGAGCTTAACGCTGTTGTGTTTCGTATGGTGAGTGTAGAGAACCGGAGACCCTTTTTACTGGAAACGAGGCATTCCATCTTAGTCTTCACGGGTGACAACGCATCTGCATTTTGATTTGTAATCGAGGATAGTTGTAGATGTCTATGGGCCATAGGAACCACTTACCATCAGGTGGACTTTTGTGCTCGTTTGTCACAATCGAGTGAATCTTATTAAAAAAAAAAAACTTTAAAAATGGTTTAACAAAATTTAAAATTACTTATATGCTTACCAATAAGTATTTTTATATAAGTAATAATTAGGTATATACTTATAAGTAATTTTTGGGTATAATCCTAAGCCTTGTCTAAACCTACCATCTCTCGCATAACTTGATGTATACTTTCATATTTTATACAAATTTTACTCAAGTCTTTGTTATATTATTTATTATTCGGTCTTTACTCAAAAAGAACCTGGTGATCCAAGTTCTTTGTTTGTTTACTTGTTATTTGGACAATTCCTGTAACATATTAATACTGAATATTATACGGCATTAAATATTAAAAGAAAAAAATATTTAATGATTTCTTATATTTACGCGAACACTACACATGATTAAAACTACTTTTACGGATTTTATCGCGTTTATTTACTTCTTATTTTTAATTCCCGACGTTTCGGGCGCTTTCCAGCACCCATGGTCACGGGGGACTGAGATGACTGACGTCCCGATGTCATTGTTAAACCTCTACAAGATGCAGGAGTGTACAAGCTTGATTGTGAATGTGGTCTCTCTTATATAGGACAAACCAAAAGATCAATTAGGACCCGCGTAAAAGAACATATAGCTGATGTGAAGCATCAAAGTTCCGGGAAGTCTGCAGTTTGTGATCATATCCTAGACGGCCCCAACCATTACATCAGATTTGATAGACCACAAATCCTCGCGAAAGAACACCGATTCCTACCAAGGATGATACGTGAGGCTATTGAAATTAAAAAACATCCTAATTTCAATAGAGAAGGAGGCTGGGTACTACCACCTGCTTGGGATCCTATAATCAATAAAATTAAAACTAAACCCAAGCATCCCACTGCAAGACCTCAAGACATAGTCAGTTCATTTTGCATAGATCGGACCATAAACAATAATTAAAAAAGCTGAAGGTACTCCGGGTTTAACAATGACATCGGGACGTCAGTCATCTCAGTCCCCCGTGACCATGGGTGCTGGAAAGCGCCCGAAACGTCGGGAATTAAAAATAAGAAGTAAATAAACGCGATAAAATCCGTAAAAGTAGTTTTAATCAAAAAATATTTGTCAATTATCGATTAAATCGTTAATTATATATATAGCATTTTTAGTTAAAAGTTAGTTTTCAACTCGCTCATGACTTAAAGTGTTCAAGTTAGAACTAATGAATTAAGGAACTTTTTGAGCCTAAAACAAGTAGGTTAATATAATGAAAATACCAATCTCAACATATTGGCCGATTAGTATATATAGACGTGGAACTGAAAACTTAGAACACAGAGCAATAATCTCTACCGAGCTACCGAGTGGCTTTGAAGCACAGTAAATAATTAAATGTAATATTGCAACAATAGAATACTAATATCATGAACGTAAATAATTACAACTTTAAATCAAGGACTGTTCTCTTATAAAAAATACTTTTTTTATAAGAGAACTGTCCTTTGATTTAATAAAATCACAAATTAAAGTAAAAAAATTCATATTACGCATAATATCAAAAAGTGTGTAAATAATAGTAAATATTTTTACTCGTACGTGTAACAATTGAATGCTGTATTATGACTTCTTCCATTTTGGAAAGTATTTGCCTTTATCCCTTGACATACGGACGAATTAAGGACCGCAGTACCAGATGCAATCGCAGTATTAAGCACTTTTGACGCTGCTCCCGGACGCCGGTATAGGTGATTTATATTTGGCATATTTTACGAAATCCTACCTTCCGTTTAGCGATGGTGTAATAATATTCACTGCAACTGTCGTCTCGATGGTATCGTAAGAGGTGATAGAGGGAAAACTAAACCGGAGATGGGAAACAGCACCTTCCTGATAACAGCTAAAGACAATAAAAAACTTCAGTTGGCAACCCGCTTGCCAAGCCAACTATGGCAAACCCCTCCATGAAGGAGGCCCATGTTCAGCAGTGTACTATTATAGGCTTTAATGGATGGATGGATATTACACGAAATAGTATGTCGACGTCTATCGGTGGCCGTAATGTGTTTTAGGTCTTTATATAGTCACTTCTTTTTGAGATTCTTCTAGTCGGGATACCCTTAATCCACTACTATACCTATGTAATCAGGATTTACAACCTATCAAAGTTCACCGTAGAACATAAGCCAATAAAACATAGATTAAATATAAGCGGGATATTTACTATAGTCACTACTTGTGAAAGGCAACCGTAGTCCTTTATTTTTTAGCTGTTATATCAAATACTCTCTTTGGCAATTACCTCCTACACAGAGAATTATGGTGAGGTTCAGCAGTGGCATTTGATAGGCTGTAATGGAATAAATGATTAAATTAGATCTTTATACAAGTATATAGTAACATAATACAAGTTAAGATAAAATATTACTTAATAAATTGTAATGTTTTCTTATTGTGATGGCCCTTTTTTAAATTTATTTATGTACACACATCAAGATACAGAAACAGTCTTATCGTAAGTTTGTACAAAGGTTCTACTTATTCTATAATTTGCTGAAATATGTTCCAGTAGACTCATAAAGGAAATCATAATTAAATGGCAAACTTAGTGCATACATTACTACTACAAATGAATAAATAATATACAAAATGTTACGAAAATTATATAAAATAAAACAATAAATTAAAATAAAACAAATCAGTAGATAAAAATAATAAATACGATAGTTACATATGATATGTATATAAACTAATACTAATATAATAGAATAATATATATTAATTAACAGGATGCAAAGAAGTTATCTCTAAGACGTTTCTTAAACACCAATAAAGTTTCGAAATTTCTTATATTAGACGGAAGTGAGTTCCATAACCTTACCGCGTAAACTGAAAAGGATTAGGAGTAAAAACCGGAATTATAGACGGGAAAGTCAAGAAGAGTTTTAAAAAGGGATCAGCATGGTTTATCCGGAGGATGGGTGACGGAAAATCGGCTTCTGAGGTATGTGGGAGAGGAATACTTGTGCAAGATATTATAGAGGAGATATAACAATCGAGTGTTCCTTCGAAGTCGAATTGGGATCCACTTGAGTTGCTTGTAAAACTGAGATATACGGTGAAATTTCTTGAGCCCAAATATAAAACGGATACACTGATTTTGCAAGCGCCCAAGTGTATTAAGGAGTTCTTCTATAGCATCCAAATAACAGGCATTCGCATTATCAAGGAGAGGTAGGATAAGAGTAAGCACGAGTGATATTTTAGCTTTTAGAGGTAAGAAATTTTGTACACATTTAAGCGAATGCATGGTAAAGTGGACCTTACGACTAACCTCGGCGATATGCGTGGTTCATGTTAAATGGTGATCAAATGTGAGGCCTAAGTTTTTGACAGTACTGGCAAAGGGTATAGGAACGCCACTAAAACAAACAAGAGGTAGTGATGTAAATTCTAATTTATTACGCAAATGCCTGCTGCCTATTTTGATGGCCTGAGATCTCGTGGAATTAACTAATAGTCCGAAGGATGCAGACCATTCACAGATACGGCTCAGATCCCCATTCATGGCTGCAATTGCATATTTTGAATCACCCACCGGAAAATGATAATATAGCTGTAAGTCATCCGCGTAGAGATGATAGTTAGATGTAATAACACTCGTAATAGAGTTAATAATCATGGAAAATAAAAGAGGAGAAAGAACGCCACCTTGAGGTACACCCGTAGTGATATCAGACCAGTCACAAAAAGTGTCATTAAGACGGGCACAGTGTGAGCGACCACGAAGATACGAATCAAACCACGCGATGGCAGATGAGGAGATGTTTATAGATTCCAGAATCTGGAGAAGAATATCAAAGTCTACTAAGGTAAAAGCACTGCTAAAGTCAAGCAAAACTAAAAGTGTGAGAGATTTATTGTCCATGGCCCAACGAATATCATCGGACATTTGACGGTTGGTAAGAACTAATCTTCTTCGGCGGCTTGTAGAATGTTCTAATAGAAGCTCGCTTCAAGATGTAGCCAATCCTGTCTGTGACACCTCTGACATATGGTAGTACAGCAGGTACACGCTCCACTGTGACCGGCTACACTCGATCATTGTGACGTAGGCACGGGACCCGAAGCTTGTTGTCGTGTAGAACCTGCTTGTCGTGCTGAAGCTCGGCGGCCAGGTGTTTGCTGTCTCAGATCCCTCATGTTCTCTGTAACAAAGCTTTGCCCACGGTAGCTAATGTTATGCTGCTCGACACTAGATGGTGCTAGTGGCATTAATTATGGCTTGCAACAGTACCTAAAACATTGCTATAGAAGGTCTCCATGATAGCATAAGCATTACAATAGTAGGGTTGTGGGTTGAAGTCCCATATACTAAAAACATATAATAATAAGGTCTATGATAATAAAGCATTACAGCCGTGTGCCTCCCCCACATTTTTTTAAATGTTGGAGACTGAAAGTCTTGTATCAGGTATTTTTATACAAATATTTTGTGAGCCTTTGTCAAGCGGAAAGGGATAATTAATAATAAATCAATAATATAAACCCATTACAAGTGGAATAGGGACGTTTTAACGTTCTTCACCTTTCTTGAGCCATGTCTTTGCGAACGGGGCTCATTTCACATAAAAGGCACTACCAACAAATTTTAATTACTCTAGTGAATATTCATTTTTCGAAAAGACACCTATAAAAAGACGATTGAGTCCTAACTAAGATGATAAATTCATAAATAAAACAAACGGCCTATTACTAAACCTTTAGAAAGATCAAAACCTCTTTATTTATCCTGGTCACATATATAGTAATCATTTTATATAAAAGGGGAGATAATATCATGGAGTGGACGTTACATTGTATTTATGCAAAAATGACACATTGATGAAACTAGTTCTATGGATTATATCCAGTTTTATTTACTAATTTTATATTTTAATAAAAAATAAGTTAACTCCCCGTTACCACGGGCGTTTATTCAAATAACGAGGTGTAAAAAAAGTTTTAATTAAAAACCCGAGAGTATTTGAACTCATTTCAACGATGTAATTATGTAAAAGATAATACAGCGAAATATCCACTTTAATCATTTTGCGGTCTGCTACTCGGAATAATATATACAATACTACTGTCCGAGTTTTCATAAGCGTCGATATAAAATCAGCTTAGCGATCATTTTATCGCGGTAGTGTTTATTTTCCTGTTTAAAAAATACTTCCCGTATGTATTAATCTAGGACATGGCATATCGGTGTATCGAATTTTATATTCAGTCGTTTATACGTGATTGAGTTATTCCTCATATTGTTAACATCGAAACATTTTCTCGTCATCATTATCATTCGATCAAGTACACTGCCGAACATACCTAGGCTGCACTAAATGTATCGGGAATGGAATATTTATAGTATAGTTATACAGTATAGTTTTAAAAATCGAATACCATTTATTTATTTAAAAAAAGGTTCTCGGTCTTGTCACAAGGTTTTGTCAAACTTGTTTAGTCGTTGAGAAAATATAATTGACTCGAGAAAATTTATGAGCGATAATTTATTATGACTTTCGAAGTGGTTTAACACAAAAACAGTATGTTGACCGGATGATTTCTGCATTTGGTGATGAAGCCCCATCCAAAACTACAATTTATCGCTGGTTTGCTGAATTTCAACGTGGACTTGTCAAGCTCAGTGATGATCCCCGTCAAGGTCGTCCAAAAACTGCAGTCACCCAAGAAAACGTTGATGCTGTGCGTAAGCTGATTGAGGAAGATCGACATGTGACATACCGCGAAATTCAGGTAACTTTAGACATTGGCATGAGTCAAATACAAATAATCTTGCATGAACAATTAGGTGTAAAAAAGTTGTTTTCCCGATGGATACCGCATTTGCTCTGTGAAGAGCAAAAAGCAGCTCGCGTAACTTGGTGCGTCAAAACTCTCGAAAGATTCCACGCAGGATCCTCAAATGCTGTATATAATATCGTATCAGGTGACAAATCCTGGATGTACGCGTACGAACCCGAAACAAAAAACGAGTTCGAAAATGAGTTAAAGCCAACAAAAGCTGTTCGTTCACGGAGTGTTGCAAAAAAAATGGTGGCCACGTTTGTCTTCAAAACCAGTCATGTTACGACTATTCTTCTTGAGGGACAAAGAACGGTTAATGCAGAATGGTATGCTAGCATTTGTTTGCCACAGGTCGTTTCTTGACTCCGTAAAGAGAACTGCAACCGCCGCATCACCCTCCATCACGACAATGCGAGTTCTCACACCGCACACAGAACAAAAGAGTTTTTAGAGCAAGAAAACACGGAATTATTAGGCCATCCGCCGTACAGCCCCGACCTAAGCCCTAATGATTTCTATACTTTCCCTAAAATAAAGAATAAATTGCGAGGACAGAGATTTTCATCACCTGAAGAAGCTGTGGACGCCTACAAAACGGCCATTTTGGAGACCCTAACTTCCGAATGGAATGGTGGCTTCAATGATTGGTTCCATCGTATGGAAAAATGTGTCAAATTTCGCGGAGAATACTTCGAAAAGCAATAAATACATTTTTAAATAGTAATGTTGTGTCACTTCCTTGATTACCGAAATTTTCAGTAGTCCTTCACAGCGGATTGCCTTATAGGGGGGATATTTTTCAAAGTTGCTAGACTTGACAGGCGCGTTGGTGACAGTTTTTTTTTTAATTATTTTGAGTTGTCAGGAAGATGCTAGTCTAGTTTTTATGATTTTTGTGCTGTTAGCGTTTTGGCTTTCACAGCTTTATATATTATTTATATATATTTATATTGCCACGGACCCTGACACCAGGGATCGCGGTCTGGAAGGCCGCAAGCTTAATATAGAAAGGGTAAATTCAAATCATTATGCATAGTTACTTGTGAATAACTATGCATAATGATTTGAATGATGTTCACTCAGTTGAAAGTGCATGTAAACGAGTTATCCAACGGCCGTCCGAACTAGGGTGGTGGACACACGGCTCCGACGGTCGTTCGATGTTCTGGGCGGTGAGAACCGCCCAGGGACGCGGGTGTACGGTGTGTATGCGACGTGGAGAGGTGTGCGGTGCACCCGTACGCGGAGTCGCTGCCACCCATCCGATGTACTACTTGTGTTTGTTGCGCTAGGTGAGTGTGTAATGTTCGTGTGTGACTGGCCGGCGACATATGGGTCGTCGGAATCAAGCGGAACAGGAGGTTCACTTAAGACGTTACGGGATCTTCGGAGACTTTCCGTAACGTTTGAAGTCGGGGCGTATGTGGCTGCGTTTAGCGCTCTAGGGTTGGGATGTGTTTCGACCCTCTCAAAGTATTGCTGAGACATTTCGTTATTCGGAGATCGTCGGGAGCTGACAGTCTTTGTGCAAGTTGGAGTTTCGCTGGTAACACCGAGCTCCGGTGATTATGCGGATGAATCTATTTTGGACGACTTGGAGGTTGTACAAAATATGGTGATGGGCAGCGTGTGCGAAAACAACGCTTGCGTAGGACGTGAAAAGTCTTACGCATGCTTTGTAAAGATGAAGCTTGTGTCTTAGGGTCAGTTTGCTCTTGCTGTTAACTAGCGAGTGAAGATGACCAGTGACTACTTTGGCATTGTTGCGAATGGAGTAAATGTGTTTCGCGAAGGTCATACCGTGGTTGAAAGTGACCCCTAGTTATTTGGCCGTTGATTGCCGAGGGATCTGGTGGCCGAACAGGGTGATCGTATCTGTTGATTTCTCGGGATTAGTGTATTGACGATTGAGAGTGTGGAGTCTTTTGAAAATATATTGCTACACTTTTCTCAGGATTCACTTCAATCATCTATAAGAGGGACCAATCACCTACGCGGTTGATGGCTGCTTGGAGCATCTTCGCGGGAATTCCTTTGTTGTGATGGGTGACAAAATGTGATGTGTCATCGGCAAAAAGAGCAAGTGTTAACTACTGGGTCTTTGGGAACGTCACTCTTGAATAGTGTGAAGAGGAGTGGGGATAGGACAGAGCCTTGAGAAATTCCAGCCTTAAGGGGACGCTTTGAAGAGCGGGTTCCCTCCATTCTATAGCGAAAGTGGCAGTTGGCAAGAAAGGCTCCGATCGTGTGAGTTAGCCTATTATGCACGTTGAGTTAAGTATATACTCTGTGACTCCTGATACTTTCTGATTGTAAAAGCGTATACATTGCCAAAATATCCTAATGATGTAGATGTTTTAACACGTATACTATAAGTACTTCATTAATAATTTGTGGAGTTAAAAGCCGCAACGTTCAATTTAATGTCATATATGTGGCTGACTGTCTCCGGCTTCTTGTTGCTGACGTGAATATATCCTATTTATTCCGTGAAGTTAAGCGACGTTTGATAACTGTCAATTAAAGCCGTGTAACGTAACCGTATTTTGTTTTTCATTATTTAGTATGCCTGCTGTTCTGGTTTAATGAAGTTTGACTCGGCTGTAGTGAGCTTTGCCTCACAATACATGTCATCAAAATAATTTTGAACCGTTATTATTTTTCTTTTAATTTAACAAAATCTTATTCAAATTGTATTTTACGACATTAATTCCGTTGAAATCTTTGTTTTAAGAGTACAGTTTTATTCAAAGTAAGTACTTTTCACGCTGCACCGGAATGTCGACGTCTATCAGTAGTCGTAAAGAATTTTTGGCCTTTCCTATAGTCATTTCTTTTTAGAAATTGTTTTGATCGAGATACCCTTAAGCTGCCACCATATTTATATAATCAAGATTTACGGCGTATCAAAGTCCGCTGTTGAACATAAGCCTCCCCCCCCCATGGATTGCCACATAAGTGGGATATTTACTGTAGTTGCAACGCGTGGCAGGCGGGCTTGCAACCGCAGTTTTTTGTTTTCTTGTAGCTATTGCAAATACCCCATTTGGCAAATGCCTCATTTATGAGGCATTCTATAGCTTACCTCAATACTAGAAATGTAATAAGTTAAGATAAAATATTACTTATTAAGATGTAATGATTTACTTATGTTTACGCAGCAATTACACTTGAATGAAACAAGTTTTACGGATTATATCGCGTTTTATTAGGTTTTTTTTATATTCAAATAAAAATCAGTTATTCCGGGCGACTTAACCACGGGTGCTGTTAAGTATTCAAAACGTCGGGAGTATGAAATAAGTCAATAAAACGCGTAAAAACTAGTTTCATTCAAATACAGAGAAAGAAGAAAAAGAAGTATTTAAAAAGTATTTTTAAGAGTACTTGAATTGAACTCATTTTTCAACGATATAGTTATAGAACAGTTTGTGTAAAAAATACAGAGAAATATCCACTAACAACATTTTGCGGTCTGCAATTAGGAAAAATATGTACAATACTACTGTCAGCGGTTTCATAAGCGTGGAAATAAAATCAGCTTAACGGCAATTTTCCCTCGGTAGGGTTTATTTTCCTTTGTTTAAATAATTCAGGACTTGGTGTATCGGTGTGCTTAATTTTATATAAACATTTTAGTCGTTCATTTGTGGTTGAGTAGTTATTCATGTTTGTTAAAATCTGAACATTTTCCCACGCACATATATAAAATTCATCATCATCATCATAAAAAAGTTGCCACGCCTGGCAGGTACGTCGGTACCCACAGCTTATTTGTTATTTGGAGTTGTTAGATGACATGATGTACCTAATGGATTCTCTCACTTTTCGAAGTTCTTCGTTATCGTTATCATGAAGGTGCTGCTGTTCACCTTCTGTTTCATTTACATCTGGCACCTCTTATGACACCCGCGGAATTATATAAGGTAGTAAATTCAGTCATAAGAGTATCGGGAATGGATGATTTGTTTATGGATCTAAATTCAATTTTTTTTTGTTATTCTTAGATTGGCACATCTGTTTTTCATTTTGGTGTGGAATTTGAGTTACATATGTTATTTAGATTAAATACAGTGCTGTTTTTAGTTATATCATATCTAGTTTGTATTACGAATTTCACAATGGACAAAAACATCGAAGAAAGATTTTGTCTTAAATTTTGCTTCGCCATTAGAATTTTTTGTTCACAGTCACTGAAAATGTTACAGAAAGCTTACGATGATCTGACTATATGAATATACGTGCTTATAAGTGGTAGAAAGCGTTCAAAAGCGGTCGAGATATGATGAAAGATTTGTATCGCTCTGGTAGGCCATCAACAACTGAAGTTAACACCGCAAAAGTGAGGGAAACAGTAACTGAAAATACTCATTAAAGTTTATCAGAGATTGCCGCAGAACTTTCTGTGTCTTACAAGTCGATCCGTACCATTTTAAAAAATTTGCGTAAACAGTGAGCGCGTTAAAAGTGAGCGCTTATGGCATGTACATTTGGATTTATCAAAAGTTTTTTATATTAATTAGGTTAGAAATAGATAAATATAGAAGGATTATAAAACGTTTAAATATGTGTAAGAATTTAAAAAAACAATACTGAGCATTGTTTTGTGTATATAAAGAGTGTTTTTTTAAAGAGCCTGAGAATAACGCTTTATCAATGATTCTATCCAGGCGAAACCAGGGCGTGTGGATAATTGTGAATAAAATTAAATATGAATCCATTTATAGTGACAACCTCAATATTGCTATTAGCCTGATACAAGCAACAAGCAAAATCAATGCTTATCCTTATCATTGATGGTATGTGTCAATCGTGATTCGACGGGCCGGATGCAGTGCAAATGTATGCACGGAATGCGTTCGCGGTGTGTGGTCACGCGTGGTCCTCCACCACTGCCGCATTCCCGCACTATGTCGCTCTACACGCCGGCTAACTCGCTCACCGCTAGCTCCTGTCACCCTGGCAGACTGTATTTGGCTTTACAAGCCGATGCATTATTATGCAAGTAGCTTTATTAATTAATGTAAACGACGAATTTGACTATACTGCGATTCCAAGGCTGGTTGTGCCCAAAGGCCGACGAAACGGTATATAATGTTAGTTGAGTTTTTTTAGCGTGTTCGTAATTTCGTAAGTCTCTATACAATGAAAAAATAATTTTGCTCTGCTATCGCATAACTTTAACCGTGTAGTGGCGACGTAGGCATATCCATTATATCATTCCGTGGGTGTAACAGGGAAACAAATCAGGAGATGGGCAGCAGCATCATCCTAATAACGACTAAAAATAAAAGACTACGGTTGGCCAAGCCGCTTGCCAAACGTGGCAACTATTGGAAATATCCCCCATATGGGTAATATATGTGGGAAACCTATGTACCGCAGTAAACTTTAATAGGCTGTAACGGCTATCGCACAACTAACTCAAGCTTTATAAGTTTATAACATAACGTAATAATTGTACTATATATAAAGTTATAAAGGCAGTGTTCTGATGTTAGTTTTCTGAACGCTCATGGAATACGCACGTAACACTGCTAAATGACGATTAATTTACCATTTAAGACCTGAATGCTCCTGAGAGCTGCATTTGTGTAAATTCTGACCAATTTTGAATATCAGCGGGTCAATGTCTTATTAATTACAAATTTGCTACTTACTCTTGTGTCAACGAATAAGCTTTCTTAATAACACTATTATACGTGGTAGAGCCATGCTGCAGTTATATTAGTAGTATAGTTGTAGCACGAATGGGTCGGCTCGACCGGGGAAGGACCACGCTCTCACAGAATACCAGCGTGAAATAGTAGCTTAATGCTGCTGTATTTCGTATGGTGAGTGTAGAGAACCGGAGACCCTTTTTACTGGAAACGAGGCATTCCATCTTAGTTCTCACGGGTGACAACGCATCTGCATTTTGATTCGTAATCGAGGATAGATGTAGATGTCTATGGGCCACAGCAACCACTTACCATCAGGTGGACTGTGTGCTCGTTTGTCACCCTATCCTATAAAAAAAAAAAGCTTAAATAATACACGACACAGAAATATTGTAAGAATAAAATTTTTATTATTATAAATTTCATGGTATTTATTTTTTAAATATGATTTGCGGCATACATTCGCCGCGGTCGTGAGTTACATAGTCCAATTGATCAGTCCAATTTCTTATTGGCATAAACAAATGACTAAACATAGATCCATAAAAAGTAATCGAGATGCGTTAAGTCGCACGAATGAGGTGCCAGTTAACAGGACCACTTCTAGAAATAAAGTTGTTACCAAATTGATTTTGCGCCATTGATTTATATATTACTACCGTAAGGATCGGGCCGACCGCGCAACTAAATCGGACCAGTGCACCGGCCCTAAAATGACAGTTTAGCAGAAAGTGGAAAAGTTAAAAAATACTTTTTAACAATGACAGTCATTAGCTGATCATTAGTGAATGTGATTCTGTTTACTTAAATTACTTCTGTGTGCTCTAAATATCGGACATTATTTCAAATTGGGTATCAAACACTGAACTGTTACTTACTTCTGAAAAGGATATGGAACTATTCAAAAGCGTGAACTGTTCGATTCATCATATGATGATGAGTTGTATAATCACTTTGCGATGGTTAAAACGCAGTTTAAGTAAAAAAAAAAACATAAATTTCGATCATAATTTACACATTGTCTTATATCGTTGCTTGATAAATTTAAACATTTGAACAGTCAACCACTAGAACTCTAGAACTTGGAAAGGTATTAAAGCGAACAAGTCGGTCGACAGTGATGTGCGCGAAGGATAGATTTGCCTGTCATAAACACGCCTAGTTGCGTGGTAAAAGGATGCAAAAATTACGATTCAAAGATTAAAAACGAACATGGGATATCGTATCATCGGTAAATAGACTTATGTTAATTTGTTACAATTAAATTATTATATAAACTCATATTTAAAGTGTTATTATACAATTAGTCAGTTTAGTTACGTTACCAAAATTAGGCCTGGGTTGGATTCAGACCCTCAAAAATATTGTACATGAAAAATAAAATTACACTATTTGTCAAAAATTATATCACGTTTGAATTTTTATGTTTTTTTCCATGTGCCGGGATTTAGGCGCCACGCGTCTAGTTTACCTATACGTTTTGTTTTACTTTTATTTTTATTTCAGTTTTATTTTTATCTAAAGAACTTAGTGTAAGTAAAATTTTGAATATTGGTACCTAATATATTCTATATTAAATAAGGTTAAAACGTAAACAATACAAAGAAAGTATATCTACTTAATTGAAACTGAAAATCTGATTCATAAAATATTTTGAAATTCTGCTTTCAAACCTCTTCCTTCTGGAACTTAGAGTTTTATCATGGTAGTTCCACATTATAGTTGTATCAAGGATGAAACATAAATGAATCGATCGAGCACCGATTGACGAGAAAGAGAGATAATGCTAATTTTATTATAAAAAGCAGTACTTATGTTCAACACAAAAATTCTTGATATCGTAGGGTTAATATTATAAAGTAAAAGGACCCAATAATAATACAAGTCACTCGAACTTAACGTAAAATTATGGTATTTTCGATTAATATTATTACGATACTACATACTACACACTATAATAAATATTCGTATATATAGGACTATTATACTACAAAATTCGACCCTGGTTACGTCGTGTTATGACGTTTGTATTATGACAGATGCGCTACTTTTTCTTGTATGTAGAAGTTATGAGTAAAATATTTAGATGGACGTATCCTTCCTTTTGAAATCATTATTTTGCGCCGTTTTGTTAGAGCCAAATGTTGTTAATGTTTGCTGATTTATTTTTGAGAAATAAATCAGTTAGCGTGGCTCGATAGCGCTCACCATTCACCGTAACATTCGAAAGAAATAAGGACCGACGATGCCGCCAGCGTGTAAACTGCACCAAGCAGTCAATTTTAATGGTTGTAATTGTGATTACTTAATGGCAAGACGATTGTTTTGGCTCTATATATGGCAATTTTGCTTATTTACGAAGCCATTTAACCAGAAATGAGCTCATCAACAATTATTCGATAAAAATGCTCATCTTCGGCCAGTTTCAAATTAGCCCGATAAGCAAAAATTCGATGTAAACGATGGTCAAATGAGACTTTAATTATTGCACTGGCACGTAAGCCAAGATGCTTATGTAAAATTTTCCACGTAGTCGAAGGACTAAGGCCAACGAGTTGAGAACTGCAACGAATCGATATTTCGGCGTCTTCTTCAACACTTCCCGCTACACCAGCAATATTCTCTTCGGTACGCACATTGTTTGTATTGTTGATGGCTTTGAATCGAGAAGAGTAGAATTAGTGCGAAAATGACCAATAACTGCATGAATAGCTTGCTCACTAGGCCGATTATAAACTTCGCGAACAGATTTAACTTTTCAAACTAAATTTCCATAATTTGGAAGCGTTGTGCTGGCGTCAAACGATTCGTGATGAATTGCCAAACTTTACTGAACACAAATGTCAATACAATTTGACATTTTCAACTGTCAAACCATAGACACCAATCATCGAAAATTATGCAGCTAAAAGCAGTCAATATATACACTACACTAAAAACCGAAAAGCTTTTATTTGAAACGCAGCGTTTAAATGACGATGACACTATGTGACCATCTGCGTAACAAATAAGTTCAACTTAGTCCCGAGTAGTTAAATCTGGTAAACGCCAGAACATGAGCCTGCATTACGCATGGCAGACACTTTCTAGTCCTAACATACTCTTAAAATGAAAGAAGATGCTCTTAAAAATGGAAGAAATGTCCAACGATAGGAAGACAAAAGGCTTTCATACTATATATTAGTATAAAAACCTTTATAACTAACTTTAGTTATAAGCAATTATGGCCATGCTTAAATGTTAAAATAATTGAGTAAAAACAATTGATTTTATTATCATGAAAACGTTGCTTTTTCAAACATAAATTACAGGAGTAAAATCGAACTCTTGTACTCAACGTCATGTTGGATAAACGAACGTGTAAGTAAGCTCAAAAATGCTTAAGTATCGTATCTTGATATATTATATACTTACCTACATGTACTAGGTACACTCTAATGCTTTTATCTAGAAATAGACACGATCAATATGGGAACAGAATATAAATACTTAATGGATTTTTAACACTTTCATTAATAGTCGTGCGTAGGGTACGTGTCAAGTTACAATAAGAATATAAATCGCAATTTCCTTAAAAAGTCGAATATAATGAACACTCTTTACGGGCAGGTAGACACGACAAGATTCGAATTTTGCAAAAAATGTGTAGGTACACGACCTACAGATACATAGTTGACAACATATTTATAAATAACAAAATCATATCATTAGAATTTGCTACATTCAGTGGTGTCTTTAAAGTGGTTTACCGTGAAGTGGCGGTGTAAGAATATCCAATACCCCATATCATCCCGTGGGTGTCTTAGAGAGGCGGCAGAGGGAAACGAATCAGGATATGAGCAGCAGCGTCTTCCTAATAACGACTGAAAATAAAAAATGCGGTTGACAACCTGTTTGTCCAGTGTGGCAACTGTGACAAATATCCCGAGGCAATTTATGGGGGAGGCCTATGTTTATCAGTGGATTTTAATAGGCTCTAACGGTAACGGTAAAATTTGGTTGACTTTCTATTGTAATTAAATTAGATTTTTGGTTTTAAATATGCAAAAATGACAAATTTATTTACCTGTTAAACTTACGACTTTTTTGCACTGTATGCATTCCGAACAGAGTGAGAGTGCGGTAATTTCATATCATACAAACATCCCGCGACGCACGCACACAAGCATGGGATTAACCTTGAGTAGCAGACAAGAAAATATTACGTGATGTTAAGTACTACTGATGCAGGCTTTTCGTGCGTTATTTTCTCTGTTTAATACCTTAAGTGAAACCCGCACTGGAGCGCGTGCGTTGCGAGATGTTTGCATAAAGTTTCCGTACTGTCGTTCACTCTGACTATTCACAAGAGACAATTTCCATAGAATAGAATTTCTATAGAAATGTTTGTCTTGTAAGATATTCAAAATATATCAATTGATTAGTGATAAGTGTCGAATATACAATTATTCCGGGTTATGGATGTTTGCTCATGTGCAATTAATGTACTTATAGGTAAAACGCCTCCACGATAGAGGACAAAAACCTACTAATTACAAAATAACAAACACCGCGAAGCCATCTATTACCATTGAGTGCAAATCCAAGGTCAAACGAAGGAGGTGAAGGAAGAAGGAGGTAGAAGTAGAAGGAGGAATATGCCTACTTTTTTCCAAGTGCCAACCTCACCTTTGAGCAATGCTAACGGGGTGACGAGTCTTAGGCGAATCTAATAGCGGTATAAAAACTGTCCAAAGGAACTGAAGCTAAATTTTACTGGCTGATAATGTAGAACAGCAATATTAATGCCAGCTCATTGGCTTTAAATTCTCAAACCCACCACTCCGATGTGGTAAGTATGGGTAAATCTGTCAAATTTTAAGACTATAACCCATGCAAATTTCACACGTCATGTCAAAAGTTGGTTTTTGTGGGTTGAATCCTTTTTGTGTACATATTTATACACAAAAATTAAAATAAAAAAATGGACTGTAACGTAATAAAACAGAAATTTTTGACCCAATTTAATAACCCTACGGGAGGTGATTTTAATTATTAAAAATTATTCAAAAGAAAAATAAAATGTATAACAATAATGTCATTTAATTTTCTTTTAATGATTTATTCGTAACATGATAAGAGATATTAACAAGTCTAAAACTAAATATTCTTTATTAACAAATTTGTTCCTTGCTGCGTCCGTATAAGTTTTAATTAACTTCGTGGGGACTTTGGCGAACTGATCCTTATAATAAGATATAGTAAGATATGAATATATCAGAGAAATTAAATCTTCAAAATATTTCAAATATTAATTATTATAAACAACTTATGTTTCGCAATTTAGTACACTAATATAAACCGCTTTACAAAACCATATATAATAGTTTAAGAATTATAACTAGTCAAAGTTTCTTAATTTTGTCACTTACTGACTGACCGATCATTAAAACTCTAAGGCACTTCTAGGAGTCATTGAAGCTTCAAATTTAGAATACAATTAGTGTATAAATCAAGGAAAAACTAAAATATTTTTTTAATTTCGGTCCAGTTTTCTAGATACACCAACTGCATAAATAACTTTGTAATCCTATATAAATATATGAAATTACAAAGTTACATTTGCAGTGAATGAATCAGTGGACTTGTGTATGTGTAATAGGTGTAGATAGGTACGTTGTTAGTGTTCAAGAAATAGAAGGTACCGGAAAGGAAAAAAAGTAGGACTATCTTATCTACAAAAAGGAATGAAATGCCATCAAAAAAAAATTACCTGTAAAAAAAAGTCGGTTAATTTATTCAGTCCCTACTTAAGGGTCCTTCTGTTTTAAGTTATTACGTAATTATCTAACCTAACAACATTTTATAGTGACCATATCAGTGTTAAAAATCTTTTATGTTTTAAATATATAGATTGAATTGGCAATCGCACTAAGTAATCTAATTTAATATAATATGTATTACTTGTGAGATACATTGTGTTTTCATGCGATGGCCAAGGTTTGGAAAATACCTCTGTCCTGAGAAACCTAGCAAAACATTTTTTTTCCTTTGGAAAAAGAACAGTTTGCAATCATTTATTATGTTACACAATTACGAGTAACTACAGGAAATAAAAAAATAGCTTGGATAACGTAGGTAACCATCGGATTAGATTTTTTTTCTGCATATTTTGCGGAAGTTTTCTAAACCATAGACATGACATTATTGTGAGAATAAGTCCGTATCAGTCGCAAAAATCATATAATATATTGAATTGAAAACAGAACGGCCCACGCTACGAATTTATGAACATTTATTTCATTATTGGCTAGGAACGCTTTTACAGCAATTTGAATTATTATTATATGAAATGTCTCATGTTATTGAAATACTTTGAGGTATTTTGGGTTTCCATATCTTAGATGACAGTACCTATATCACAATTGTGTATGGTCCCGAAACGCACATTAGATAGATTGATGCATTAGATACGGAAATTTTGCGCAGGATTTTGTGCCTCGAAATAGAAATTCAATACATAGACCATAAACAGTTGTAGTTACATAATTTAATGATATCAAATGTTATAACAGTATATTAAATTTATACGTTTTTATATCAAGCAAGCTGTATTTAGTTTTCAACTTCACATTATAACCTACCTATGATACCTAAAAATATCTCATGTACAAATTATAAAATAAATGTTATTTTTTGTTCACATAAAAGACATTATTACCTTGATAAACATGAAAAAAAGAATATTTTAAACCACAGAAAATAAAGTAGTAATTATTTGTTGGCAGCATTTATATAATACTTTGGCGAGAATTTCTATTCTGTGCCACTGTTTAACCACTTATTATTTATTATTAATTTATTTAACATTGCCAGTATGAACGTAAACAATGAATGTTTTTTTTAAAATTGAATTGAATGTATTTAATGATTTCTTAAATTTACGCGAACACTACACGTTGAATAAAACTACTATTTACGGATTTTATCGCGTTTTAATTACTTTAATTTATTTTTATTATTATCCCGACGTTTCGGGTGCTTTACAGTACCCATGGTCACGGGGGGGACTGAGATGTTTGACGTCCCAATGTCATAGTTAGTCCTATAGTTAGTCCTATGACATTGGGACGTCAAACATCTCAGTCCCCCCCGTGACAATGGGCACTGTAAAGCACCCGAAACGTCGGGATAATAATAAAAATAAATTAAAGTAATTAAAACGCGATAAAATCCGTAAATAGTAGTGTTATTCAATTGAATGTATTTGTTACACATGTTATACATAAATCTTAGCTTTTGCACTCCTCCATATAAACTTTAATTATGCCAAATCTCATACTCCTCGGTGAACGCAATATACATTTAAAAGGAGTACAAAGTTTTCTTTCACGTATTGAAAGAAATTGATAAGAGACGGATTTTAAATAATTAAAAGCCATATTATATTAAAAAATTAAAACACTTGGGTATAAAATTTTACAAGTACGCAAGTATGGTAATTGTAGCACTCAAAACAATTTGTCTCGCCACGTTATTAACTGCTTAATTAAAATCATCGACATATACTTGGAGAAGACATTCTTACACGACCAATATTTGTACACCGCGTTCAAAAGTGCACTCAAGCGCTTGTTTTTTAAGTACTACAAAACAATGTATTTAAAGTTAGTGATATATAATAAGTGATATATATATATATATATATATATATATATATATATATATATATATATATATATATATGAGATTCGAGAACCAACTGACCCTTGGTCAGTTCACATCGAGGCGAGATGAGACACTACGCGGCGAGGACTTTTTGAGATAGTGATACAAAATAAAACTATTTAGTCCACAAAATGATACACATTTTATTGAGATAATTCTTAAATTCCCCACAACGTCGCGCTGCGCCACGCTGCACCGCGCTGCGCCTCTAGTTGCCTCGCAGCCTTGCGCAAAGCTACGTGACACAGCGAGACTCTGCGAGGCGTCGCCTGAAGCAGTCGACTTGCTTCTAGTATTACTATTAGGCGTCACGCTACCAGCAACTTATTGATGCGTCGTCGTGCTACGTTGCGATGTGTATCGCGGCAGCACGCTGTGTAGTGCTAAACCACTGGCCTCTTCATGCAACGTCGCGTCGCCTCTCTTTGTATATAACTGACCCTATGTCACTATTGTAGACCATGGTTATATGCATGCAAGAATTCTTAGACACAGTGTCGTCTATTAGACCAAAGATGAAATGGCTTTAAATCTGCAAATACTCTAGCTATTTTTGTGAAGTGAAGGCGTTTTACATACATCAAATGCATATGAAAGATTCCACACCCAGACCAATTCCTTGCAAGCCTCAATCCATAGAATGCCAAGGTTCGAAGCAACGGCTCCGCAGCGCCAACCATGGCGTCTTTAACCTTTGAATAGAGTAAGAATATCCAATTTAAGTAAACAAGAGTATGCCAAGTGATAAAAATCGCAAGTTTTAACCTCCTTTATAAAATTTAAGTGATATACAAACTTACAATTCGCTTGATGGCAAATGGTTACTGCAGGCCGTGGAGACCAGTAAACGATTTCAAAAAGGCTATGTTATCGTTGTCCTCAGAGAGAGAGAGAGAGAGAGAGAGAGAGAGAGAGAGAGAGAGAGAGAGAGAGAGAGAGAGAGAGAGAGAGAGAGAATTGAATGCCTCCGTCATCGTGTCAGCCTATCAAAAGTTTACTGTTGAACATAATAGGCTTGCCCCATAGATTGTATCAGAGGAGAAATTTACCACAGTTGCCAGGCTTGGCAGGTGGGATTGAAACCACAGTAGTTTTATTAATTAGCTGTTATTTGTAAGACTCTGCTGCCCAACTCCTGGTTTTTCACTCAGTCGGCTCTTTCAGCGCTCACGTCACGGTCGCTACACAGATGGAATGCCTCACAGCCTGTTATTAATTCTATTAGATCACACGATATAACTTATTAACTGGACAGAGTCGCTCTAAAGCATACAATATGCTGCATACAATAGGCTGTAGCACGAAATAAGTCCACGCTCGTAGAACTTCATTTTAAAATAGCAGCGCAATGTCCTTAGACCGCTTAGTGCTAAAGACATAAAACGTACACTTATTACACGGGGTTAACCATTTATATAGGTGTTACAGAAATCGACGTCAAGCCGGAATCAGGTGATAGGTGAAGTCATAATAGTTAACAGAAACACGCACATAAAAAAATCTTTGCTACGTGTTTTAAAAATTACAGGCATTTATGAAAAAAATCGATAAAATCTACATCCTGTGACGGTCTTTTATCTATTGTTGCTACAAATTTTAACTTTATATTTTACTTTTATATTTTTATCATGTAATCCTGAATAATGCTTCTGTAAAATGTTGCTTCAATAATGATTATTATCTAATATTTACGTGATTTATATAAAGCATTTATATAAAACTAGTTTGTTACGGATTTTATCGCGTATATTAACTTTTTTATATTCACGACGTTTCGAGAACTTTACAGCACCCCTAGGCTAGGCATAGGGGGAGGGGCGAGGTGTTCGACGGCCGCATGTCATAATTATCCACGGCTACCCACAGATTAAATTAATATAGGATTTTTGATTAAAACTACTGTTACGGATTTTATCGCGTTTTATTTATTTTATATTTAATACCCGACGTTTCGAGTGCTTTCCAGCACCCATGGTCACGGGGGACTGAGGTGACTGACGTCCCGATGTCAAAGTTAACCCGGAGTGCCTTCAGCTTTTTAATTATTGCCTTTGGTCCGATCTACGCAGAATGAACTAACTGTATTTTGAAGTCTTGCAGTGGTATGCTTCGGTTTAGTTTTAATTTTATTAATTATAGGGCCCTAAGCAGGTGGTAATACCCAGCCTCCTTCTATATAGGGAAAACAAAGAGATCAATTAGAACTGCATAAAAGAACACATAGCTGAAGTGAAGCATCAACGTTCCGGGAAGTCTGCAGTTTGCGATCATATCCCAAATGGCCCCAACCATTACATCAGAATTGATATACCACAAACCCTCGCGAAAGAACATTGATTCCTACCAAGGATGATACGTGAGGCTATTGAAATTAAAAAAAACCATCCTAATTTCAATATTAAAGTGATTATTCGATATTATTAAATAGTATTATTAAACCTAATGATTTCTTATATTTACGCGAACACTACACATTGATTAAAACTGCTTTTACGGATTTTATCGCGTTTATTTTACTATTATTTTTAATTCCCGAGGTTTCGGGCGCTTTCCAGCACCCATGGTCATGGGGACTAAGATGACTGACGTCCCGATCTCATTGTTAAACCCGGAGTACCTTCAGCTTTTTTAATTATTGTTTATGGTCCAACCTATGCAAAATGAACTGACTATGTCCTGAGGTCTTACAGTGGTATGCTTGGGTTGAGCTTTAATTTTATTGATTATAGGATCCCAAGCAGGTGGTAGTACCCAGCCTCCTTCTCTATTGAAATTAGAATGTTTTTTAATTTCAATAGCCTCACGTATCATCCTTGGTAGGAATCGGTGTTCTTTCGTGAGGATTTGTGGTCTATCAAATCTGATGTAATGGTTTGGGACGTCTAGGATACGATCGCAAACTGCAGACTTCCCGGAACGTTGATGCTTCACATCAGCTATATGTTCTTTTACGCGGGTTCTAATTGATCTTTTTGTTTGTCCTATTTAAGAGTCTTTAAGAGAGAATTTAAGAAGAAGAGTATTTAAGAGAGAATGTGGTCTACATTCACAATCAAGCTTGTACACTCCTGCATCTTGTAGAGGAATATGACACTTGAGTGATGGTAGGAACTGACTAATCTTCTTTGGCGGCTTGTAGAATTTTCTAATAGAAGCTCGCTTCAAGATGTAGCCAATTTTGTCTGTGACACCTCTGACATATTATGGTAGTACAACAGGCACACGATTGACTGTGCCCGGCTTCACTCGGTCACTGTGACGTAGGCGCGGGACCCGAAGCTTGTTGTCATGCAGAACCTGCTTGACGTGCTGAAGCTCGTCGGCCAGGTGTTTGCTGTCACAGATCCCTCGTGCTCTCTGTAACAAAGATTTGCCCACGGTAGCTAACTGTGAAGGATGGTGGTGAGATTAACCGTTTAAATATTGATTTGTATGGGTCTTTTTCCTATACACAGTGACGTCCGGCTAGTGACTGGTGATGAAACTATGATCTTGTATTATGACCCACAAAGCAAGCGCGAGTCAATGGAATGGCGTTATAAGGGTGAAAAGCCCCCTAGAAAGGCAAAGGTGCAACAATCGACTAAAAAACTGATGTGCACAATATTTTGGGATTTTCAAGGCATTTTGATGGTGGATTTTAAAGAACGTAATACAGTCGTGAACGGCGAATATTATGCTTCTTTAATATATAAATTACGAGACAAGATAAAGGAAAAACGAAGAGGCAAGCTGTCTAAAGGTGTCCTGTTGCTCCACGACAACGCCCCTGTTCGTACCGCTGGTGTTTCGAAGGATGCAGTTCGTCAATGCGGATTCACAGAAGTTCAACATCCACCTTACAGTCCAGACATGGCCCCGTCCGACTATTATTTATTTCCAAATTTAAAGCGGGACTTGAGAGGAAGAAAATTTTCAAGCGATGAAGAGTTGCAGGCGGCCGTCTTCAGTCATTTTGAGGATAAAAAATGTGATTATTTTTATAAAGGCTTAGAGATGTTGATTCACAGATGTCAGAAGTGTGTTAGTATTCATGGTGATTATATTGAAAAATAAAATTGGTTTCGTTTCATTTCCTTCATTGGTTCATAGTTAGGCCAATTCATTATGGGACCGCCTACGTATATAGAACCGGTTCATCAGATGGTTAGCGCCCGCTGTAAATGTCACAGTACGCGAGCTACCCGGGTTCGATTCTCGTATATATATATATATATATATATATATATATATATATAGATATATATATATCGCCCTATTTACAATAAATGAAACTCACACGTAAGCCGATTGACTTATTAATAAGAGTAAGGCGTATGTATAACTTCTTTCTAAACGTTTACGTCACTTGCACGAAGTACGTTCTGTTTACAAACCAACGATGGTTTTCTTAGTTACCTCCACATTAAGATTTTAAGAAAAATGGGAGGTACGTTTACACTCAACAAATTTTCCAAACAACTGTCCATAAATGGGTTGAAAAGCTACTGGGACACTACACAACTGTCTGACACCTTTATGGATGCCAGACCAGTCCGAGTAGGCCCCGTTGATCTCAACACAAGCGCTTTAGTCCCTATAAAGAGACTTTAATGCTTGTAATCAGCCCAGCGCTCAAACCAAATGAGTTCAGCGTTTGCTATAACACATCTCTGTCCAATCTGATTCTCTGTGGTGATTGTCTTTGATGTATAATCATTATATCCATTTTAAAATAGATTCAAATACTAAAATAGGGATAAATATTTACTCATAGAAAAAGCATAAAAACAAAACCTCTCTTCCTCCCGGACCGCCAACTGGTGTAAACGTGCGCATAATCCATATCTATATATATATATTTTTTATTTCCTTTTTAAATAATATTAACTTAATCAAAATTCGAGTCCTTTAAATCAAACGTAAAAATAGGGCCACATAAACTGAAGGACGCTCGCTAGCAAGTAGTGCAACTCAAACAGCGCAACATAATTGACCTCTTTGGTGCTCCTGGTATCCTGGTACGTGCAAGCTATTCGGCCACTGACAAGGTATGACTATTTACCTTCTCGAAGAGTGCGAAACCCCGCCTACTCACATCTCATTGGGTCGTGCAAGGACAGACGCTGTGTGCATAATAAACAACTTCCTACTCCACACTACCACAATATCATTACGCGCACCATACTGTACTATACCTGTTTGCGCTTATACTCTCCTGGTACTCGGATTGATTTAACTTTCCGACGTTGCTGTATAAAATAAGTCTTCTATCGATCAATATACCCAGCATACATACAACAACTACGAACCAGGCTGTAATTACTTACACACTTTTTATTATCTCCTCATACTTATAATGGAAGACATGACCTGCAAATATCTTTCAGAATCAAATATTTCCGGGGTAACAGAACAAAACACCCCTCCTAACTTCATTTTCCAACGAAGTAAAAGACCAAGAGAATGCTACTGCGATTCTGACTTCCTTGCTTTCAAACAAGAAGTCAAATCACTGATATCATCTCTAATGTCACCACAGCAAGAGGAGATAAAGAAAATCTACCCGACACTAATGGAAATTAAATCTACAAATGATAACATAGAAACCGCCATAGCTTCACTGTCGGCACAAAATGAAGAGCTTAAAAATAAAATAGAACTACTCGAAGCACAAACAACGAAGGATAGAAATTATATCACTATTCTCGAGGATAAGTTAGAGGATTTGCAAAGGAGCTGCCGAAAAGCTAACTTTGAGATCAAAAATGTACCAAAAACGGCTAAAGAAACTAAAGAAGAATTAATGAATATGGTCATTTCTTTATCTAGAGTAATTGGATGTGATATCGCAAAACCGCAGATTAGTGACATATACCGAGTTCAGAACAAGCGTGCTAAAACTAAAAATAGTACAATTATAGTTGAGATGACTTCAACTATTCTGAAGACCGATTTATTGAAGAATTCTAAAGACTACAATAGAACACATAACGAAAAATTATGCGCCAAGCATCTCGGATTTAAGACGGAAGAGTACACCCCAGTTTATGTCGAGCAGCTAACTGCAAAAGGAGCTCGCCTCCACTTTCTCGCGCGTGATCTGGCAAAATCCAAAGGATATAAGTTCTGCTGGACAGCCTATGGCAAGGTACATATAAAAAAGGATGACAACTTTCCTACTATTGCCATAACAAGTGAGTCACAGGTCCATAATCTTTTACAACTTAAATGACTAGATGTTATATTATTGTTGACCATTTGTCATACTTACCATACTCTGGTCTGTTGTTGCACATATTTGTCTTGGGCCTATATGGACTTTAGATACTTAAAATTAATTAGCCCTAGGATAAATATTAAGTTTTATATCAGGTTAAACAGTAACGAATACTATGTAATACTATTGATGATTATTTGTTGTATTTACCATATTTTACGCTGTTTTTACGCCTGTTTTTCTGGCTTTTATAGGGACATTAGATATTTAAAATTAAATAGTATTAGTATTAATAAGAAGCTTCTTATCAGGTTAAATATAAACTTATACTATCATAACATTTTGCGCACTAACACACACTTAACCCTCAATTCCACACTCGTTCACGCTATCTCTTCCACAATAAACACACATACACTCACACATACACTTAATGTCCGTATAGCTACGTTCTTCAGCACCTATAAATCCTATTATAATGAATAGTACCTTACAGACTTTGAACCACATAGACACTCACAAAATAGCCCAAGTGTTCGACTGTGAACTCAACGAATTCACTTACCATATTAAGTCTAACTCCCTTGGCTTTAATATTGTTTTACAAAATATTAGATCCATTTACTCTAACTTTGACGACTTTCAACTAAACATAGTATCTCTTAAAGTAGATATCGACATGATAATATTAACTGAATGTAGATTAAATCCAAGTAAACAGATACCTCATATAACTAACTATAATTCACACCAATCTACTAATCATCTCAATAAAGCCGATGGAGTGGTCGTATATATTAAAACACATGTCAATATAAAATAAGGGAAATAAAGCTTACTCATGCATCTTGTTTGGAGGTCCATATCTCACCTGACCTTATAGTCATAGCGATTTATCGATCCCCCTCAACCACAAACGCTGACGAATTTATCCATTCCTTAAATCATCACCTTACTACCATTGAATCAACTAAAAATGTAATTATCACAGGTGACATTAATATTAATCTGATACTAAATCAAAGCGAGCAATCACATGAACGCACAAATAGGCTAAATTATCTCAATATGCTGGCAATGCATGGCCTCCTCCCTGGTCACTTGCTACCCACGAGAGGCAAAAATTGTCTAGACCATATCAATATAAAACTCGAACCTGCCAATAAAACTGCAGTCATTGCAATTATTCATACAACTATCACAGATCACTTCATGACTTTCCTAAAAATTACAAACCATACAAACATAATACAACCTACTAAAATAAAATCAGTTTTTAACGTTGAGAAAGGACTCGACCACTTAAAAGATAGCAACCTGACCAACCTGTTGCAACTAACAAACCCTAACACACTAACTAATAAAATAATCGAAATTCTTCAAAACTGTATCGCTCTTAGTACTATCACTACCGTAATCTCGTCAAAAAATAGAACCCTGAAACCGTGGATGACTATTGGTTTATTGCGCTGTATTCACAACCGAAACACCATGCAACGGAGACAGAGGCTTGACCCTTTCAATGAGGTACTAAAAGTTACCTACAAAAGATACCGCAATTACTGCAACTACATCATCAAAAAACAAAAACGAAAATATGACAGAGACGAACTTGCCAAAGCACATAAAAACCCTAAAAAAACGTGGGAGATCATTAACAACATTACACAGCGAAAACCTAAAAAAACAAATAACTTGGAACTCCTAGAGCTATCTAATACTCCCCAGAACTCTACTAACAAAGTGAATAACTTTTTCTCTAACATAGGAAAGATTCTTGCGGACAATATCTCACCACCTCCGTCTCCTACAGTAACAAATAACGATCCTAGCTCATCTTTATCTGCCTGTACATCGGCCTCTTCTTTTGCCCTACTCGACACAGACTTTTGTGAAGTTCATGATACACTAATGAGCTTAAAACCAGATAGTGCTCCAGGTTGGGACCACATTCCAGTTAAATTCCTTAAAGCTGCACACGAACAAATTGTGCCAATCCTAACTTATTTAACAAACCTTTGCTTTGAGCAGGGACTTTTCCCGGATGCTTTAAAAGTAGCCCTAATAACGCCTGTGTACAAGTGTGGAGACAGGTCAAACCCGTCAAACTATAGGCCAATTTCAGTTCTGCCATCCATCTCTAAAATCTTAGAAAGACTATTAAATTCACGTTTAACTAAATACCTTACTAAGTATAACATTCTGTCACCTTCTCAGTTTGGGTTTAGGCAGGGAAGGTCTACTGAGGAAGCGGTCCTGTCTTTAACATCTACTATAGTTGATAAAGTGGATAAAGGTAGCAAATGCCTGGCAGTTTTCCTCGACCTCAAAAAGGCCTTTGACACAGTATCTGTCCCCATACTTCTAGACAGGCTCGAAAACATAGGCATAAGGGGAACCCCTCTCGATCTGTTCAAATCCTACCTAAGCAGTCGCAAACAAATAGTCAAAATAGGGTAGTTTACTAGCTCAGAAGAAACAATTTCATACGGTGTCGGGCAGGGAAGTGTCCTTGGTCCGACATTGTTTCTTATATATATTAATAACCTATGCAATATGACTATTGACAGCGGTCATATTTTCTCATATGCGGATGATACTGCCATAGTCTTTGCTGATAACACTTGGACAAAAGTTAAAAGGTCAGCCGAAATCGGCCTGTCTAAGATTGCAGTTTGGCTTAAGCGTAACCTCCTCACACTAAATGCCTCCAAGTCCAATTACGTATGCTTCACCAAGTATACACACACTCAACCACCACTCGAATTCCAAATAAAGATCCACTCCTGTGCTAACCCTTGGGGGGTTAGCACAGGAGTGGATCTTTATTTCCTGACTGCTCTTGTACAAAAATTGTCAGGTTACAGTATACTAAGTACCTTGGTATCATGATTGACCAACGTCTGTCCTGGCATATGCATACTGAACTGATCATGAATAGGATTAGGAAATTAATATGGACTTTTAAAACATTGCGACACGTTGCCTCAAAGAATCTTTTGCAGAAAGTCTACGTATCATTAGCCCAATCTATCCTTACATACTGTCTGCCATGCTGGGGTAGAACAACAAAAATTAAATTTTTAGAACTTGAGAGGGCGCAGCGATCTCTGCTTAAAGTTATGCTTTTTAAACCCTATAGATTTTCAACCCAAAACCTTTACCTAACCTCTAACCTACTGTCAGTAAGAAAACTTTACCTACTCCACCTTATTCTGAGCAAACATAAATCCCTCCCGTTTGACCCCAAAAAGCCGATTTTGAGTAGCAGAAGAAGCTACTTGGTCGCTCCAACTGTCCCAGTTAGATCTACTTTTGCCAAGCGGCAGTATGAAAGGCAATCTACCCACTTATACAACCTATTGAATAAAGAGCTAAACATCTATTTTCTAACACTCCGTGACTGTAAACTAGCTGTGACTAATTGGCTTAAGACTAAAACCTACGATGACATTGAGGCTATAGTATCATCGTTACCATAATCTGCCTATTAACCAATAGGATCACACTAACGCAATCGCTAGTGGAGGAAGCTTTGCCTGGCTTCTTCCGATCCCAAGACATTGTCGTAGGGCTAACCTTAACCTCAACGTCAACAATATTAACCCATAAACACAAGAACAAACGAACAAACACACATACACACACACACACACATACACACACACACACACGTGTGTGCGCGTACACTCAAAACCCCACTCACTTACACCACATAAGTGCGTTCCTTTATCCATTTTGTATTTGTACTTTCTTTTCTTTTATTTTGTTACCAATTACATACACTGTATAATGTTAAGTGGAAGAGCGGAGTCACCTAACACAAGCATCTCTTTGCTTAAAAGGTGATCTCCAAACCCTGTATCTTAAAGCTTTATGTAATTGAAATAAACATTTTTATTTTATTTTTTATTTTTTTTTAAAACCAACACTGATTAGAATCACTGAGCTGTTTAAAGAAAATGAACATGATATTACAATAACGCTAAATAATAACGCATCTAATGATTTAATTTTTAATGAACAATCCCCCGCCCCCATTCATTTCTTTTGAAAAATCAAATTGACTTTATCGGGTTATGAAATTCTTTCAGCGAGTTCCATGTCTACGCTACACGTAGCGTAAATCATGAATGTGCTTACAAAGTAATCAGTATTATCATAATGTGAATCATCGTATGAATACATAAAATAGATCTAATATTATTGTATTTTTTTAAATCGAACGTGAATGTCCGATAACTTTTTTATTATTATTATATTATTATTAGGATATTAATTTTAATTTATAAAAATTAACTTGAAATATAAAATTTATTTACATTGAATATGTAATCAACAAAGGCCAATTTTATGACCATATTTTAATGACACAGTATAAAACCGAAAACAACGGTTTTTAATAAAGCACTTTACGCTTTATTTTGCAACAAACAAAAAACTAAAAAGGAAAAGACCTAAAATATTTTGGCGGATAGATGGATATCCATTTATCCATTAAAGCATACATAAACACTCACGCCCGTCACCCAAAGGGGTAGGCAGACACCACATACTTCCATTTGGCACGATTTTGACACACCTCTGTCGCCTCTTCCACATCCATATACGTCGTTTTAGATGGCAGCCGAGTCTCCACCGGAGATTCTTAGCATCCCCTTCCTCTCCGCTACCATGGTCGCCGCCGTAGATTGCCTCATAGCGGGAAATTGTCCATAGTTGCCACGCTTTGCATGCCGATTTTTGTTATGTTAAGTTCTTATAAGGCAGATGCTGTATGATGTGTCTCTGTCGCGTCCTGTAACATCCATGGGATGATATGGAGTAGTGGAAATTCTAAAAAAGCCACCGCGTTTAACTGCAATAGTCTTCATTTAAGACTATACATGTTAGTTTAATATATGCTGTGCTGTATGTTGCATTGTCTTAAAGAGTTTTTTACTTCACAATGGCTATAGCTATTCATTTACAACTTAATATTATGTAATAATGTTTCCTGAAACATGTTTTTTTAATTTAAAAATAAAACTAGTTTTTCTACGTTAGCAATAACTGTCTACAGACTAGTTCTTTGAACTGTTAAAAGTTTTTTGGAGTTCAGTCTTATGACTATTTTGAATAAGCCCTAATGGAATACAATATTTTAACCATAAGAAAAGATATTTCTTATTTTTGAATAGATTGTATGCGTGAATAAATTAATGAATTGTATAATTAGGTTGGTGGATAGCAATTTCTATTTAATTTAATTCAAATGAGTTACTTTCCAAGAACTGAAATGTTTGTACAGCCTACGCTTATCATTGGCACACATAATGATTCCCTCGTACTCAGTTTACAATTGTGTTAAAATGATTATTTGATATATTAAGCTAATGATGTATAAACTTATAGATACGTTGTCCGCACTCTAAAATGGCAAGATGAAATGAAGCCAAAATTGGCCACATCGCGCTTAGTCATGCACCAACCTGTCGCGCGACGCTACGTTTGTTTTTAATTTATTATATCGTGATTCGTGTGTGTAAACCTGTGCAAAACATAAAGAAAACATGCCGTCGTGTGTTTTCAGACGATGTACAAATTATACCCCAAAAGTTAAAGACAAAAATGTGTCATTTCATGCGTAAGTTCACAAAACTACCTATTTTCATTTCATTTTATTCGACGACGTTGTCTAATGGCGGCCGGCGCATGCAGCTAGTAGTCAAGCAACAGGCATCCCGCCGTACCTACGTTGTCATATTTTCTTTCTCTTTCTTCACGCGTATAAGTAGTTCTAGTATTTTCGCCGTTTTTAAGTGCCGCGATGTTCGTTCATGACGTGTCTATATATAATACGTCATTGTATTAAGCACACTTAAAAGACGTAGATAAGCCTTCGCTTTATTTGGAAAATGTAACAATTTATATTTTTGCCAAGCGGCAAAATAACCATGCAGTCTGTGAGCCATCATTGCGATAAATGCAAGTGCAAATGTTTGAAAACAGTTCTGGCATGTGCATTTACGTTTCCAATTTGCGCAGAGAAAATTTATTTAAATGCTTTGAAAATATGTATCCAAAATTTGCTCATGTGTCTGGTACCGGCGTTACCGAACCTTACTTATGTCCGAATAAAAGCTACAACCGTACTATCTCTGCTCGTGAAAATTAAATGTAGATTACGTTTAACGTTACTTGATACAGAAATACCTACGATTAAATCCACCGAACGAAGCTATGTCCGTCACTAATTGCTCCATTAAGCTTTGTTCGCTAAATTAGTGTTAAAGTCTAATTAAAATTGAAAATATTGGAAACCTTTTGTTATTAAATACACATATACCATAACAAAGCACGCTGCTGCATCACGTGAAACACATAGGTTACTTTACGCTGTTAAAGGAATATAAGTGCTAACAAAATTGAAATAAGGTTCAATCTAGCCCGTTGTGTCGGCGATCTCAGTGACTTACGCGAGCGCCTGGTGTACCGGCGTGTCTTGACTTGTTTAGCATGCCGCGGCATGCCACAGCATGTTTCAGCATGCGCGGGATGCCACAGGATCCTTCAGCATGCCGAAGTATGCTTTGCCACACCGTGCCATGGCGTGCCGTCTGTGAACGCAGGCCCTAAGTTATTAAACTTTTAATGAAATAGAATCAACATCAAAAAACTAAACAGCAAAAAATAAATTTCTGTATAATTTAACAATACTAAAGCAAAGTTTATGGGAGAATTAAGCCCTAAATTCAGAAGCTATTAAATCAACTTAGGTATGAATTTTTTTAATCAAATTTTTGTAGGCATGATTTTGTGGAATAGTTATTTCAATTAAAAAGTAATCAATCAACGAAGATAATCGCTTAACGTTAAAACACAGTCAAATGGTAAAACTTTTCTTTTTGGTTCAGAAAATACCTCCGTCCTGAGAAGAATCAACGAAATCCCAGCATGTTTTGTTGAAAATATAGTTTTGAACTAACAAATTTTAAATAAATAAGTGAATTATTTAGTGCTATGGGATCGAACCAGATTTTCTCATATTGGTGAAAACAAGCTGTAAAAGTGTCACTTAAATACTGAATGGAAAAAAAATTATAAAAAACAAAGCATTAATGGTTCTCATTTTAGAGTTACGTTTTAACCGCGGCGTTAAGTTCTTCTAAATGTTTATTAACATCTAAGTACCCGATAAACGCGTTATTAAGGAACTTTCGGGTAAACCTAAATTGATTAGAGGCGCGAGAAAAGGTTTCTTCCTTTTAAACGCTTTACAAACTTTCTTAGGGAAGTTGAAGTTATACCATTAATAATTAAACTAAACAGATTAATTTATTTTTAACAAAACTAGTTTTTACGGATTTTATCGTGTAAAATATCAAATTATTTTATATTGAATAAAACTAATTTTATCGCATTCAATTAACTTTTTAATTCCTGACATTTCGGGCGCTTCACAGCACCCATAGTCAGGGGGAGGGGGGTACATGGATTGATATGTTTGACGTCCCGACGTCATAGTCAGCTCGGCTACCTTCAGTTTTTGATATTAATTTTTGGTCTGACCTACGCAGAACGAGCTTGCAGTATCTTGGAGTCTTGTGGTGGTATGCTTAGGTTGCGACTTAATTTTATTAATAATAGAATCCCAAGCAGCATGTTTCAGGATGCCACAGGATCCTTCGGTATACCGAAGTATGCCTTGTCACACCTTGCCATGCCGTGGCCTCTGTGAGCGCAGGCGCTTAGTTATTAAACTTTTAATGAAATGGAATCAACATAAAAAAACTAAACAGCAAAAAATAAACTAACTTTGCTGGATGATGGTGAGATTCATTGTTTAAATATCGATTGGTATGGGTCTTTTTCCTATACACAGTGTGACTAATAGTGTTATCAGGATTTCGGATGACTGAAACATCTAAAAAAGCTGAAGAATTATTTGCTTCTAACTCGCTCTTAGAGAATACTAGCGTAAAATAGCAACCAATTGCTGCTGTGTTTTGTATGGTGAGTGTAGAAAACCGAAAACATTTTTCGTGACAACGCATGTATATTTTGATTCTTAATCGAGGAGAGATGTAGAAATTTATGGTATATGCATCCATTTACTATCATTAGGTAAACTTTCTGCTCAATCTCACCCTTATTCTACGAAAAAAAAGTAGTGGCTCTCTGTTTTTCGTGCCCTGCTTACCCACTAGGTAATCACTAACTTGACGCTTTGTATATTTTACAATAAACACATTTCATTTTATAAGTTTGTTTTGATTAAACTAAATTATAAATAATACCAAGAGCAGAGATCTTAGAACTTTATCACAGCCCAATGCTTAATGAAGTCTGCACGTGAGCGTTATTACGTGAGTCAGTTCACTTAAGCTTGTTGTTAGTTGTTGCCAATTATGATCTGGAAGCTTAACTAATAAACAACAATAGTTTTGTTTTGTGTTCTATGATCTTTTCTCCCTCATAATGAGGGTGGCAAAGGACCACAGGTTCTCGTTACTCATCATATGGCGCACAGCACCATAATGCTATTCTTTTAAGATGATGTCACGTGAGATCGTGAATTGCATGTGTGTTGCTAATTCCTTTTGTCAAGCAGTCAAAAGAAATTGGCTCTTTCTTGAAGGTCCCTGGCTTATCCACAGGTCGGTATCGTACGCATTGAGCGCATCGCATCAACCACATTATGTTTTCATACTGCATCCACTCTATCAATAGCGATCGGATCACCGACGCCAGTACCAGCAATCGGATTGCTTATGCAATGCCATATTTTCTTAGTGATCGTACATGTGTTTGTGAGAATGGAGGAAAGCGAAGAAGAACAACGTTATTGCTTGTTTGTTAGCAGAAGAGGAAGAAAATGCAAAAATATCTAAAAAAGAAAAAAAAATATCTAGATAAACCACATATTCAAGAAGAGATTGTAACATGAAGAATATCACGCACTATTTCCTGATCTGTTAAAAGATGACATCAAGTTTTCCCAATATTTTCGTACGTATCATGCTGAAACCACATTTGCTAAGACAGAATACAACATACAGGGAGGCTATAGGACCAAAAAAGGCTTTGCTGTGTGTTTAGGGTAGATATTTATTGTTTATTGAATTAATCGTCGGATGTGTAGTTCTGATTAACCTTTATGTACCGACGTGGTTTTTTTGTACCGCAAGTACCGATGTGGGGCCCGAGAGGCCGCATGCAAATAATCAGTTTTTTTAGAAATGATTTATAATTTTGGTCAAATTTTAATTTATTTTGATAATATAGGTTTCTTAAATGAATGGAAGAAGTAAATTAATAATCTTATTTTTTAAATTTAACATTAATAGGCCTTTTAATCTTTGGCTCCATTTTGTGACTACAATAGGACACTTAACGAAATAGAAATCTTAAAAAAAGAAATACCACATATGAACTAGAATATCTTAACTTTTCTTATACTTAAGGGCTATGTCTATCAGAAAAAAAAAATAAAAATATCTGGAATGCTCAAAATAAAAAAATGACAAACAGCAAAGTTACTTATTCACAATCAGACCACACTTGCTTGGCACACTGTAAACAAACGTGTTTTCTGCATGAGAAACATTGATATGTTGATTTTCTGTTGAGTTTATGTGGGCAAGATGCACATATTTTTCTCGTCTTTTCTTGACTCACTTGACCTTGAACTTTATCTTGCATATCAGCCCCGAGTATTCTAGCCAAACTCATGCGAAGCTCGCGAGGCAAGCGTAAGTTAAACACCCTTCTCTTTATGTGCTCTAATATGAGCTGACGTTACAAAAACACCCCGTTCAGTTTTTTTTATTTAGGTGCATTCATTTTTTCGCACCAGCAGCTATTTATCTGAAAATAAGCATTGCAACTCAAAACACATTTAGACAAAAAACTAACGTAAGTACCGACGTTGGGCCTGAGAGGCCGCTTCGTAATTTTAAATTGACATAACTTACCACAATCGCGTCCACCGGCAATACCACTACACTCTACGGCGTCGGTGCAACTGAACTTGCAGCTACTGAGGGGCGGGGATTTCTCCTAAGCGGGGAAGGGGTAATACTAACAACGTTACTACCTGCTTCGGCCTGACAGGCCCCACATCGGTACTTAAAGGTTAAAATGTAAATACTGACCGAGAATCTGTTTTGATTCACTGCATTTAAATGTTCCGGCGGCATTTCGGTGTATATGAATGAGAAAATATTGTCAAAGTTGTCTGAGACAGATTGTGCTGAGTTTTATTTGTGTGTGGCAGGTGGAGACGGCTGAGGAATCATTGTATACGATGGGGACATCACATTAAGAATTTTACTCGTAGAAGGTGTAATCTGTGTATTGGCAGATGAAGTAAACATGGTTGTATTTGAACGAGTTGGTGCCAAAATAAGCATAACATATGAAACGATTCTCACTCTCCCTCTTTCATTTGAACCAAATGCCATAGGATTAGAATCAGGATTGATCAGAGTTGTCGCAAAGCTTATCTTCACGCTGTCAAACATTTAAAACAATTGAGTTTTAACATGACTTTGGTCTTGTAAAGGAAATTTTTTACTGTTTTTGCCACATTGATGAAAAAATAAAGTTGAAGATCACTCTGGTTTCTGTTTTCTGTCGTTCTTGTTAAGTATTTTTTACAATCTCGACTGCAGAAGTTCCTTGTGAAGCTGTGAAGCTTTATTTTCTACCCACAGTTCGTGTTGATGTTGTGGATTCTATGTATAGTGGAGTTGGTGTTTCAGTTAATTCATTATTATGTAGATTACTTAAATCAGGCAGTGCTTCAAACTGTGACTCGTCGTTATTTTTAGCACTTCAAGGCGATAGATTTGATTGGTGTTCTTCCTCGTCGTTGTGGTATGTTACTAAGAAAGAAAGTTCTTGGGAGAATTTAGGAGGTTTTAGTTTCGATGCTGCTTCAGCGGCGGTCAGCCTTTGGTTTTACGCAAAGCCTTCTTATGGTTTTCTCCTGATTCTATTCCACCACTCCTTACATATTTTTCATGTAATAATAAAAAAGTTTTTTTTTTAATTTCACGTATTTAGCCACTGGGAACTCTTTTCGGTCACCAGTGTTTTCCTTCAGAATTGGAAAACGTACAGTGCAAATAATTGTGTATTTAACATGCGAAGCAATTATTCAAGTCATGAAACAATGTTTTTAGAATATTTTAATTCCACAAACTCAAAAATTTAATTTACTATGGAGTTAGAGGCAAATAATTCCTTACCTTTCCTAGATGTGTTAGTTATCCGAAATCCTAACAACACCATAGGTCACACTGTGTATAGAAAACATACCCATACGAACCGATATTTAAACGGTGAATCTCACCACCACCCTTCACAATTAGCTACCGTGGGCAAATCTTTGTTACAGAGAGCATAAGGGATCTGTGACAGTAAACACCTTGCCGCCGAGCTTCAGCATGTCAAGCAGGTTCTGCACGACAACAAGCTTCGGTTCCCGCGCCTACGTCACAGTGACGCAATGAAGCCGGGCACAGTATAGCGTGTGCCTGCTGTACTACCATAATATGTCAGAGGTGTCTCAGACAAGATTGGCTACATCTTGAAGCTAGCTTCTATTAGAACATTGTACAAGCCGCTGAAGAGAATTAGTCAGTTCTTACAAGCTTTTAACAATGACATCGGGACGTCAGTCATCTCAGTCCCCCCTGACCATGGGTGCTGGAAAGCACCCAAAACTTCGGGAAATAAAAACAATTAAAATGGAACGCGATAGAATCCGTAAAAGTAGTTTTATTCAATGTGTGATGTTCGCGTAAATATAAGAAATAATTACAGAAAAAAGTTTTTGTGACAAGATTAAAACTACTTTTACGGATTTTATCGCGTTTATTTTTACTTTTAATTACTTTTATTTTTAATTCCCGACGTTTCGGGCGCTTTCCAGCACCCATGGTCACGGGGGACTGAGATGACTGACGTCCCGATGTCATTGTTAAACTACCATATGTCAGAGGTGTCACAGACAAGATTGGCTATATCTTGAAGCGAGCTTCTATTAGAACATTCTACAAGCCGCCGAAGAAGATTAGTCAGTTCCTACCATCCGCCAAGTGTCATATTCCTCTACAAGATGCAGGAGTGTACAAGCTTGATTGTGAATGTGGTCTCTCTTATATAGGACAAACAAAAATATCAATTAGGACCCGCGTAAAAGAACATATAGCTGATGTGAAGAATCGACGCTCCGGGAAGTCTGCAGTCTGTGAACATGTACAGGATCGCCCCCGTCACTACATCGGATTTGATAGACCACAAATCCTCGCTAAAGAACACCGATTCCTTCCAAGGATGATTCGCGAGGCTATTGAAATCAAAAAACACCCTAATTTCAATAGAGAAGATGGCTGGGTGCTACCATCTGCTTGGGATCCTATAATAAATAAAATTAAATTCCAACCCAAGCATACAACTGCAAGGCTTCATGATACCATAAGTTCATACTGTGTAGATCGGAACAAAAGTTAAATTTTAATCTATGATAACCGCGGTTAACTATGACATCTGGACGTTAAACATCTCAGTCCTTCCCGTGACCATGGGTGCTGTAAAGCTCTCGAAACGTCGGGTATTAAAAAGCTAAATATACGCGATAAATTCCGTAAAAACGAGTATTATTTCAATGTGTAGTGTTCTATATATAGATAAATATAAGAAATCATTATTTACTTAATTAATTTTGAGTGACAAAGGGTCTCGATAGTCTGTCCACCTGTTAGTGTATGTGTGATTGTTGTGATCTTTTATTTATCGGTCCACAAACAGTCCAATTCTGGGCGTGTACCTCTCTCAATGTAAGATGAGTGACGGAATCGCCATGTTTACGAGTAGCAGGTGGATTGGCTCTTGTGTGATAGAGCGAATGTATGGACGGATACTACAGTTTTTTTCGACACCGTTTTAAATCCCGACGTATTATCCATATATAAGGTAGTAAGTACACTGTTGTTTTTTAACTCGGCGCTCACAAAAACGCTTTTATGGAAATGATGGTAATTTCTTCATTCTTGTAAAGGCCCCTATGTCCAACTTTGGACGTAAATTAGTGGTAAAAAGAATCAATTAATATTCATGAGGAAGCACTGACTTCACCGAAGAAGTAGCTTAATGTACAACAAATCGCCGTTATACAGCGAAAACCAATTAATAAGTCAAAATCAGCTTTGAAATAAATACAATTGAAATTTTTGCGACAAAAATATTTCTTACAAGAACCAAGATTATGTCAATAATTAAGGTTATTTACGATTGTATAATTTATCCTTTTATGACTGTAATGTTAATTATTGTAATCTACTTAGTAGTTAAAAGTAAAAAGTGTGTTAACGTTCATAGAGTACCCTATTTAATTGGTTTTCCCTGAAAATGTAGAAATTTTATTTATTGTAATTTACCGAGGAACACCTTGGATAACACTACCGATAATATTATAAACAAATTGTATTATGGTTGTTTACAAAAATACATTGACTTCAATGTTGTATTTGTCCATAGAATTCAAAATAAAACCAAGAAATTCGAAAATATACTTGATTTTACCTGAACTGAAAACTGTTTTGAATGAATGTATTCCCAATGAAATAACCAAAATTATGTTTTTTGTAATTTTGGTTTATTCTTAGTTTCGGTGGTTAAAGGATATTGATAATTATTAAATGAAAAGTATAATGTTAATGAAATGAAGTTTTAATGCTGAAAAAAATTAATCAACACAAAAAATAAAAAAAATAGTTTAATCCTCATCAGATGTTGCAGGATCTTCGTCTGATACAGTGCAATCAGGTAGTATGTCTTTACATGCAACATTGCTATTCAACCCTTGAAACCAAGCATGCAACTCTTCTGGAATAACTCCTTTGTCACATAGTTTTAACAAGTCTTTTTTTTGGCAGCACTGATGCTTAAAGGAGTTTTGTAAAGCTGCAGAAGTTCGTCAGGAAAATATTTTGTTGCACTGGTTTCAGGTGTTTCGGACAAATTATTATCGAGAGTCTTTTTCTTTTTCGTTCTTGTACCATAACTATGCTCTCTTTGTGTTTCCGGATCTAAATTTGCCCAACCCGTATTTTCTTTCTGTCCAAATTTTTTACAAACGTCAATGGTTGAAAAAGACTCAGACATGTTGTAGTTATAAAATATCTTCGCCTCTCCTTTAATATACCTCAATCGCTTTATCTTTAACCACTTTACTACTTTTCCGTCTATACCTCTCGTTGTATTTTTCAGAATTTGGTCCGATAATGCTTTCAAATCTTTGAATTCAAAATATTTCAATTCTTTGACTTTGTATGGTTCCTTCACAACTTTTTTGTTGTCTTTTTTATATTTGTTTTTAGACCTCGCTCTTTTGAATACGTTAATCCAATCTAACATAGAATAGATTGCTGTATTTTTCTGTGACGCTTCGATGCTGCTATGCATCGAATCTGCCTCCATATACGAATGTCCGCTTTCTAAGAACTTTTGTTCAATAATATTTAAATTTGATATTTTTTGTACTACCCATAGTAAAATTGCTGCCACGTTTTTATTGCGATTTTATCCGCCACACGTGTCCGAGAACATGTTCACTTCAGTTACATAATTCGGTATGCATTCCGATAAATAGTTGTACAAGATCGTCCCTATCTCACAACTTCCCTTTTTTCCATTAATTTCGGACCATGTGAAGCAATGAGCACTGTTAGGTAAAAAACTTTCATAAATTGTTAAATTATACACTGTCAATTTTCTTGTATAATATAAAAGACCAATGTCACCACTAGGAATCTGCAGAATTGCTTGTAAATCGAATGATACTGACACAAACTCTCTTAGCATATTAGCTCTTTCTTTATCTTTAGCTTTTTCATTGTTACAAGCTTCTTTTCTAGCCATGTGCTCTCGATATTCCACTTCCAGATTTGGATTACTATTTGCATCTCCACGAGCATACTTAGTGCATATTAGACATTGGTCTCTTTTTGGTTTAAAGAATTCTAAGTTTAAATCGTTTCCGATAATTCGTCAATATGTTATCTCAGACACAGGTTTGCTATTACGTTTTTCACACTCTTCAACATAAAGAGAGTACATCTTACCGATGGACAGTTTACATTCTAAGTACATGCGCTTGGAATCTTTCCTTATGTTATGACTTTCCATTGATGGAAACGACCTAATGTGATTACGAACTTCTTCTACTTTTTCAGAGGGTGTTTTATTAGTTGGCGCACGACGTCCACGAGGATCGTTGTCTTGTTTAAAGTAAAAAATTCTTGATAGCATTATGTATCACACTTAGGGAAATGCAAAGAGTTTTGCAGAAAAACTTTTGACAGACATTAATTTTATCTTCTATTTTAAAAAAGCATTGCGTGGAGTAAGCTCTTTTAGTAGTTCGTTTTCTTTCTAACAATAACGTTTTGGTAGTTTTGACTTCCATGTTAGCTAGTAGGAAATTTTTCTGTCCAACGTAGTCTAAGCTCCAAAACCTTCTGCATACGAATATTCTAGCCTCTTCGTTGATTTTATCAGAGCATTCGAACGTGCACTTCGAGCAGTCTATTGCTTTTGGTCTTTTTGCAGGTCTTATTTTGTTTTTTATGAGATAAACCGAGCCTTCTGCGCGTCTTTTCTTCGCGACATTAACTTTCCATAAAGAAGGATTAGCTTTTCTCCAGCGTTTAACTTGTTTTGCTCTTTTGCATGCCTCATCAAAAATGTCTATTAAAATAATTGTAGCAATCGTAGAAGAATCGTTCAGATCATTATCGTAATTTTTTTTCCTATCAGCTTCGCCTAAAGCGTCCAAAGCAAGTTCTTTTAATGTTTTTGCAGAAGTAGAACAACGCCCAAGCAAATCATCAAGCGTGATTAAATGGCTGGCAGAGTCTTCATTATGGGTTAAAACTGTGGAAAAAAAGGGGCCGTTAGTTAAAACATTTATATTATTCTAATTATTAATTGCGAAATCACAGACAGACAATAAACTTTTTTTTTATATCAAATAAAATTACGATTAAAGCTTCTTTTTCTTAAGTTACAGAGAAAAATCTTTAAAAAACCAGCCAAGTGCGAGTCGGACTCTCACTCGAAGGGTTTCGTACCATAAAACGAAAAAAAACATAGTTTTATTTTATTTTTATTATTTTTTGTTATAGTGGCAATAGAACTACACATTCTATGAAAATTTCAACTGTCTACCTATTACGGTTCTTGAGATACAGCTCGCTGACAGACGGACGGGCGGACGGACAACGGAGGCTTAGTATTAGGGTCCCGTTGGTTACCCTTCGGGTACGGAACCCTTAAAACCGGCCAGGTGTGTTTGACCACGCACAATGAAGGGTTTCGTAGTTAGTAGGAATGAAGTTAGGCATCCCAAGTACAAACCTAACCGCTTTTTCCTTTTGAGGTACGGAACCCTCATAGATAAACATACTTCAATATTCTTTGGGATAAATTTATATGGGACCCTCAAAGTATAAATTTTAATAATCATTAAAACTGGTTCACAATCGGCAAAGATTATAACGTGACAAACTTAAGTATAATATTATCTAAACCCAAATTAAAAAAAAATATCACCGAAAAAATAATGCGGAATTTTCTATCTCACCAATTTTACTTATTTTAAACTCCCAGTGTTTACCTAAGTCCCCCAGCGAAAGTGGGTACTGCAACATACCTGAAAGGTCTGGGATTAAAAATAATTAAACCCCATAAAATCTATAAAAATAGTTATATCAACTATGGTAAATATCAAAAATGTATGGCTTCCGATAGATAATTCTGATAAATAACCTCATTTACACCAGAAGTAAGATATCTAGCCTGACAACGAGGATTAGAGTCGAAGATGCGAGATGTCTGGTACTGCGATCGTCAATCCCCCTGCTAAGCGTGACGTTTGAGGCAAATCAGGTTTTCTAATTAGGTTTTCTAATTAGGTCAGTGTTGTTTAACTAGAAAATCACGCAGTGTTGTTTACCACTCGTTCTGAAGCCTAGTGTTCTAAAGAAATGGACAAAAGGGCTAGAACCTCGTTCCATAAAACCGCACGTGTAAATTATGTTTGAAACGCACAGACTTAGACGCTTAACTATGGTATGAGGGGATGCACGAGCAGGCGGCCGGCGTGCGCGTGCCTTCTCGTTTCCATTTTCTTATCTTATCTTTACGTACTTCACTCGTTAAAGAGCGTATGTGTAAAGGCGGCTAACGTGTTCTATGCGGTTTATTTTAAACGTATAATATTTTAGATACCATGATCACAAAAAATTAAATAATTTAAATTGATTGATGAGAGATTTTGGGATGTATTTATAGTTTTTTATACTTATAAATACGATATTGATACTCAATCACAAAAGAAATAAAAAGATAATAGGAGTTATTAGCGTCTTTTTTGTAAGAATGTATTCGGTTACTTTAACTGAAACTATAAATGTAACAGTCGTACATTTTACATATAATTATAATATTTCTTGTATGACTGTATATATACTTAAAGTAACAACCTATAACTTATCACTTTTAAGAACGTGCATCAAATCATTTCTGTGATGGTTTTAATTCGTATATTTACTATTCGCTTAACTCTTTTCCTTACCTATACGCCTTTTATAATACTGTCTTCCTTTTAATAAGTGAACTAACAAACAAATGGTAAGTAGCCACTGCAGTCCATGGGCACCTGCAGCTAACTTCAAACAAAGAATGCTACAGGATAAATGATCAGCTCTGAGGACTAAGATAGAATGCCTCACAGCCTGTATTATACTGGCTAAACATAGCCGTTTAAGCACTATTATTTGATGATAAAATTAGGTTAGGGGATGATATTTACTCATACAGACTCCAAGACAGAAAAGGAGTCTTACCACCTTGTGAAAAACATCATTACCCCGTTACAATTCGTAAAACGAACGAATGTTTTCTTTAATGTTATATAATGTTGTAACAGTTTCTATTATACTCCTGATATATGCTTAATAGCTTATATAAGCGTAAATTACTTCTATAAATCATCTATCTTACATTGTTTCGTAAAACATATCCTAGGCGCTTAAAATGTATTAAAACAGGTCTAATATATTTCACATAAATGACGATCCTATACCGTTTAGTACGCGGTTTAGTACTCCAAATTATTTAGTATGAGGTAAGTGCCTTGTTCTACAGTATGTCTTCATGACCGTACATCTTCGTTTTGCCAAGCCTGATAACTATGGCAAATAATCTCCCCGTAATGCAGTCATGGGCAGGCTGATGTTTAGAAACTGGACTTTTGATACGTTGTAACGGTAATGGCTTGTTCTTGAGCTACCTCCTCCTATCTAAATCAAGCCTAACACATGGCAATATGCTGATCCTTCATGTTCGTTGGATTTGCATTTTTAGGAATAGGTCTGACAATGCGTTATGCCATTCAGTGGGATATGTATGGGTTTCTATAGATTTGTTAATTATATTAGTTATAACAGATATTGTATTGAGAATTGACATTTTAGCATATTAAGAATTATGCTATCTATACCTACTGCATTTGATGTAAGTGACCGTGCTATTTTTATATAATATACATAATAACATAAATACTCACGCCTGTCACCCAGAGGGGTAGGCAGAGACTACGGACTTCCATTTGGCACGATCCTGACATACCTCTTTCACCTCCTTTACATCCATATATCTACGCATACATGCTCGTCGGTTAAGGGTACTTCTAACGTGGACCATTTTCAAAATATCGCCAATTTGGTCGATAAACTTTTTCCTAGGGCGTCCCTTCCCGACTCGGCCGTTTACATCTGCCATATAAATTTGCTTTGTCACTCTTTCCTCATTCATTCTTTCCACATGACCAAACCACCGAAGAATTCCTTTCTTAATCCTGGTCACAACATCATCTTGCATACCACATTTATCTCTTATCACGCAATTTCTCACCCTGTCATTCAGATTCAACCCTAGCATATTCCTTAAAGACCGCATTTCTACAGCATTTATTCTACTTTCGTGCTTCTTCTGCCACACCCAGCTTTCACTACCATACATTAAAGTAGGGACTAACACAGCATTATGAATTACCATACGTGCCTGCTTTGACACATTCTGGTTCTTCATAATAGAGTGTAGTGCCCCATTCACTCTATTCCCTGCATTTACTCGTCGTTCTATATCCCTATCATATCTACCATCCCTGCTAAATACACATCCCAAATACACAAACTCATCCACTTGCTCAATTAACTCTCCTTCTATTCTTATTTCACATACCGTTTTGCTTTCTTCTCTTTCAAAAACCATCACTTTCGTCTTACATGCGTTCACTTTCATTCCCCTTTCTTTTAATTCCCAGTTCATTAATGTAACCATCATTTGCAACTCAGCCTCCGATGACGCAAATATGACTTGATCATCGGCATACAAAAGGCATTTGACGGTTAACTCGCCCATTATTAACCCACATTCTTCATCCTTCAAAGTTTGCAAACACCGGTCCATAAATAGGTTGAACAGCCAAGGGGAAGCTACACAGCCCTGTCTGACACCTTTTTGGATGCCAAACCAGTCCGAGTAGATCCCATTGATCCTGACACAAGCACTAGAGTCCCTATAAAGAGACCTTAATGCCTGTATCAAACCAGCGCTCAACCCATATGAGTTCAGTGTTTGCCATAACACATTCCTGTCCACTCTGTCATAAGCCTTTTCCAAGTCCATGAATGCACAAAAAACCTTCTGGTTTTTAGCCAAAAACTTCTCCGCAATCATGCGCATGGAAAAGACTTGACCTGTACACCCCATTCCCTTTCTAAAACCCGCTTGCACATCCCAAATTTTTCCATCAGTTTCTTTCATAACTCTTTCAATTAACACCTTAGCATACAGTTTACCCACAATACTAAGCAAGCTGATACCGCGGTAGTTTTTGCAGTCCTGATTGAGCTTTACACCAGTCATCCGGTACCCGTTTTAATTCCCAACATAAATTAAACAAGGTGTACAGCAGGCCTGCCTCCACTCCCTCTCCAGCCCTTAGCATCTCGAGTGATACTCTATCGTATCCAGCTGCCTTACCTGCTTTCATGCTTTTCATTGCTTTCATTATTTCATCTACACTTATCTCCATACCCCTTTCCACTTCTTTCGGAATTTCTAGTTCATTTAGTTCAGACGACTCTTCACTCATAAATACGCTTTCAAAGTATTCCTTCCATCTGTTTAAATTCGAAACTTCATCATTCAGAATACATCCATTCTCGTCTCTTATAGCATTTATTATAGGCTGTTTTGTATTTCCCCTGGCAGTTCTTACGAGTTTCCAGAACATTTTTATGTTAGCCTGGAAATTATCAGATATCCTTCTAGCATTCTTATCTGTTCTTTCTTTCTTTTTCATTTCAACAACTTCTTTTACTCTCTTATTTAGACGTCTAAATTCTGCCTTTTTTCTTTCAATCTCATCATTCATACCAGAAGAATTACCAGCTTTGGTTGCTAGTAAATCTAACCATGCTTTCTTCTTTGATTCAACTTCCACCCGTACCTCATCATCCCACCATAACGTATAACTTTTCCTTTCATTTGTTCTCTTACTTACACCACATACTTCGGTGGCGGTATCCACCAAACCTTTCTTAATATTATCCCACACAGTATTCAAGTCTGAATCATTCATATCCAACTCATTCAAACATCTAATATTTTCTCTCAGTCTACATTTATACTTCTCTTTCACATCTTCATCTTGTAACTTCTCTATTCTTATACGCTGTAACGCAGTGGTAGACACAGATGTCCGATGCCGCCAACGCTTGAAAAGACCATTAATTCGACATAAGACCAAGTAATGATCCGTCCCTACGTTGGACCCCCGGTAAACCCTTGTATCTACGACTGCGCTCCTCATTCTTTCATCCACAATAACGAAATCTATCATGCTTCCATCATCACCTCTTTCCCATGTATACATGTGAATCTTCTTATGACGAAAAAAAGTATTCGTCACAAAAAGATTCTTTTCCGCACATACGGTGAGGAGGTCTTCACCATTCTCATTTATACTTTCATCACCAAACGTTCCCAATATCCTTTCATAACCAGACCTCTTCACCCCAACCCTTCCATTAAAGTCTCCTAACATAATAATATTTTCATTTTCCTTACATTTTGTCAACACCATCCTTACCATGTCCCAAAACTGCTCTCGGATGTAAGTGGGCTTAGACATGTCTGGGGCGTACACCCCTAGCAGGAACAGCTTCTTTAAGCCCACTTTCATTCGTATCCATAGCAGTCTCGGGCTTACACATTCATACTCTTTCACACATTGACCCATTCTTTCTGAAAGGATGAAACCGACTCCCTGGCATGCCCGTTCGGTCTCGCCTACACCAGACCAATACGCGGTATACGTACCATGTGCAGTGGCATCCTTTCCCCTTCGTTTCGTCTCATTCACACATAACACATCTATTCCTTTGTCATTCATCATTTCGCATACTTCATCCATCTTATCGTTCATTCCTCCACATACATTCAGCGTAGCCAGACGGGTTTCCGCAATCCACTTTTCGCCCCTCCGGGAGACAGAACGTGACGGGTGGCGAACCTCGTCGCCGGTTTTTCTCCCGGAGATTCTTCGCACCCCTGCCCCATTTAAGGGGCGCCGGGAACTCGGGGCCATTTCTTTTATTTCTTGAGTCATGGTGCGGAGCAGGGGGTGGTGGTAGATTTTACGCCGCTACCATACGGCGAGGAGCCGAGTCTATTTTTTTGGCTTTGTCGCTCGTTTAGCACCACCCGGGGGACACGTGTAGGGTGGGCCTAAGGTTAGGTGGTCGAAGCCTACGGACGCGAGCGACTCATCCCCCTGCTATTTTTAAAGTATCAATTTCCTGTATTTATAATTACAGTATTTTTAGTTCCTTACATTAGTTCTTATGTATCAGATTTACGTGTAACTAATCCAGCTTCATCCCGGAGTTACATCATTTTTTAATATTATAAGTGATCCATGCATATTGTAAATGTCTTACTGTTTTTGTGCGGAGAAGCGCACGAATGTCGAATAAGATTAACACCATTGTGTTAAAAAGGTACCATATCATTTAAGTCATTCAGGGTGTTGATGGTTTCCCAGTACATCAACTTTAAATTGTTCAATTTAAATTGTTCGACATAAATAGAATGTAAATCTCTGCGTGATGTTATAATTGGCTTTTGTTTGGGCTTTTAATATTAATTTCACAACAAATAAATACATGGCTACTCAGACCGAGTATGCGATTAACAAAAATATTGTACTGCTGGATGTTTGTCCATGTTACAGGAAATGTATGAAATCCGTCATTGTATACAATTCCTAGGAATTGTATATAATTCCTAAAATCACCCGGAAATGTGTGATGTTAATTATATTAGACACATTTCCTAGGAAAATTATAAATTTCCTAAACAGCAATTGGAAATGTAATATATTTAAGATTTCAATGAATACGCGTGGACATGCGGTGCGAGGGGTGCAAGGGGAGGGTATTGTTTAGTTTTTAATTTAGTATTAAAATATAAATACTCTTACTTTAATATTGTAATGTAGAATTACTTAAATAACAGACTGATAATAATTGTCGTTTGGATAACTTACCAAACGACACTGAGCTTTAAATGAAAATTTAGTAGGTTTTGTGATAAATGAACCTTAAGAATTAATAAATAGTTGATTTATTAAGCTTAAATTAGTATATTATATTATTATACCTTATGATTGTAACTTGTTAGTCTCAATGAAAGCCTAAATAAAAACTCTATTTCCTAATTTATCAAGAAGTATTAAGATGTTATAATTTACAAACCGTATGATTGTTACTTGATTGTCTCAATGACACCATTAATAAAAACTCTGATTTTTCATTTAAAAACGTGTTTCATTTATTTTATTCACACATAGCATTCGATTTATACATTTCCTAATACGATATTGGAATTCTATAAAATTCCTAGGAAATGTAGACATTTCCTAGGATATGCGCGTATTAAATAATCTCTGAATCAATATTTTATACATTTCCTAAAAAGCTTCGGAATTTTATACATATCCTAGGAATTGTATACAATTCCTAGAATTCATACATTTCCTGTAACATCCATACTATATCTATTGGGGTCTGTCTATGATCGGTGAAGTGGGTTGGTTCAGTTATACATTAGTTCAGTTTATAGCACAGTACGAATTCACAAAACACGACGTAATTCAATAAATTTTAATAAATCCCCTAACAAGACTATATAATTGCACCATGCAATAGTCCCGAAAGTTTCAGACTAGCATTAAAAATGTATCTATACCTAACCATAGGCATTACCAATCATATCTAAAAAAAGGAAGTAAGAGCGCGTAAGAGCAAGCCACATTGGTTCTACAAGGGGAGGCGGAAGATGTGCCTCATCTTTTGGTTTGAGATGGGTCGGCTTAGGCCGATTGAAAAGAGCTTATCGCGTGGAAAAGATTGAAGTGCTCAATGAAGGCATTGAGCTTATCCTGAGCGCACTTTGTCTCGCAAAATTTGCGGATCAGGGATGTGACTTCAGCCTCATTTAAATTACTGACGAAGCTACAGACTAACGAGAAGTCAGCAGCGAAGTTTGAAGGTGCTTAAGGAGCAGGATTGGGCTTCTGAGCCTGGAGAGTGGGCGGTGGCCGTAGGGCGGCCGCTCTTACTATCGCCGGAGGCTTTACCTAGGCATTTCGATTGGGTACTGAAGGCACCAGAGGGACGAGGACGGGGGGAGAGTACGCCTTGGCCGGAAGTCCCTTTAATGGGAGCGGAATTAACGACAGCTTAAAGGGGTGCAAATCGAGCCACCCTGTTCGGTGCAACTGAGAGGGCAGAGTGCCAAGGGTGGCACCTGCAAGCGCTAGCTGCTCATCAGTGCCAGTTTATTCCTCCGTGCCTGTTTTACCTGCGGTAATTCGATTATTATTCGATTATTATATATGCGGTAATTCGGTAATTCGCTGGGCGTCCCTCTTTCCCGCACAGAGCATAGCTTGGCGGGCCTTTCGACTCAGGCGTTTGAGTGCACTCGGATGTGCCGTGATCGCCTAGACACTTAACGCACCTAAGTCGGTTGAAACAATTTTTGACCGAGTAACCGTATAGCAGTAGTAGTAGAGGCTCCTCGTAACAGGGGCATTGTTGGCCAATACCACCGATGTCCCTGTTACGAGGAGCCTCTATTACAATCCCAGTGAGGTTGCAGATTCGGCTGACGTTGAAAATTTCCTTCCCTTCTGGAGACAGGTTCAAAATGAACAGGCATAATAAATCTAGGTAACGTTTTTTGTCAGTGTGGTGGTGCATCCTGTGCACTTCCCTGACTGGGAGATTTTGCAATTTAAGGTCGCTGTAAATGTGTTCGTTTTCAAGCTCTTTGGGGAGCCCGCAAACGAAAACGCGGAGGTTGGGGTCATCTGCGTGGGAGTTTGTGTGGAAGCTCAGATTCTGAGATTTAAGATGCGCAGTTAAAGCGCGGAAGTCGGCCGTCGTTGAGACGTCTACTCAAAGGAAATCTTCATTTCAAGTGGATCTTGGGGCAAAAGATTTTCTTGGAGTCTATCCACTTGGATAGGTTGCTTCAGCGTGACTTGTCTGAAGGGTTGGGGCGGTGGCTTTTCCTTTTTAGGGTGCGCTGAAGATGCGGCCTACTTGGTTGGAGTGGCGCTAGGCTATATAGGGGCCGAGTGAGGCTCGTCTCCCTTTTTCGCGTCGGGGCGCTTTTGTTTTTTGCCCGAGATGAAGGTGAAGCTATCGTGTTCAGGATTGGCAGGTCTATTTGTGTCGTTTTCCATCTTGGAGCCCGACTCGGCGTCCGAAAAAACTGGGGAGGGTCCGAAGGTGGCGCGGCGGACAGGGCCTAGTAGTCAAAGGACACAGGAGTTGCAGGCCCGGTGCTCGGGGACATGGGGCCGTCGATACGCTACATAGTTGTTCAGCGGTGCTAAGAAGGTAGCTCAATCGTCGGGGCATACACGACTTAAACAATCGGTTCGTTCAGCTATAGAGATAGCCACCATCTTGTGAGTGATTTTAAAAACACTTGTGTACCAAGCCCTCTCACCTTGCGGCGGAGGAGGTGTGTGCCTAAATGAACGCTTATACAACTATCGCGTTGGTACGATGGAGTGCGTACCTATTTTTTTATTATATGGGAGCAGCTATGCAGGTCTAGGGAAGGAGACCAGTATCACTGCGACAAAAAAGATCTATTGTGATTGCTGCTGTGGCTGTTCACTGCTAAGCCCTATGTGTTCAATGAATAGAAGGAGTTACTTAGCCGTGAGCAATTTCACTTTTTCTGGGCGAAGTACATAGTTTCCCAGATGAGTGTTACGTTTGCGCATTAAGAGTCCGCAATCAGTTAGGATGTGCAGAGACGTTTCTTCCTTTATTGAACTGAACCGACACATCCTTAAGTTGCTTCGTCCCAGGATGGACATGTGCTTTTTAAGACAACAGTGTCCAGTTAGGGCTCTTGCTAGAATGCGCAATTTTTTTTTTACTTAATCTCAGGGCTTCTGAAGGGAATTTACGATCTAAAGCCCGGATTAAGGTTTGAGAATCTTTTAAGCCCTTTGTGTTAGACCAGATCTTAAGTGATTTATTGTGATAAAGAGTTTCAAGGGTCAATCGGGCTCGGCTTCTTGAGATTCCACAAAATGGCTCAGGTCCAAATTTTCTGCACTTTGTCCCTCCCGTACAAGTTTGTTGGCAAATTAGTTGCCTACAATACCCGCGTAACCAGGAACCCATCTTATGATGACCCTGTTGTTACATTCCAGGGCGTTTAAACGGTTCACGCAGTCTCCAACTACCTTCGAATCCACTAAGTTTGACCCCAGCACTAGCAGTGCTGCTTGATTATCAGAGTTTATATAAATTATATGGTTGACGTAGTGTTTTCGCGGTATGATTTCCGCACACAGTAGTATGGCAAAAATTTCTGCCTGAAAGATGGAGGTGAATCTACCCAAATTCATACTAAGTTTGAATTTGGGGCGTTCCCCGTAAATTCCAAAGCCTACGTCGAGGCCCATTTTAGATCCGTCGGTATACCATATGAGACTACCGACCTCACAGATACCCTGGCCATTCAGCCGTTTTTCTCTGGAGGGTAGTTCCACAGTATATTTTTTATCAAAAGTGTGTAGCGAACGCATGATATCTGAGATCATGCATAAGACCGATGTTTCCTTAATTGAGTCGAGCATGAATCTCAATCTTTAGGAGAGCAAACTCAGACCGCCCTGGCCGTTAATCCTATACAAACTATCTTTTGCCTCCTTGTCTAGATAAAGATCAAGGGGCTTTAGGTTTTTAGGTTCTCCAGGTGATCGCATAGCTCCAGTTGCCATTACGCAGGTAGTGCTTTGTAGATTATTTACTCTGTCCGCAGTCATCTTTTGGTTGGCCTTGTTGCACCAGACAGTAGAGGTGTAGGAGAGAATCGGCCTCACTATGCTGCTGTATAGCCATAAGGCCATACTGGGACGCAAGCCCCAGTTGTTCCCAACCTAACGACTGCATGTACCAAAAGAAATTTTTGCCTTATGGCATAAATTGTTAAGGTGACAGTTCTACGTTAGTTTTTGGTCGATTTTTACGCCCAAGTACGTCACTTCAGTAGAAAATTGTACTTCCATTCCATTGAGTTTTGGTGTGACTAATTTATCCAACCGTCTCTTTTTGGTAAAGGTTATTACAACAGTTTTATCAGTATTAACGGATAAACTGTTATCCCTACACCAGTTATTTATGGTGTTTAGGTCTCTTTGTATGATTAACGTGAAAGTACTTTGGCAAAAGCCCCTCGCAATGATCACAAGGTTATCAACATAACCCAGTGTGTCAATGCGTAGGTCTGCCATCTTGTACAATAGCTGGTCAACCGCAAGAGTCCAAAGAAGAGGTGGCAAAACATCTCCTTGTGGGCAGCCTCTTGTCAGCATTTTTATATGTCAGGCCCCCAATCAGCAGTGATGTGGGGCTACTGTTGAAGGCGACCTCAATATTTAGAAAGGCACATAGAACCATGCATTAATCCTCCAGCGCTTTTTCGATCCTGTCAATAACACTAATCAGGGCTGTTTCCGTAATTTTTTTTGATTTTCTGCGGTAAGTATGCTGGTTGTAATGTATGGGTCTCGTAGCTAGAGCTACATCCCTAATATATCTATGTTTAATCTTTTACAATGTCTTAAGAAGAAAGGAAGATAGGCTTATAGGTCTAAAGGACTTTAGGAAAGAGTAATCCTTTCTACCAGACTTAGATATAAATAAAACTTTAAGAGTTGTCCATCTTTCTGGAATGTATCCCCACGCAAAACTTGCTCTGAAGATTTTCACCAGATAGGGAAGAAGGACATCAATACTCCTCTGTAGTTGGATGGGAATTATTCAATTCTCCCCGCTTGTTTTAAATGGTTTAAAGGAGTCAACAGCCCCCTGCACCAGGTTTGGCCTTATTATCTTTTCAGTCCTACATTAGTCCTCATTACAAGGCCTTCGTGGGTTCTGAAAGAATTTAAGGCAGAAGTCTTATGGACTCTGGGAAATGGGTTGAGGCAAGTCACTGCAATGTTTCTGTTTTACTATTAGTGAAGTATCCATCAGGTTTTTTATGAAGCTCGATCTGATTAGGTTTAGCTTTCGATAGCATTTTATGTAGTCTTGTACTGTGAGGCAAAGACTCAATTAGTTACACGGCGACAGCTAGTTACACTCTCAGCCCTAACTGAATATATATATATATATATATATATCAGTTAGGGCTGAGAGTGTAACTAGCTGTCGCCTAATGCGATAAGCAAACACGGTAATTAAGACAAAAAAATTGCTGCCTCTGAGGCAGTGAGTGTGCAATAAACTACTTATGTTTTACTGGAAATGTCCAGAACGTGGGGCACTACACTACACTAACACTACACAAAGGAGACAATGGGAAGGCGGCCCGATGCAACCTGGCAGCTGCTATGTCACATAACACCACTGAAGTACTTCCGCGAACCGGTAGTCGTCTTTGTCTTCGTTCTCGAAACACTTTATGATTTGGAAGCGCATGTGCACGACCGAGTATTGCGCGGTTGGAACGCAGACAAAGGTTCTCGGCGTGGTACTTGGTCGGAATTACAAAAAAAGCTCAATTTGTTTTCGTCCTTTTATAAAGATTTTATAGGGCGCGGACTTAAGGCCTGGAGCCTCAGTTGTGAGAGACCGGCGGATGCGCGCAGCGCGTAGCACGTCATTACGCACGTCGCGCCGCGCCAGCCGCACGGCAATTGGGAGCGGGTGGGACTGGGACATGTCGTCCTGGCGAGCGCCCTTCACGGCATGACAACGACTCAAAGAATAGAGTGCGTAAAAGATAACACTGGCAAAAATATGATAAATGTTTCTTATGTGTACTTAAAACATATTAATTTTCCATTATTATTAGGGAAGGAGTGAGATGCAAACAAAACCACAAGAGTACGTGAAAACACAAAGGCATCGTTTTGTCTTAGACTTAAAGGTTGGTAGGTAAGTCCAAGTTTTAGAGGTACCGTAAATAAATCCAACATTATAATGAAGTGAGGGCTTATTTAAACTATACATTATACAACCAAGTACATAACTTATATTAGTAGTGACCACAGGAGCCTGGTAAACCACAATAACAAAACACTTTGTAGCTCGGGTTCTGTCAAAGGTCAAAAGAGGCAATTTATTTGACCAAAGGTAAACAATAGGTATACCTAGACGAAAACAGAACACAATGCGACTATTTTGTAACTTTTTAACTTAAAATTTAACATTAAACTAATTAAATTAAAAACCTAACATTAAATACGACGGTGTTGAATGCTTCTAATGTTAATAGTTTTTATTTAGAACATTTTTATACGCGATAAAATCCGTAAAAACTAGTTTTTTTTAGAAAATGGAACACTTCTATTGCGTAGAATATTTGAGAGATTTTTTCACTTAGATGATTACTATTTGGCACATAAACGAATATTTTTTTAAATATGTAGTTGCCTAAATACGGACATGAAGACAGTGTACTGGGAAGTCTATGAATTTTAATTTTGAGGTTATCTTAGAAGTACCTTTTCAAAAATGTATCTTTAACCCATTATTTGTCGTTTAGGTTTTCGTCTCATTTTATTTATTTAACATAAGTTCGTTTTATTAAACGAGAAAATAAGACACGCTTATATAAGAGTATCTTCTTCTTCTTCTGTGTTAGCCCTTAAAGTCCAAATAGATCGCCGCTTTCAATGTAGGAAGAATTTGCGTTAATCGTTACGCTTGGAAGACTTTTCACACAGCTTCCCGTGGCCGGTCTTGGTATTTTACGCCTTTTTTAAAAGATAGTTATACCTTCATATATCAGATGCCGTCATCGTCGATTCGTAGTAACTTAAATGTAAAAAGGTAAGAAGAATTATCGGATTTGCGTTTCTTGTATTTCAAAAGTTAAAAAAAGCCACTTTGAAATTACTGGTTCATACTTTTATCATCAAAAAGCTCATTTAGAAAAAATCGAACACGGAGATATGTATGATGTAGTATAAGCCAAAATTATCTCAATGGAAAAATTTACTAACATGATCAACGGTTGTTAGCAAATAATATCTTAAAATGCGTATAGGTATACAATGATTGAGCTAATTATGCAAATATGGCTTGACCAGTTCTATTATATTTAAATTGATCCATCTTAATCTCTTATCACACTAGTCGTGCTTACGCTTTACTAGCTAAGATTTTCAAATATAATATTTTACTAATTTATTCCTAGATAGACCCGCTGGCTTGGTTCAGAATGTGTTCGCATACATTAAAACGGTTGATAACATAATATAATTTACTTATACTTATGATAGCATATATTTTACTTAATTGTGAATATTAACTACGCTCATTTTTTCTTTTCTTGTACATCAGCCAGTAATAGTCGTTCTTTACGACACCCATGGGACGATAGGGTGTGATAGATTCTCGTACGACGTGACGTGACTTACTTTTCACGAATTACTTATATTTTATTAACATTGAACAGATATTACCACGGATTCTTAGTTCGCTTTATATTTTAATTTCATAACAAATTTGAACATAACCCAACGAATTATTTGCGGCATTTAATCAAACTTGAAATGTCTGCAGGATTTATTTCACAACTGATTATGTGTTTTGTATTTTATTTAAACTTTTTGGATGATATTTTAAAAACAGACTTGAAAAATAATTTTACCTACATAAATACATACATAAACACTCACGCCTGTCACCCAGAGGGGTAGGCAGAGACTACGGACTTCCATTTGACACGATCCTGACATACCTCTTTCGCCTCCTTTACATCCATATATCTACGCATACATGCTCGTCGGTTAAGGGTACTTCTAACGTGGCGCATTTTCAAAATATCGTCAATTTGGTCGATAAACTTTTTTCTAGGGCGTCCCTTCCCGACTCTGCCGTTCACATCTGCCATATAAATTTGCTTTGTCACTCTTTCCTCATTCATTCTTTCTACATGACCTTTCATACATTCCTTTCTTAATCCTGGTCACAACATCATCTTGCATACCACATTTATCTCTTATCATAAAGACCGCATTTCTACAGCATTTATTCTACTTTCGTGCTTCTTCTGCCACACCCAGCTTTCACTAACATACATTAAAGTAGGAACTAACACAGCATTATGAATTACCATACGTGCCTTTTTTGACACATTATGGTTCTTCACAATAGAGTATAGTGCTCTAATCCCTGCATTTACTCGTCGTTCTATATCCTTATCATATCTACCATTCCTGCTAAATACACATCCCAAATACACAAACTCATCCACTTGCTCAATTAACTCTCCTTCTATTCTTATTTCTCATACCGTTTTGCTTTCCTCTCTTTCAAAAACCATCACTTTCGTCTTACTTTCGTTCACTTTCATTCCCCTTTCTTTTAATGCCCAGTTCATTAATGTAACCATAATTTGCAACTCAGCCGCCGATGACGCAAATATGACTTGATCATCGGCATACAAAAGGCATTTGACGGTTAACTCGCCCATTCTTAACCCACATTCTTCATCTTTCAAAGTTTGCAAGCACCTGTCCATAAATAGGTTGAACCGCCAAGGGGAAGCTACACAGCCCTGTCTGACACCTTTTCGGATACCAAAGCAGTCCGAGTAGACCCCATTGATCCTGACACAAGCACTAGAGTCCCTATAAAGAGACCTCAATGCCTGTATCAAACCAGCGCTTTGAAATTTTACCTATCGGCTTTAATTTATCAGTTGTGATACATAATGCATTCCATATGGATCTGAGACGTGGTATTTCCGGCTGGAAGTCCGGCCTTGTATGTGTGTGTGTGTGTGTGTGTGTGTGTGTGTGTGTGTGTGTGTGTGTGTGTGTGTGTGTGTGTGTGTGTGTGTACGTCTGTATGTGTGTGTATGTGTGTGTGTGTGAGTGTGTGTGTGTGTGTGTGTGTGAGTGTGTGTGTGTGTGTTTGTGTGTGTGTGTGTGTGTGTGTGTGGTGTGTGTGTGTGTGTGTGTGTGCGGGCAGGCGTGCGTACGGGCGTGCGTGCGTGCGTGCGGGTGGGCGTGCGTGCGTGCGTGCGTGCGAGCGTTCGTGAGTGCGTGCGTGCGTGACTTTGTACTCCGGCCTCACTCACTGGTTATGCTCTGTACACCGGCCTTGCCAAAATTTCTCGGGAAAACGTCTCCGAGTACCGGGGTAAACCTGTGTCTGAAGTCGAGTCTTTGCTGAACAAAGTCTCGGATTGGGGCGACTAAATCTAGTCCAGTTTAACCCTCAGAAGACACAAGTTTGCGCGTTAACTGCTAAAAGGAACACCTTTGTCGTATCTCCTCAGTTTCAAGGCACTCCTTTTGTTACCTCAGCCAGTATCGGAATCCTCGGCGTTGACATATCGAGTGACGTGCAGTTTCGTGGTCACATGGAAGATAAGGCCAAATTGGCCTCTAAAAAGCTTGGCGTGCCCAGCAGAGCGGGACAGTATTTCACACCGCCTGCAACTTTACAAGGCGGAGGTTCTGCCGGACATGGAAGACTGTTCCCATCTCTGGGCTGGGGTTCCCCAGTACCAGCTTCTTCCACTTGGCCGCATCCAGCACAGAGCGGCTCGAATCATCGACAACCGAGTGCTTTCCGATCAGCTTGATTCACTGACGCTGCGAAAAAGTGTTGCATCGCTTTGCCTATTTTATCACATCTATCACGGAAAGTGCTCAGAGGAATTTTTCGGATTAATCCCAGCCGCCAAATTTCATGAACGCAATACGAGGCAAACCTCCCGATACTATCCACACCACCTGAATGCTTGGCGGTCCACCACTGTACGTTTCACTAGGAGTTTTCTTCCGCGTACGACCTCTCTGTGGAATAATTTACCATCGGTGATTTTTCCGGATAGATACGACCCGGGGGGACCGTCAAGAAAAGAGCTTACCCCTTTCTAAAGGGCCGGCAACGCACCTGCAATTCCCCTGGTGTTGCGGATGTTCATGGGCGGCGGTAGTCACTTAACATCATGTGAATCGTTTGCTCGTTTGCCCCCTTTTCTATAAAAAAAGACCTTTGTGGAACATAATATATGGCCGACCCATATTATGAGACGGTTGGTATTTAAAATAAGGCAACAACCAGTCAAAAAAAATTTATATATTGGTAAAAGAAAGGTCGTGGGCGTGGTTCCGATAATTTTAAAAAAATGCCCGTCTGGCTTCACTGGCGGGGTCAGGTACTCCCCTATGTGGCCGCGAGGTGGTCGAGCAGGGCCGGGGGGTTGGACTGTTCACGGGGAGCGCCGTGGGCAGCTGGCTGTGGCGGTGGCGGCGTCGAGGGGAGGCCTAGGCCCTCTTAAAAAGGACGACCGCCACGGTTGTAGTCGTAAAATTGCACCCTGGAAACAACGTCGTCCACATTTAGGTCCAGGTAATAAAATGCCGCCGATTATGAACCCCCGGTATATCGCAGGCTAGCAGTAGATGGGAGCACAGAGAGTAGCTGGCGGGTGTTCATAATCAGAACGGAGTTACAAGGCGGAATGGAAGGCAAGCGTCATAGCGGTGAGGCGCAAATTAAAATACACATGAATTAAAATTACGGCAAGTGTAAAATACTGTTTAAATGTACCAGGATAACTAATTTAGGCTGTGCATTGGTTGAAACATGATGGTGACTTGCGATATTTGATCGCGGTGCGAAATGTATGAGACGCCATTTTGTAACGGTACTTTTTCCAACGCGCACAGCGGCTACATACATTACTTACATGCAAATAACACTAATAACGTGGCAATTAAATAGCTAAAAGCAAATAGCCTGGCATGATCAAATTACACTACCTATAAAACACTTTCACTACTTAAAACTAGGTAACGTTTCAACACTTACCCTTACGGGGTGCAAGACGATACGGAGGTCTCGGTGACGAGAATTAACGAAAAAACTATACGGCCACAGTGCCGGAATTATTATATTATTTTAAACTTTTTCCAAAATGGGATTAAAATTTGCAAGCGCGTACGAGGACACAAAGCAGAGCTTGTGAACGCGGCTGCAGTGGTAGTGTGCGCCTCCCAGGGCGCTCGGGCGGAGAATGATCGGGAGCGCGACGCCGTGGAATAATACCGGCCGGGTAAAACTCTGACGCGAGAGTTGCAAAGCGCATAGAGTAACGAAGCGTCAGGGTGTTTGTTCGAAATACAATATTTTAATATTTGATTTATTATTTAATTCGTTCTTTTAGTTTACTGATTTGTTTTATTAATAGGATACCTAAGTTAATTATAGAATTATTTTTGTTAATAACTTTTATTTTATTTTTATTTAGTTTATTAAATGTTTATTTAATTTTAATAAACCGTTTAATTATAATTATGCATACATGTACGTGCAACGTTACAGTACCCCGCGCGCTACATAAGGATTTTATTACTCTTAATTAATAAAATCCGCTCTAAATTGTTATGTATTCGCATTATCCTTTTATACAACATCTCTCATACTTCACGCGATTATATCAGCGTCAACGAACATCAATAGGGTAGTTGACGCATCCTGTCATTTGGCAAGGTGTTCCAGCATCGGCTAGACTGGAAGACCCATACGAATACCTAGAGCTAAAGATGTAAAAGTGTGACCAGGGTAAAACGAGCACCATGTATATATATAAATATAACGCTAGTGTATTCCTAAGTAACAAGCAGAACACATGCAACTTAATTAAGTGTACTTGTAGGTGTAACATGGAGATCTTGTGATATTGCAGTGATGGTTGCTAGCCCATCTCCCACAACACAGTACTACCCTATCCCTTAGTCGATTTTTACGACACCCACAGGAAGAAATGGGGTGGTGCTATTCTAACCCGACAACACACGGGGAAGTACACACTTTAAAAAAAAAGTGTATACATATATGACTAAGTATTGTGTCCTGTTAATTTCAAATCCTTGATGTGCCAGGTGCCAATATCTTTCCCAGACATGTCAGCCAGGGTGTAAACTAGGGGTGACTTTTTACCGATGACGCGACATTTAATAAATTTTGGCGCAAGTTTTTTACTAAAGAACTTATCCTTATCACTTAAAACATATGCGCGTTTCATTACAGTGTCACCAATGTTAAATTCCATAGGCTTGCGCCGAAGGTTATAGTGGGTTGAGTTTTTAGCATGAGCATGCCACAATTTGGCCTTTACAGTATCGAAAACTTCCTTAAGACAACCCAAATCTTCCGCGTAGATATCACGGGGAAGGAATAAAACCTCGTCGCCTAAATCGTTATCTAAATAATGCGAGCCACATGTAACGAGCTCCCTGCCGAACACCAGGAAGGATGGAGTGAAACCAGTCGCCTCACTCACCGAATTGTTGAGGGCGAACTGAACCTTCGGAATATATGTATCCCAACTGCGATGATCGTTGTCCACGAAAGTTGAGATACACGTGATAATTGAACGATTATGTCGTTCTACCAAATTAATTTGAGGGGTGTACTTTGGCGTGAAGAACACGTTAGGGACCTTATAACGATGGAAAAGTGACTCAGTGACCTTCGAAATAAACTGGCTGCCATTGTCCAAAAATATGGTCTGAGGGACACCATGGACGAGGAAAACAGACTCTTCCAGTAACTTCGTGACTGTAGTGGCAGTAGCACTTCTTAATGGGAAAATTAGGCAATATTTCGCGAAGCAGCATGTGACTACGAAGATATAAGTGTTCTGCTTCCTAGTGACAGGCAAGGGGCCCATAAAATCAATTGAAATCATTTGAAATGGCCTAGAACACTGCTTCGGGCGGCCCATTTCTCCCAAGGTTTGGTGATTTTGAGCCTTGTAAGACAAGCACTTCTCGCAGGAGGCAACGAACTTCACCACGTCCTGGTGCATACCAGGCCAAAAGTAGCGCAAGGCAATACGATGGTATGTTTTAAAAACGCCGAGATGTCCAGCCGTGGGTTCCGCATGATTCTCGTTGATCACCTGCTCGCGAAGCTCAAAAGGTACAACCTCCTTCCATAAGAACTCGGATGAACGTGAGTGATTATTCTTGGTACGCCTGAATAACTTGCCATCCTTGATAATGAAATTCGGGAAAGTTTGCGGCTTAGAAAGGCAAGAATTATAAATATTTTTGTACCAAGAATCCGATGTCACCATGTTCGAACCGGAAGTACTAATCGCCGAGACGGGAAGAGCTCTAGAGAGGGCGTCGGGGATCACATTGTCCACACCCTTACGATGCTTGAATTCTAAATGAAATGAGGACAATCTTACACCCCAGCGAGCTAATCTACCGGTAGGGTTCCTGACAGACAGAAACCATTTTAACGCACTGTGATCAGTATAGACAGTGAATGGCCTACCGTTCTCCAAGTAACACCTCCAGTGCTCCAGGGCGATGACGACAGCTAATGTCTCACGCTCCGTTATACTGTAGTTCCTCTCTGCTGCTGACAACGACTTGCTCATATAAGCAACGGGGTGCTCCTTACCATCTATAGTCTGCGTCAGCATCGCACCCACGCCGTAATTGCTGGCATCGGTGTGTACTTCGAATGGCTTATCGTAGTCAGGGCAGGAAAGAACAGGAGCGGAAACTAAACACTCCTTAAGTTTCTTGAAGGCAGCATCAGCTTCGGCAGACCAGACAAAAGGTGGTCCGCCCTTCTTACTCGAAGTTAACTTGTTTAAGGGGCCTGCAATGGTACTAAAATTGGGGACGAAACGACGATACCAAGTAGCAGTCCCGAGGAAGCGCTTAACGTCCTTACGACATGTAGGTGTCGGGTAATTGAGGATTGCTTCCACCTTCTCAGGATCGGTACGTAAACCACTACTATCAACGACGTATTACCCAGGTATTTGAGCTGACTGCAGAAGAATTGACATTTCTCTAGGTTTACAGTGAGGTTGGCCTGTTTCAGCTTATTAAGAACCCGAAGTAACAGGGAAACATGGGAATTGAAGTCGTTTGAGACGATAATAATGTCGTCTAGGTATGCAAAGACTTTGAGGTCAAATTCCCTAAATAACAGATCAACCAACCTTTGCTGTGTAGCCGGGGCGTTAGTTAAACCAAAAGCAGTGCGCTTAAAACGATAGGTACCGCGATTAGGCAAATAAAAAGCAGTCTTGTCTCGGTCCTCCTGTGCTATAGGTATCTGCCAAAAGGCTTTGGATAAATTGATACTATATAAGTAGCGAGCATCGCGAAGATTATCCAAGATCTCGGAAATGTAGGGTAGACTATAGGCGTCGCGCTTCGTGATGGAATTGAGCTTGCGGCTGTCGAGGCAAAACCGAGGCTGACCGTTTTTCTTCGTAACAATGAGAACTGGTGATGACCAAGCACTTTCGCACTGCTCAATTACGCCCAGAGCCAGCATCTCGTCGACCTGTTCGGCAAGGATCCGCTGCTTCTCTGGAGACAACCTATAGTACCTTTGACGAACTGGCTCAGCATCTCCCGTATCAATACGGTGGGTGACCAAACTCGTCTCGCCCAAACCCCGACGTTCGGCGGAAATGTCGCTAAATTGAGAAATGATGTCATCCGCCACTGATCTCTCCGAAACAGTTAAGTGGTCATACGCTTGTATGAAAGTGGTAGAATCGGTACTAAGGCTAGCATTCAATACTGCGGCATTAGAAAATGTAATGCTTGAGAAATGTCTAGGAAAAATGTTAAACTCGCGCCAAAAATCGATCCCCAACACGAGATCAATATTGATGTCTGGCACAACAAATGACTTAATTATATGGTACTCATTCTCAAAGTTTATAGGGAGAAACATATAGCCAATGCTGGTCATAGATTGACCCCCAGCAGCCGTGACTGTAATTAAGTTGTCCCTATGCAGCTGTAAACCCCGTTCCTCTAGCTTCCTATAAGCTTTATCACCTAAAATGGACACAGCTGAGCCAGAATCTAAGAGGCCAAATAGCTTAAAATCATTGATTTGTACACAAGCGTAAGGTCTAGGATCCTGCAATGGTTTGTCCAGCAGAATTGTATCAACTTTATAAGAATTGAAGAAAACGTTAACAGCGTTAAGCCAGCTCTGCCAATCCTCTTGGTTAAACTTGGGTGGCAGGACTTCAGTACAATTCTGCTGGTCTATCAGTTTTTTGAAGTGCTCGGTTTATCCTTGCCACACTTCGGACAGTCTGGTGACTTGACGCCTTCCTGGCCACAAACAAAACAAAATATTCTATCCCTATTTGCTTTGCATTGACGAAGGTTGTGGGTGTTATTACGACACCTCGGACAATAAGGAGACTTTTGGTACTGCTGTTGCACCGCATGCACATAATTATCATTTTTAGTATACGTTTTATTACCTGTATTGTAATTACTGTTGCTTTTATTGTAAAAGTTATTGTAAGGTCTTTTATTGAAACTTTGGCCGCTGCCTTGATTAAACCTACTTGCAGACTGACCAGCGTAAGCAAACTCTGGCGCCAGTGTTCCTGAAGAGACCTTCGGAGGTTCGTGGAATCCCACTAGGCGAGCCTGAATGTTCTCGTAATTACGACAGAGCGAACGCAAGGTGTCGAGGTCTGAGATCTTCGGGACAGAAGCTAAGGTGCTGGCGTAGCATGGGCGGATGTTATGTAAAATTATCTCAAGTTTGTCTTTGTTAGACAGGCTCTTGGACAAACGTGAGAATAGCCCAGTCATAATAGAAGTGTAAATAGTTATATTTTCAGACTCGCCCTGAGTTCTGGCCCGAATCTCCGACAAGAGTCTGTAGTCATAATCGGCCTGGTCGAAATCTTCTCTGAGAAGGGAAACTAACTCGTCCCAATTAGATACCCGGTCCCGAATGGCACGATACCAATGCAAGGCATCGCCGGTAAAAATCTCAGCGCAGTAAGACAGCAGTTTTTCCCCCGGTATATTCCTCGACTGGCTGTATTCATTGATGCGCTGGATAAATGCACGAACGCAAGATTTGCCGTCGAACTTAAACTTAGTGAACTCACTAGCCACGCCGCGCTCACAAGTTACGTTAACGTTGAGAGGTAAAGCAGCAGTAGACTGAGGGTCTCTAGATGCCAGAGAAGGGGTGGAATCAGTAGCAGTAATAGCATTATAGCGTTCCAAAAGTTGCCTGTATTCCGAAACACACGTATCCACCACCCCTTGCTGGGTCGAGCTATCACAAACTATACGGTTGAGTCGATGATGGAGGTGGTTAATGAGGTTGCGAGCACGAAGCAACGCATTCCCATCGCTAGGCGCCTCGATATATGCTCTTAGCTTAATTAAAGCATCGCTGACTCCCTTTAAATCATCGCCGACAGACAAAACGCTCTCGAGAATGTCCTCCGAAGGAAAGAGTGGACCTAATTTAGCAATCTGCTCGCGTAACTCTCTGACTGTGTCAGCCGGGGTGGCACCTCTAATGGCAACTTCGTATTCTAACTCCGACTTTTGCAACGATAGGAATTTAACCGGGTGCGCCATTATAACATGCGTATAACCGCAAAGAGGTAAGTGTTGAGTCGTTGCTGACTTAATCTACTCCGTTCCGTTACAATTACAATATCAGGTACTAAGAACGTTCTGGTTGACTAAAACGATTGGCGTAAAAAAGAAGCAGTAAAAAGAATAGAGCAACTGCCACCAAAATAAAAGAAGCAGCGCAACAAAAAATTAAAATACGCAACTAATATGTACTCGAACAATTAAATAAAACAACAACAAGATAATAATAATATGCCTAAGAATTAAAATAAAAAACAATTGATTGAATAATTTAAAATACTACCAACGCATGCGTGACTCACTGAACTAGAGTTCTGCAGCAACAATAGGGAATAGTTACAATTCATAAAATTTCAATAATAATAATATCACAGAAAAGAAAAAACCACGAGATAAAAAACCTACTGCAGAATAGAATAGTAATACCTCGGAACAATATTAATTTTACCCTATCACAGATTACACAGTGACCAATCTGCACGCTAACTACTCTGTACAATGATAGAACGTAAACAACATAGGGTAGTGCACGGCATAGAGTGATTACGAAAAGTTGTTCGAAACTAAACAAATTCTTAGTTAGGAATTAAAGTTTATGATCTCTCAAATAATAAAAGTAAATAATTAAATCAATTGAAATTCAATAAAATTCCTAAAACAAACACAATAATGAAATTCGTACACATTAGTTGCTGCAACCAAAAACAAAAAAAACAAAAACGTTTCACAAACACAAAACGACACAAACACCAACTACTCCTACGCAGTGAAACCAGACCTTTTTTACCACGTTTATGGGCGCCAGTGAGGCGGTTGAGATTTAAAATAAGGCAACAACCAGTCAAAAAAAAATTTATATATTGGTAAAAGAAAGGTCGTGGGCGTGGTTCCGATAATTTTAAAAAAAATGCCCGTCTGGCTTCACTGGCGGGGTCAGGTACTCCCCTATGTGGCCGCGAGGTGGTCGAGCAGGGCCGGGGGGTTGGACTGTTCACGGGGAGCGCCGTGGGCAGCTGGCTGTGGCGGTGGCGGCGTCGAGGGGAGGCCTAGGCCCTCTTAAAAAGGACGACCGCCACGGTTGTAGTCGTAAAATTGCACCCTGGAAACAACGTCGTCCACATTTAGGTCCAGGTAATAAAATGCCGCCGATTATGAACCCCCGGTATATCGCAGGCTAGCAGTAGATGGGAGCACAGAGAGTAGCTGGCGGGTGTTCATAATCAGAACGGAGTTACAAGGCGGAATGGAAGGCAAGCGTCATAGCGGTGAGGCGCAAATTAAAATACACATGAATTAAAATTACGGCAAGTGTAAAATACTGTTTAAATGTACCAGGATAACTAATTTAGGCTGTGCATTGGTTGAAACATGATGGTGACTTGCGATATTTGATCGCGGTGCGAAATGTATGAGACGCCATTTTGTAACGGTACTTTTTCCAACGCGCACAGCGGCTACATACATTACTTACATGCAAATAACACTAATAACGTGGCAATTAAATAGCTAAAAGCAAATAGCCTGACATGATCAAATTACACTACCTATAAAACACTTTCACTACTTAAAACTAGGTAACGTTTCAACACTTACCCTTACGGGGTGCAAGACGATACGGAGGTCTCGGTGACGAGAATTAACGAAAAAACTATACGGCCACAGTGCCGGAATTATTATATTATTTTAAACTTTTTCCAAAATGGGATTAAAATTTGCAAGCGCGTACGAGGACACAAAGCAGAGCTTGTGAACGCGGCTGCAGTGGTAGTGTGCGCCTCCCAGAGCGCTCGGGCGGAGAATGATCGGGAGCGCGACGCCGTGGAATAATACCGGCCGGGTAAAACTCTGACGCGAGAGTTGCAAAGCGCATAGAGTAACGAAGCGTCAGGGTGTTTGTTCGAAATACAATATTTTAATATTTGATTTATTATTTAATTCGTTCTTTTAGTTTACTGATTTGTTTTATTAATAGGATACCTAAGTTAATTATAGAATTATTTTTGTTAATAACTTTTATTTTATTTTTATTTAGTTTATTAAATGTTTATTTAATTTTAATAAACCGTTTAATTATAATTATGCATACATGTACGTGCAACGTTACAATTATTGACTTTTTTCGAATTTTAATATTTATCCATTCATTCATTACAGCCTATAAAAGGTCCACCCCCGAACATAGGTAGCTCCCATAGAATACCTCATATGAGAGATCTCTACGCTACAACGCTACACCGTGATAGTTGTTGTTATTTCCAAGTTACGTGCATTTAATTACAACTTGGTGTTGGATCCTATACACCTTAATACTCCGTCTAGGTTAGCAACCTTTTACCTATTTTAAATATTTCTACCGCCAAGCAGGATTGTATGTATTCCGGTTTTGAGGGCGAATTTTTTGGCTGTAATATATTCCAAGATAATCCACAGAGTTTACTCGGCGGTAGGTTCTTGTTTGCCGAGGAGTCCGTCTCGATATTTAATACCTTTTTCCCTATTTTTAGTTTAGGCTCGGTTAGGCTTGAGTAAGAATTAACGTCATGGCAATAATCATCATGATCAATCGCCTAAAAAGTCACGTAGACCTTTTAGAAAATAATGATATATATATACAGGGTCATTTTTAATTTACTGAAGATCTTTGGGGAATATATAATTTACATCATAACAACAACATCTGTAAGAAAAAAAATATATTTCTTCAATTTTTATTTTCATACAACAATAAAACATATTTTAATTGGAGCTTCTAAACGGTAATAGTTCTAGTTAGCAATAAAAAGCGCGTGGTGAGGGAGGGGTGGAGGGGTGTAGGAGGCGACGATACTCATTTAAACTTGACTTAATTAGTTACCTGTGTCTTCAGTCGCCTTTGATGCGCCCGCGACGCTTGTCTTTTCGTTGTGAGATTATTGTGAACGTTACCTTGTTACGATGGCTTACCGATACTCAAATGTTGAGTATACTTACCGAAATGGTGCGAATTTTAGCAATTTGCAATGATAATGTTAGTGAAGCCTGCCGTGAATATTCAAGGCGATTTCCCAACTCACGTGCACCGAGCTACGCTACGATGCTAGGCGCTACACAGCGATTGCGAGATTACGGGCAATTCCAGCCTGTATCTATCGATCGTGGTCCTCCACCGCGACGCACAGTACGTGAGCAGGAAGACGTACTGCAGTTTTTTGAAGAAAATCCAGCAGCGAGCACATATGAAGCAGCCCGACAGTTCAACGTATCACAATATTACGCATGTAGTGTCATACACAATGAAGGGAAGTACCCCTTTCACCTGCACCGTGTTCATGAACTCAGCGAAGCTGACAAACCTGCGCAATTTTGTAATTGGTTACTAGCTGCTGAACAAGCTAACATTTTATGAACTGATGAAGCAACATTTGGCAGAATAGGGCTATTTAATACGCACAATGAACACTTGTGCTATGAAAATCCACATGAACCAAGACCACATAGCTTTCAACACCGGTTTAGTGTCAATGTGTGGGCAGGCCTTATTAATACAACGTTACTGGGCCCTGTTTTCATAGAAAGATTAAATAGTGAAAGCTATCACAATTTTCTCACCGACGCGCTGCCAGAATTGTTAGAGGATATACCACTTGCATCTCTACGCAATACTTATTATCAACTTGACGGGGCACCGGCGCATTAATCTCGTCAGGTTAAAGATTATTTAAACAGAGAATACCCTGGACGCTGGATCGGACGTGGCGGGCCTTGTGCATGGCCTCCCAGACCACACCAATGGATTTTCATTTGTGGGGGCATATATAGACATTAGTGTATACTGGTCGCACACTCGAAATGTTGAAAGAAAAAATAATTTGGGCATTTGATCAAATCAAAATGAATACTCAACTTTTATCTCGTGTCGGTGAACAGTTAACTTTTAGGTATCACCTATGGATAGAGTATGGAGGCGTTTATTTTGAACGCTATGTGCGCGATACTCACCGCCATCCGCGGACGAGTACTTACCTCTAATTCTAATGTATAAATTTGTATTTTAATATTTTTATTGAACCCTTTTTTCCTAAATATTTTTATTAAATTACTGTTGTAAAATGTGTGTTAATATCTGTATTTAATTATTATAAATATTTTATCGTCATATTTGTAATTATTTTAAACCGCATCCATTTATTAAATACAACTTGCATTTAATAAATAAATAGCTAATAACACTCGACATTTAATTTGCACGTGCTGCGAACCGAAAAGGGCAGGTGGCGTATCTGACGACGCCTATATCGACGTCAATATACCTTTGGCTTGGCCTTGGTAAGGCAGGCAGTGATCGTAACAAACTATCCAAATGTTTATTAAAAAATGTCTATAAATTCGTAAACAAATTAATAAAATAATCAAATAGTTAATCAAATTGCTTTATAAAAAAAGGAGTATATGAAAAGTTAATGTAAATTTGTCATTTGGAGTGGCACCCTGGTACCATAGGCACAGTGGTGAATAGTTTAGTAGGCAGTATAAAAAAGTACTCTGTGGGCAGTAGGCACTCGCGACACAATCAGCTGAGCGCGAGCGTCGACCGGCACGTCGGCGCGTCGAAGAGGTCTTACTTTATAATTACCTATTGCTCATTTTAATATTTGTGATTTTTAAAATACAGACTTAAAATGAGTCAGACATGACAATAAAAACTTAAAAGAAGCTTTTATGTAAATGTATTACATTCCGTAAAGAGTGATCTCGCTAAAATCGTTTGTAATTATGCCACCATTATATTCCCAAAAGGTCTTTAGTATATAAGATATAATCGAATAATTATTTTTTTCAATTAAATTTTTATTTTTAAAATATCTTAAATTGCATGTATCGTGAATAAAACCATTTTTTTTTTACTTTGTCAACGTAAAGGAGGATGGCCAAATGTCTATAGGAGCTGGACTTGACTTTTTTTTTCATGTCCCAAAACAAACTATAGTTAGATTGGTTTGTTTTTATGATGTAAACACAATCACGTTTAAAAATAATATCTAAATAGCCACGATTTTTATAATAACGTCAACAATATTTTTAAGGCTGCATCAACAAAAACCTTTTACTTTTACCTTTTTTTATTTATTGATCATTTCGTATAACATCGGTATGTCAAAATTACAATCAATTCAAATGATATTAGATTACATTAGATTATTAAAATTACAAATTAAAATACATCTACATTTACATGTCAAGCAAGTCAGATAATGAAAATATCATGTATTATTTTTCTATATTACAGAAAGCGTGATTCAAAAAGTATGTTTTTGTCACTTGTTGAAACGCGTTTAATGGAAGTCTTGTTATTTCTAAAGGCAATTTATTGTACATTTTGATTTTTAACGAAAAACCTTGCTTGGATGCTTTATCCGACTGCGATGTTGCCTAAAAGTGTAGTTAGCGATAAGTGAGGAGGATAATTAGCGATCTCGTTTCCATTTATATTTTTATATATAGAACATCTCTCAAAGCGTACCCTACGTATGCGCATCATACTCCTAGAGTTCGATGTCAAAAAGGGCCATCTGTCAAACCGTCTCTTGAAGTTGACAGTTTCGGCGACAAATTATGACCGATAATTCAATAAAAACTACACCTACATATATTGCACTAGATTGCACAGTATGTAGCGTAAAAACAAGTATGGCGTAATTATTATCACACGAAGTCTTTCCCGAAAGATTTCAAGGCTTTTTGTAGTTTGATCATTTCAATTCTAGCAGAAGAGAGTTAGTCGCTGGATACCTACTGTCTTTCAGTCTTCAATACTAAAGTTGCATATGTATTGAAAAATCGAGTTATGGTAGGTTACGGGAGTAAATGAAGTGTAATGGTGGAATTTAGGAGTACTTTAATGAAATAAGTAGGCTAGACAAAATTACTTTTATTCATCATCTTCTTACAACTACAACATCAAGGAGTGATGCTGGCACTAGCGATATTGTCGGCTGATGCCTGGTCCACCCAAGGTACCACACAAGCGTCATAACATGTGCACAGCACCCAACTGTTCTTCTACCTACTAAACAATTACAGCAATACTCTATTATAGCTTCCCTTCCAGACACATTATTTTCAATTAATATATAAACATAATATACTTTTCTCGAAATGTGTCTGGATTTGATTTTGCTTCTTATAAGTGAATTATGTCCACTTCCTCTCAAACAATACTCTGTTACATTAATGTTTTCTCTGCTTATTTCAATTCGATACCCTCCATGTAACCCGACATGTTCACTATAATAGGACCTTGCCTGTTGAATCTGATATGTCCTAGGGCAAATAATATAACTTCACTATATTCTAGACGGGGGAATGTAATATTAGTATTGGAATGAGCTGTAATACTAGTAAAATCGGATGTTCGTCTATTGATATTCATACTATTTATAAAATCAGATAACTTATTATTTAATGGAAATCGTTCTCTAATCACATTTATGATTTGCTCAGCATCATTCCTGTTTTTTAATCGAACACTGAATTTATTTAAAAGGCTTGCTGCTATGGAAAACATATGCATCATATGAACAGTTTTATTAAAAAAATCTTGCCGGAATATTTTAAAGTCTTGTTTGAAGTACCCGTTAACAACTTCCACCACCCATCGGCATATGGTCACACAACGACACCTGTTAGCCTGCTCAGTGGTGAGCTGATGTTCACTCTCAAGCAGGGATTCAGGCATATATGTTCTGTAGCTGCAAGCCTCTAACAAACTAATCGAATCTCTAAATCCCCTGTCTAGAATAAAAACATCGTTATTTTAAAAGTATTGTCTGAGAGGAGAGTTTTCATCTCTGAAAAGAGACTTCATTATATCGGCATCAGTTGTGGTAGCTTTGTATGGGCCAAAGCAGTCTACAATGTAGCCATTAGGCGTCACCAGCAAAAATGGTTTTAAAAAGTTTTTGTATTTATGTAAGGAATGTTGTACTTTTGGAACATAAAATCAGAATTTTTGTTTATAAAAATATACGTCCCATCACATATAATTATCGCATTATCATTATTTTGTTTATGAATTGCATTTGAAATCATTAAATTGTGTTGTAACAATTGCTCACGGGATATGTGTTCAACTACCAGATTTCTAGGCACAAAATCTTGTACCAATATTTCCTTAACCTTATCCATTAATTTGTCTAATGTTCGCCTTGGAAATATTAATAACTGAGATAACCGGTCATCTGATTCAACAGTTCTCATCTTCATTAGAAGAGCATCTAAACCTAAAATGCCTCTATTTGTTTTTATAAGATGCGGCTTTCATAAAAGTTCAAATTGTTGTTTATTCATTCCGAGCCAATAATGAAACAGATGCTCATCAAATCTTTCAACACTTTCCATACTCGAGAAATCAAGAAATGTGTTGAAAGCATTTATAAAAGAAAGAGCAGTTCCACTTGTTCAGCCGTAAATGTTCTCAAACTATTTTAAGAATTGAACAACACATCCCAATCAGTACTAAATAAATGTATGTTCTATACAAATATGAGCGTTTATAGGTAAGTAATATTTGTGTTTGCTGAGAGTTGTTGCTCTTAGAGGGTTAGACATTCTATGCAAATCTGTGTTCTGGCAAACAGAAAAAACACAATGTGCTACAGTGTTTGCAGCTCGTCTATACTGTGGCAAACTAATCACCCTAGGTACTACGCCATCTTGCTGGTCGGTATTTGGTTCTTGGGGTTGAGGCTCTGGCTCCTGCTCCAGCTCTGGCTCTGCCTGCTGCATATTACGTGTTGCAACTCTCTTGAGTCTCAGCCAACAGGGATGACAAACATGGTCTGTTGAAGTTACCTAAAACAACCGTACAGCCTTGTCTTAATATAAATGTTTTGGCTCATTATTACTAAACCCGAGCAAATAAGACACATTTTTACAAAACAATATAAAATTGCAGTGATAAATTCACTATAACTTTGATACCAAGACAAAACAAAAAAAGTACAAAATAAAAAGATAATTATTACCTGCCGTGGGGCAAATCTATTTTCAAGCTCAACATGTATTGCTTGTAGCAACTGATTCTGGATTCTCTCTCATAATAAGGTCACGTTTACGATTCCTCAGAGGACTTTCACAAAGTATACATACATGCTTGTGGCCACGGAAAGATGAAGCACCAGGTTCGTTAGGTAACCCGGAGTTGACATGCTATATTGCCAATTGCTGATATATACTTTATATATCAGCAATTGGCAATACATACTATTATGTATTGGGAAAACAAAGAGATCAATTAGAACCCGCGTAAAAGAACACATAGCTGACGTGAAGCATCAACGTTCCGGGAAGTCTGCAGTTTGTGATCATATCATAGATGGCCCCAAACATTACATCAGATTTGATAGACCACAAATCCTCGCGAAAGAACATCGATTCCTACCAAGGATGATACGTGAGGCTATTGAAATTAAAAAACATCCTAATTTCAATAGAGAAGGAGGCTGGGTACTACCACCTGCTTGGGATCCTATAATTAATAAAATTAAAACTAAACCCAAGCATACCACTGCAAGACTTCAAAACACAGTTAGTTCATTCTGCGTAGATCGGACCAAAGACAATAGTTAAAAAACTGAAGGTACTCCGGGTTAACTTTGACATTGGGACGTCAGTCACCTCAGTTCCCCGTGACCATGGGTGGTGGAAAGCACCCGTAACGTCGGGTATTAAAAATAAAAATAAATAAAACGCGATAAAATCCGTAAAAGTAGTTTTAATCAATGTATATATAGTGTTCGCATAAATATAAGAAATCATTAAGAATCCACTACATAATAAATGAGCATAGTAGTTGATTTGATGTTTACATACTAATTGAATTGAATTAAAATTAACAACTATACATAAAAACGTGAAAAATTATAGTCTTTGAACACCAGGTCTTTTCATACACGAAATGAATCGTAATTAGATGCGTTCTGAAACTATTATTTGAAATAATTTTGAACAGTTACAAAAATAGAAATAAATGGATAACTTTTTTGTGGCTACTTAGAGAGATATTTCTTGTGTATTTTAAGACCTTAAACAACAAGGGTATTTTACATAAATATTTCATATTGGGACGCTATCATTTCGTTGTCAGGTACGATTTGGCCATCCTCCATTGTGTAGGCAAAAAACTACATTTTCCTCGATTCAGATTGAAATTGAAGGTGTGGTGTCACCCAAGTTTTGTGCGATAACAAGCCCCGCGCTTACGTCAAATTGAATGAGTAAAGCCGGCCACAGTCGAGCATGTGCCTGCTTTACTTCCATATATCAGTCGTGTCACTGACCAAATTGACTAGATCTTGAATCGTGTTTTCAATTAAACATATTTCAAGCCGCCGAAGAAGGTTAGTCAGTTTTTACCATAAGCCAAGTGTAATCTCCCTCTGCAAGATGCAGCGGTGTACAAGATTGATTGTGAATGTGGTCTCTCTTACATAGATCAAACTAAACGATCTATAAAAACCCGCGGTCATGAAGACATAGCTGATGTGAAGAATCGAGGCTCCGGGAAGCCTGCAATCTGTGAACACGTACAGGATCGCCTCCGTCTCGACAACTACAGAGGACTCATTTCTGGTTGGTACACCCCATCATTAAAGGGAGGGCTGAATCGGTCGCGTTAGCTCTTCTTAGTTAGCGTTAGTTCTTCTTTAACTGTGATCTGCCCTATCCCGATCTCGCTTGGCGGTCTTTTTCTAGACCATTACGGACTCAGAAATGCTCTCTATGCCAAAATCCCGCTCAGCATTGCAAAAACGACTGTTGGCAGGGTGAAGTTCCAACTGATTGGCTCACCAGGATCGTACATTCCCGTTCCCACACTAGACACACCTCGAGCATATGGGTCGCAGAATTCTGATCCTGCCCACCACAGAAATAGAAATAGAAATAGAAACTTTTTTATTCAATGTAGATTATAAAAATACTTATTGAAAGTCACTTTTTAATTTACCACTGGTTCGCAAAAGAAACCTCTGTCCTGGGAAGAACAAGCAAGAAACCCAGCGGGACTATTTTTTTTTTAATAATAGCTTACAATCATGTTTACAATCAACAACACAAGACAAATTAGAAATAGCTTGGTAGCGATCACCCTTCCCAGGGGTTATTATTATCTATAAATTCCTTAATATTATAATAACCCTTTTTATACAAACTTACACACAGTAGAAGCAGTTCGCTATTGCTTCGCCACCGATCTTATAGAGATAATCACTGAAGCACCCGTGCCCGGTAATTATCTGCGTAACTCTGTAGGTCTGTAGGTGTGTTAAGGCTTCGGAGACTATCAGAATTTTTTAAACGAGCATGGGGCTCACCTGATGTTAAGTGATTACCGCCGCCCATGATCAACCGCAACACCAGGGGAATTGCAGGAAATTATTAAGCTCTTTTCTTGAAGGTCCCCAGGTCGCATCGGTCCGGAAAAATCACCGGTGGTAAACTATTCCACAGAGAGGTTGTACGCGGAAGGAAACTCCTTTTGAAACGTACAGTGGTGGACCGCCAAGCATCCAGATGGTGTGGATGGTATCGGGACGTTTGCCGCGTAGTACGTTCACGAAATTTGGCGGCTGGGATTAATCCGAACAATTCCTCAGAGCACTCTCCATGGTATATTCGAAAGAAAATGCAAAGGGATGCAACATCTCTTCGCAATGCCAATGAATCGAGCCGATTGGAAAGCACTCGGTCGTCGACGATTCGAGCCGCTCTGCGCTGGATGCGGTCAAGTGGAAGGAGCTGGTACTGGGGAGCCCCAGCCCAGAGATGGGAACAGTATTCCATGTGCGGCCGAACCTGTGCCTTGTAAAGTTGCAGGCGGTGTGCCGGCATGAAATACTACGCTGGCATGTGGTATGTCCTGGTAGCACTCCTGCTTATAGCATGATGCTATTTTACAGGAGCGACCAATCCATGGCTGAGATTTGCCTCCAATAGGCACCACAGAGGAAGGAATAAAAAGTTCCATACCCTGAAGTACCACATTAGCGACAGAATCCGCAACAACGTTGGGATCGCCCAGCGAGAAACAAACCCGCCCCCAAGGGTAGGATGCAAAGAAAGACCGCATCCAATTCCAATCGGCTGACCTATAGTGCCAAACACGGCGGCAGCCTGCATAATGCAACCGCGATTTCAGCGTGAGTGGCACCACACTCCGGACAAGACAATGGTCCAAGGAGCCTAAAAGAGCATCGACGGAAATCTGATATCCGTCCGGGTGAGAGGTCAGCAGAAGGTCCAACAGGAAAGGTGCATGATCCTCCACATCTGGAATCCGCGTAGGCGAAGTAACCAGTTGTGTCAGACCATATGCCAAGGCAAAATCATGAACAGATCTCCCCGCATGATTGGTTAAACGTGAACCAAGCCATTCGGCGTGATGGGCGTTAAAGTCGCCGAGGATCACGATCTCTGCGGAGGGGATCTGCTGTAGCAACGAATCTGCAGCCATTTGAACGTGGTCGAAGAGTCGGTCTGTTTCGGCATTACCGCTATGGGACCTATAAAGGCACCCGTAGACGCGCGGTTGGTCGTCGCTGTCTACGCGTAGCCAAAGGATGGACAGGTCCGAACCTTCAAGTCTGCGCAGGCGTCGAGAACAGATGTCCTCTCTGACGTAAACGCAAACTCCAGCCCGAGGCACAAAGGAGTGTTCCAGTTTGTACCCCGGGTAGGATAGATACGAAACATCAGCCGGAGAGGACACCTGCGTCTCGGTCGGAAAGAGCAGAGCCGGCCTCGCCGTCTCGAGATGGTAGTGGACGGCGTTTAGGTTAGAGTGAAGTCCCCTGATACTGCAGAAATTCACAGACAGCGTGGCAGGGGTCGCCTTGGTCTTGTTGCTCCGTTTGCCCCGAGCAGTTGTAGTCTTGAGCGAAATTTTGCCCCCCCCCCCCCCCAGAATACGCGTGGCAGCCTGAGCACCCACGCTCAGAAGTGGAGAAACATAGTCGTGGATGCTCAGCGAGGGATTCTCCAGGGGTGCTGGTACCCTCCTGGCGTAGTCTATCATTTAATTCCGCTACCATGTTGATGGGGGGGGGGGGATTTGGGCCTCCGGCCACTTGCACTCACCAGTCGAAACGCGAAAGCATAGCTTCCACTTCACGCCGGTATTCTGTGAGGTCGTGGTACCACCCCGGTTTGAGCCGGCCCATACGTGCAACAGCAAAGCTGCCGCGTGGCTCTACCACTGATGCGATGCTCCAGTGATGCGTTTGCATGCATAGCATTCCTCGTAGAGTCGAGTGCGCCATATCGCCAAAGCGTTCGGTTGCTCCTGCGTTATTATATTATATAATTGATTCGATCGCCTCATCTGGCTAGCTATCACCGGACAGTTGAGAGCAATCCGATCGTACCCCTAGACTTACCCTGTAGAGTGCAAGATCCAGAGGGAGATCAAACGTGGGGTTTGATTACCCTCTGGATTTTCCTACTAACTTGCCCCATGTACAGAATGTAACTGTCGCAGTCCCGTGTCACTAGATTGACTGTTTTAACCTAACTCGCCTTCACTTTTATAATAAAAAATTAAGGTTTTAAGTAACTTACAGGCATATCGCTTAATTTTCTAAAACCATTAAATGTAATTACAAGGGTTGTGTAACGAATATTGATAGGGAAAGCTCTTATTAGATCTAACTAGATATAACTAAGTAATGTTTGGACCTGTTTCTACCTGTTTGGACCAAAAGCCCTCAGAGATTAGTCCTGAAGGTTTTTGGGACAAAAAAGTGTGCCTTTTTAAATTATGTTTGCATATAGGATCCTGCTTAGAACATATAGCTCAGGGGACAAGCAACAACTTTTATAATTTCTAGATGCACGAGGAGATCGGGGTCAATACCCACTGGCTTCAAAATTTTTGTTTTTACCGTTTGTTCGGCGAAAGAAATCATTATGAAGATAATTTTCTTAACTTGCTTTACTTCACAACAGTGTCAAATGAAATTTAAAAAGTATCAGTGGAAAGACTTCTATTTTTAGTGAAGGTTCTTTGAACAAGAAGGTCCAAAACCCTTTCAGATGAGAAATATGACTCTGTACAGTTTGGGACAAATAAAGGTAGGCTGTTATTTCAAAATGAAATATTGATTTAAAAAAGAATAAACAGAAGCCTTTTGTATAATTTTTTAATCTACTTGGAACACAAAAGATCGATAATTACCAGTAATAACTTACTCGTAGTTAATAATACAGTACCCGGATGACATTACATTATTTTCAGATTGGAAATTACATTTAGGTACAAATTACATACTGATGAATAATATTTTTTGATCTTATTGACATAATAGAAAAAACTGAATTGGTTATTTGAATAAAAAATCATGAGTGCAATTAGTTTAATTAAAATTTTCGTATTTTTAAAAAATACTAAAAAAAAGGGCTCGAAATAATTGATTTTCTCACAAAAGAAGGGAACTTGAAAAAAAAGGAAAAAAAATCGGACCGAAGACAGGACGCGAACCGAGGCATCACGATTTCGCGACCGCTCGGTATCCACTTGAGCTATTACGATCATTAACACTGTGTCAAAATTTACCTTCATTTTTTCATTGCCTGAAAACACGGACATAAAGACTTTTTCTAAAAATAAATCCTAGCTAGATCGATTTATTACCTCCGAAACATCCAGGACTCTAAATTTTATGAAAATCGTTGGAGCTGTTTCCAAGATTCCGATTATATATAAATATATATACAAGAATTGCTCGTTTAAAGGTATAGGAATAGGATATAGGATTTTATTCGATGCACGCTCGCATGCATGCGAATCGCAAAAGTCCAAATTGAATAATATTATATGTTAAAATTTAGACATTCAATAATTTTACTTAAAGGTATTAAAATTTAATAAATATACACTGCATACATCAAACATCCATTATAGGCTATCAGAAGTCGACTGCTAAACATAGGCCTCACCCATATATTGCCTCATATAGGGGATATTTATCAATGAATGCTTATTCTTAACAAAAACAAACTTTAAAATTGATTATGTTTTACATGATTAAGCAAGCTGTTTGTTAACACAAACAAGATTTAATAACTGATTCTAGAGCTGAGGCATGTTCGCTTTCCCTTGGGATCTGCATTGAGATTGAATTTTAATTGTAAACAATGAAACAATATAATTTCACTTGATTAATGTACAGAAATCCTTTTTTATTCTATTACAAACCAGTGTTTGACTACTAATCCACCTGATGAAGTGATGATGCAGCTAAAGATGGTAAAGCGCACAGACTTAGCTTAAAAAGCCTATTCGGTCTTGCCCTGAAGACATAGATTTTCTTCTTCTAAATAAAACGTTACCTCTACTTTCTCCTGTATCGTGGGGGCAGTTTACAAACATAAATTGCACAAGGACAAACATCCAGACTCGGAACAATTATTTGTAGGCCATACAAACACTTGTTCCGTGCGGGATCTGAACCCGTGACCCCCCCAGCGCAGCCACTCATTGCAAGCCACTGCGCCACGGAATCGTTAATAGATATTATATTCAGATGGAAAGACAGATGCTGGCAGATTATTTCACTTGTGGCGCGACGACAGCACCGCCACATTTACTGTAGGTACGCATCGTGAACGACGAAACAAACCGATTTCGTTCGAATGTATGGTAATTCGAGAGAGAGATTCAAGAGAGAGGGAATGAGTAATGTAATTCCTGCGCAAACTTTCCGTAATGAATCCTAGAGTGAGAGTTCCGTAATGAATCCTAGAATCGTAGAGCGTAAAAGTAAATTTTACACTCTACGCTGTTGAGTATATATGTAGCGCCAGTCTTGAAAAGCAATTATTATTATTAGTTCACACCAGAGGTAGCGATTGCAGAAATTCATCAACAGTTAAGAGATTTTCTTACAAATTCTCCGATTTTCAGACATGAACTTTTCCAACTAATGTTGAATTTTACTATAGTAAATCAAATTAATAACTGAAAAAAAAGATATCTCAGGATAGTCATTCTGAGTGCTGTAATATGTCAACTATATTTGCTAAAATTATTTCGATACAAAAAAACATTCACATGCGAATATGTGTTAATAGCTATGTAGATTTTAAATTTTGTAACCAAAGATCCTAATAAAATAAAGAAAAAAATAAAAACGAAGTAAACTTTGTTCTTCGGCTATATCAATTCTGTTTTCAATGTATTTGTAGGGAAAAATTATAGACACCACGATCGCATACAACTGATTATGTGCTGTTACTATAGAAGTTCGCTATAATTCACTAGATATTTTAATTAAAATAATATTGGCTTGCATCTCAATCTGAATCGAACAACGTTTTTTTTATATAGGCTAAGGGTGACAAGCAAGCATACAGTCCACCTGATGGTAAGTGGATGCTATGGCTCATGGACATCTACATATATCCTCGATAACGAATCAAAATGCAGATGCTTCGTTACCCTTGAGGACTAAGATGGAATGCCTACTTTCTAGTGAAAAGTGGTCTCCAGTTTTTTACATATTATGAAATACAGCTGCACTAAGGTGCTATTTTACGTAGGTTTTCTCTGTGTATCCTTTGGAGTCGGCCCATTTTTGTTGCAACAATAAAATAGCTGCAGCAAGGCTCTACCTCATATAAAACCTGTAAACATATCTCAGAATGTAAAAACAAAAACATATATTATCAATACGCAGGTAAATCTGATTTTTTCTGGCATTATACGCGCTCCTAATTCCAAATGTTTTATAAAGTGAGTGTAAAGATGTCAATAAAACCTAATATGTCTAAATCAAGTATATTCCAAGTCTATGGTCTAAATCTATATTTTAATGTCAGAGTACATACCTGAGTTTCTTAAAAGACCGACTATGTGCCTGTTATTATTTTTATCTCTTTGGTTTAATAGCCTATTATAAAAATGAAAATGTATGTCTTGAGAAGTATGAAAATGTACGAAATGAAAGTCTTGAGAAGATATACTAGAGGTTAAATCATTGTAGAAAATACTAGTTATCAGGAAATACTAAATAAAAATAGAACAAAAAAGTAACTGTCTTTATACGTCTCACAGTTGGGCACACATCTCCTCTGATTCGCAAAGGGTTATAGAGGCATTAATCTACCACGCTGCTCTTCCTTGAGTTACTGGGCTTTACATGTCACCAAAATATGGTTATCCTTAGATATACAGGTTTTCTCACGTAGGTTTTCTTTACCGTTGAACATGTGGTATATCAGCACTTAAAATAGCAAGTAACCATTTCATTTGTACTCGCGGATATCGAACCCGGGTCGTTTGCGTACTACGAAATATACGGTGAGCACTTAAATCTTGAGCTACCACAGCTCAGGACACAAATCTATAGTAATATTAAACTAAGATATGTCACTAAATTATGCGTAAACGTTCCAATATTATAAATACAGCACGAACTGAAATATGTAAATGCAAAGTAAATAGATTGATATCGATTGTACGTAGCAAACGTAATGGCTCCTACGGGCGTGAAGTAAGAACGCTTCAAACATATGGATTTTTTCTCAACGCTTGTCTTAATTATTCACTCATAAATTTCCTTGAATCTATTTAAATTACCGATTACATAATTTATTTTTTATTTTATTCTCTGTGTATTAACTTTCTTTGTAATTTTATTTGTAATTCGGTACAAAGTTTACATATGATACAATGTTCGTTAAATATTGAGGTTAGTGAAATACAATACTCGTACTAATTCTGCGACTATTGTTAAAAAGATTGAAGATTGTATATAATAAAATCTGATTTGAAGCGAAAAAATAATATTGGTAGTCACATAAATGAGAACTCATTTGGAAGACATATTCAATTTCACTCAATCTACATTTCGGCTTCTTCAAAGACATTCTACTATAATAACGACTGTTATTGGTAAAAAAGGAAAGAAACGATTGAAAGGCTTATGGATTTATTTGGTTTTATTCATACGTATGTTATACGGTTATATAATTTCGAAAAACAACTTGTCATAATATTATTAGTTTTAATTATGATATTAAATTATAACAATTCCTTAATTATATAGAGGTAATGGGCCGGCCACATAACTCGAAGAACCGACACCCGATGGGGAAGAAAGGTTCTCGAGTGGCAGCCCATATCGTTAAGTGAAGAGAGCTCAGGACCGAGCATTGTGACATTTCTTGTGGGAGGCCTGTGTACAGCAGTGAACTTGTGAAGAGCTGTAATGATGATGATGGTGATACTATACCATGGTATTAAATAAGCGATGCCAGTTATAAAATATTGTTTATTATTATTTTCAAAAAGCGACGAGTTAAAGTAAAAACTATAACATTAGTTCGGATACGAACAAAGGATATTACGTTTGACATAAAAGACATCAAGTGGCAACTGGCTAACTGGGTAACCCTCGCTTGGTCGGTGCGTCTCAAAGAATATTGAAACCCAATTGCGGTTTTATACGGACTAATGTATTCCAATTAAATATTAGTTGGTACATATAGGTAACACAAGGTAGCGCTACTATTACCAAAGTAAAAAAAAAGATATTTTGTTAGAAACTTTAAAAATCATCAATACTCGTATTTAATAAACAGTAGATAATATATCGAAATAAGTTTGTGGTTACGAGCAAAAGCTGATATATTTCTAAAATTTAACTTTAAAAGATTAAAAATCTATCTTTTACTAACAGAGTAATTCAATCCTAATGTAATTGTAACAGAAATATGATGGAGAGAAAAATATTGTATAACCAAACTTATACAGCAATTTATATAAGTTAGGTTAAACATATACATAACTCCTCCCCTGGCTCAAACACATCCAGAAATCCTTGTGCTGAGGATCAAGTTATTCAGCATTTACGTGGTAGAGTAATGCTGCACCTATATTATAAGTATAGTTTTAGCACGAATGGGTCATGTGGGCAATATGGTGGTTAAATGTTATTTGTGCCACGTATCTTAATTTTTTATATTATAGGTATTGTTACGAGCTTGAGGTTCGTGACAATAAAAATTGTCGATAAAATTACCTAAATTAACACTTTAATTTACTTTACACAAATTAAAGTTAAAACACTAATAAAATACATATAATATGAATACATATATTAAACACACTAATTCACTTAATTCCGCTCCGAAGCTTCGCTTGTGTCGCCGAGTTCAAATCTGTCTCGATCGCATCTTGCGCCACCTATTTATTTAAATTAGCAAAATATCCGGAATGTTCAAGTAAACACGCGCAAGGTACTGAGAGTTCGAGTATAGATTTTCTAGAAACTTAGTTCTTCGGATGGCGTTGTCGGTTGAGAGATCTGTGATGTCATTTTCTGCAACGCTCTACTCGCTCTCGTTCCTGACACTAGATGGCGCTAGTATATCGTCGACTGGAGCGCGTAACACTGCCCCCTCCTAAGACATGCTCGTCCCGAGCATTATCGGTCCCATGATAACGCGCCAAGCGATCCACATGGACGATCTTAGGAGTCCCTCTTGCGCCTTTCTGTAACGGCTCCGCAATGTCAAGGGCTGTCCTATCCCGTGGTGCACCAACATTGTACAATTTCGGTGCTCCTCTACTACGTGTCTGAGGTCCCCGCACGGTCGCACAACTTGTACATGTACGACACCAATCCTCGACATCGTCACGATAATGGACCCAGTAAAACTGTTCTCGGACCTTCAGTAGAGTTCGTTTAACTCCCAGATGGACTCTTGAACGACCATTATGGCACAGCTGTAGAACATTCGGCACTTTAGTTTTAGGGACAACCATTTGCAAACGACAGCTGTCTCTTCGACCATTGTCCCATTTACGGCACAGGACTCCATCCTGAAGCAGCAAGCTGTCCCATTGGGCCCAATAGCTTTTCGTGGTTGAACTCATCGCTGAGACGTCCCTCCACTTAGGCTTGGTAGCACGGGCCTTCATCCATCCCAGAATCGGCTTGATGTCCGGATCTTCCTGCTGTGCATGTAGTAAGCTGTCCTTCCACACGTTGCTGAGGTGGTCTGTCCTGAGCATCCTCACGGATACCACTTCCTTACTCTCTTGCCTACTACAATGGTTGCAATCTTCAGGAAAAGGTCTTCTTGACAATGCATCTGCGTTGCCGTGAGATTTCCCGCTGCAGTGTCTAATAGGAAAGTCGTATTCCTGCTGCTGCTGGGCGGTGCTGTTAGCCGCACTTCCTATCTGAGACCGTTCACCTTCCCTTCCTAGGGTGTGCTTAGGGCAGCTGGACCGAAGGTGGCCCCTTTCCCCACAGCCATAGCACCCAGGGCTGTATCTTTTATTGTGGTCGCGAGCCGTAACTGCTGTAACCTCCCTAGCGTGAGGTGAACGTTGATCCTGTCGCCGCCAGGCAGTGCCGTTAGCTGCACTACCCTCTCGAGATCGATCAACTCTCCTTTCCACGGTTCGCTTAGGGCAGCTGGATCGAAGATGGCCCTTTTCCCCACAGCCATAGCACCTAGGGCTGTATCCTCTGTTGCGGTCGCGAACTGTAGCTGCTGCAACCTCCCTGACGCGATGGGAATGATGATCCTGCCGCACGGCTTCTACCTCCAGTGCATGGGCCAAGGCGTCCTTAAGCGTCTCGTGGTGCCCGAGCCTCACAGCAGCTCTGACTTCCAGGTCGCGGATGCCGTCGATGAATGTCTGCATCAGGTTCCCTTCAATGAGCGCAGGTACAGACTGGTATGCTTTACGAACCATCTTCTCCACCTCAAGGGCCCACTGCTGCAGGTTTTCGTTGCTGCGTTGCACGCGATCTTTAAGCTGCGCGCGAAAGACGTGTTCAAGGTGAGTGTCACCATATCTCGCCTCCAAGGCCTCAAGAAGCTGCTCATAGGTCACTTTCTTACCGAGAGCTTCCAACACAGTTAAGGCTTGGTCGCGCAGGCCTAGGGTGAGTGCAGTCATGGCTTGGCTTTTATTCCAGCCGTTCGCCTCCATGACGGCCTCGAACTGGATTTTGTAGGCCGACCAGGAAGAGGTCCCGTCGAACGGCGGCACTTTGAATCCACGTAGCGAAGGTGCTGCAGCTACTACGGGAGCTGTAGTTCCATCCCCAAGTTTGAGGTCGTTTAGCGTTTTCTTCACGTCAGCCATCACGTTGTCAACCCGATTGTTCACATGGTTGATTCGGGTTTCATGTTCTTCGATTCGGGTTTCAGCTTCCGACAGGCGGTTGTCGTGTTGAGCAACCCTATCCTTCACCTGCCTTATCTCTTTCCCAAAGGTAGCGTGAAGGTCCTTCATGAGGAGCATCTGCTCTTATGACCGACGAGCCTGTTCCGCCTGCTGACGGGCCTGTTCCTCTTGTCCACTCTGCAGCTGCTCTTTCAACTGACGGACCTGTTCCTCCTGTCGGCGAGCCTGTTCCTCCTGTCGGCGAGCCTGTTCCTCTCGTCCGCGCCGCAGCTGCTCCTGTAGCATGGCCATCAGAGCACCTAAGTCAGGTGCCACAGATGTAGAAGCTGCTGACGGACCGGCTTCCGTGGCCGGCGGCTGGCCCTCAGACATCTGCGGCGTTGCACCACCAAATCTCCTCTGGTCCGTCTCCTGCTGGCGTTGACTTCGGGTACGGACACCCTCCGTTTCCTCCTTGGGTAAAATCGGCATTATTTTATCCCACTTCTGACACCAATTGTTACGAGCTTGAGGTTCGTGACAATAAAAATTGCCGATAAAATTACCTAAATTAACACTTTAATTTACTTTACACAAATTAAAGTTAAAACACTAATAATTAAACACACTAATTCACTTAATTCCGCTCCGAAGCTTCGCTTGTGTCGCCGAGTTCAACTCTGTCTCGATCGCATCTTGCGCCACCTATTTATTTAAATTAGCAAAATATCCGGAATGTTCAAGTAAACACGCGCAAGGTACTGAGAGTTCGAGTATAGATTTTCTAGAAACTTAGTTCTTCGGATGGCGCTGTCGGTTGAGAGATCTGTGATGTCATTTTCTGCAACGCTCTACTCGCTCTCGTTCCTGACACTAGATGGCGCTAGTATATCGTCGACTGGAGCGCGTAACACTATATAATTTTTTTTATTCATGTACCATAAAAATGAAGTGTTTCGTATGGTGAAACGAGAGTGGAAGTCGTGCGTGTGAGACGATTCGAAATGACACTAAAACTAGCACGTAAACGCGGCTCAGAAGGGAAATCGGTCTGTAGTTCTTCATGAGAACGTTGTCGCCTTTTTTGAAAAACAATATCACCGCACTTCTGCTCCACGCCTCTGCAGTAGTGCCACCATGGAGGACGGAATTGAAGAGCTTCTGAAGGACTTTAAGTATTTCACCAGCTTTCAGAAGCACCACTGTAATTTCATCCTCGCCTGGGAACGTATCACGTTTAAGGTGCTGGAGGGCCATTCTTAACTCGCTTAGACTGACGTCCGGGATATTATCGGAATCGTGTCGGATAAGACTTTCTCTTGGATCGTTACTCACACTTGCGTTGGGAGGATAAGTGCCAAACTGTTTTATTATTGTACATTAATGTATGTATAGCAAGTCAAGCCTTTAAACGTGGTGTACTGTCGATATCAGACGACGATCGTAGTAGCCGGGCGCTTGACGTCATACATGGAACCAGTTGCAGTATCTGGCGGTTACATCATCTCCCTTTTTAAAAGCTCTGCCTTTAAGCTGTTTCTTCTACTTCCAGGAATGGGCATATTTTATTAAGGGCTCGTCTGATTGTGCTCCTTGAAATATAAATGTCTGCCACCTGGTGACGGTAACTGGGTAAATATTCTCTACTCTTCCGAGAGGTGATTTAAGTGGAGGCATTGCATAGTCTTTGATGAGCACCAGTTGACCAGGCTTGATGTCGGGTTGCTTCTACTGACATTTGTTGCGTTGCTGTAACTCGCAAATATACTACTCCTGGTTCCATCTGTTCCAGAAATGCTGTCTTGCTTGTTCGAATTTTGCAAATCGGTGTAGGCGATTGGGTTGTCAAGCTGCAGATTTGGTGCTGACAATGATGCCAGTGGCCTCCTGATTAGAAAGCGTCCTGGAGTGAGAGGTGACAAATCGCTTGGAGTAGATGATAAGGGGACAAAGGCCTTGAGTTTAATATTGCCACAATCCATGCAAAAAGAGTCAAGATCATTGCTCTTTTTGCAAACACTTTCAAACGTCAAATACTGTGCCATAACACTCTTTTCATATGATACTTGGCTGATTTCACAGCTGTTTCATATAAGCCACCAATGTTTGAGCATACGCCGGAGAAAAACTAAATTTAATGCTATCGTTTACAAAAGTGTTTGACATAAAGGCAGATAAATCATCGAAGGTAGGTACACGGCGGTATACGGTGCGGTATACAACGGTTGGTGCGACATTGTCATGTTAATAGTCATTTTTTCCATTATTAGCCCCGCCTAATACATCTAATGGGCTGAACTCCAAGAAAAATACTCGAAGAAATCTCATCCGGCAGTAGATATCGTAATTCATGTGGATGACGATGATGACTCTGATGATTCTGATGTGGAATTTTATTGTAAATAGTTTTAGATTTAACTTAAGTTATAACTTATTATTTTTATATTTATTTTTAATATAAATTGTTACATTCCAAACATTTGTACCTATAGTTTTTTTTAATACACAGATGCGTAATTAATAATTTATTTTAAATCATTATTATTCTTATTTTTGTAATACGTTGTTATATCTATTTTTTCTTTTTTATCAGTAACCCATATAATGACAAAACTAAATACACTATCGATAACGCTTATCGACAACAATAATACGCGTTACTATGCTCGCCCCTAAAGCCCGTGAGTGGGCGAAAGAGAGAGCGAAATACTCCGATGATTTATGACCCAAACTGCACGGACAAAATAATTCTAGTATAGAAATAGCGTAGCTTTTTGAATAGTGAGTCAGTGAATACGTAATTGAGTAATAAAAATGTCACTTTTTAGACCTTAATAATCCAAAAACTATAATAGGTTTATTCATAAAATTTGTTCATCAAGGTATTCAAGGGGACTTTATTAAACACCCCCTAATATACAAGTGTATAAGTTTATTAGTTTTTGATTTATGGGGTTTCGAAAATGCCCTGAAATGGTTTGTGATATAACTGCCGTGTGTCTAGATATTATGTCGCATTTGGCAAAGCATTAACTAACTTTGGCGTGATTTAGATGAATTTTGCAAGATAGCTGGATACGAAATCATTTTTTAGATCAAAAAAATAAAGCTACCAACAATTGATCATAACATAACATAAACACTCACGCCTGTCACCTAGAGGGGTAGGCAGAGACTTCAGACTTCCATTTGGCATGATCCTGACACACCTCTCTCACCTCCTCCACATTCATATACCTACGCTTTTCGACTCTTTCATTCACTTCTGCAACATAAATTTGCTTTATCACTCTTTCCTCATTCATTCTTTCTACATGAACAATCGACCGAAGTATTCCTTTCTTAATCCTGGTCACAGCATCACCTTGCAAACCACGCTCTTCTTTTATCACACAATTTCTCACCCTGTTACTCAGATTCAGCCCTAACACACTCCTTAGCGACCGCATTTCTACTGCATTTATTCTACTCTCGTGCTTCTTCTGCCACGCCCAACTCTCACTACCATCCGTTAAAGTAGGGACTAACACATCATTTTCAATTGCTATACGTGTCTTTTTTGACACATTCTGACTTTTTGCAATACAATGTAAAGCCCCATTTATTCTATTTTCTGCGTTCATTCGTTCGAGTTTATATCCTTGTAATATCTCTCATCCCTGCTGATCATCTATCTTTTTAATTCAAAACTCATCCAATGCTATGGCCACTTCAACGACTGTTACGGTCCTGAGCCAGTTGAATTCTTTATCTTCCTAAGTTTTTTACCAGGTCGGTTGTCCTCCGCCTAGTGAGGGCCTTCTTGTTCCGCTTACTAGAACGAGGTTATCTCTGGTTCTGCCACGATATACGCCATGCCTACGCCACGATACGCTGAAATGATAAGTCAAATGTCAAGTGTTGACGAGTTTTTGAGACGATACGACTAGTGAGAAGATATGGTCGAGTTGGGCATCCATACTTATGATACAAATACTTGATACGTACTCCTAATCAATATAAGTCAAGGTGATCAAATGTGGGCTCGGTGTTATATAATTAAATTGAAACAATATAACAATAATTGTTTTCAATATTTACTCAATATACGATTATTTATGTGGAAAATCGGATGATTCAAATGCAAATGACGATAAATTTAATTTAACAACCAAAGCACTCTTCGTATATTTTTCTACTTACGTTATAATCACATAACTTGGAATTGAGAAAATTGAGGAAGTAAGTTGATTTATGAGTGAAGATTACTTCGAGACTCGGTATTTACGAGATTTCGCCGACCATGAATTTGTTCTGATTTAAACCGTATTTCTCTTGAGTGGTGTAATTCATTTTTTAAATAGGCATATTATAAATACAATGGAAAGTAAATGGAGGTCGTAATAATTCTTTGAAATATTTTTATTTCTTATATATGCCGGTTTTCCACGATGTTTTTCTTTACCGCTGAGCACTTGGTAAATCAGCACTTATTATATTATAATAATTGCATTCTTGCTGGATTACAGTATAATTTACACTAAGCGCTTAGCCCTGAGCTACTGCGGCACATTTTAGGGTGCAACATGCAACGGTGCCACTGTGGCAGGTCTGTGCTCAATGGTAAACATTCCAAGTAATATTTATCATTTATGTGATTTGATTTAACAAAATGTACTTATCATAATTCTATCCATCCTCGCTACCTCACACGTGTCATTTATGTATCCGCGCTGTGTTTGTGTGATTCTATATGCGCCACCTACCACGTCCAACTGTGAATCTAAATTATTCTTGAATCAACTTAATCACACACGAAATTTCATCAACATCGGTCCAGCTGTATATATATATATATATATATATATATATATATATATATATATATATACATATATATATATATATATATATATATATATAAAGGTAAGTGAAGCGATATTTAGCGATATATTAAAAATGGGCCAAATTAACAGTACCCTTAACCGATGAGCATGTAAGCGTAGGTATATGGATGTGGAAGAAGCGAGAGAGGTATGTGAGGATCGTGCTAAATGGAAGTCTGTAGTCTCTGCCTACTCCTCTAGGTGACAGACGTGAGTATTTATGTATTGTGTAAGTGAAGCGAGAAGATATAGTTTATCCAAGTGGCAGCAATTGCACAAATAAAGTTATAAAGCTAATCCAGCTGGCTTTCTTGTTAAGGCTCGATGTAATGTATCAAGTTAGAAACTTTTATCAAACCCCAAATCAATGATATCAAGAGATTTATTCAGCTCTGTTACTGGGAAGGAATAATTATATTCTCATCTTTAATATAAGTGAAAATTTATGTTTAGTTTAGTAATTTAATTATTACTCATAATATTACTTTTTTATTTTGTTCTATATTGTTTAGCGGTAATTAATATAAGATATGATGGCATTTCGTTTCGACAAGAAATCCCATCGACAAGTCCCATCAACAAATCCCAAAAACAAAGAGAAAAAAGGTAGAAAGTATATTAAGAAGAACTTTAATTTATGTGAACAATAATACAGGAATGTTATAACAACAATGTGCCTTATAAAAGTTTTGAGTTTCGGCCAACATAGAATATAAGTTTCTTTGCTTAATCTGAACTACTTGATAATTTGAAACCACTATGTGTACATTCTTTGTTTGAAATTCAATTTAAAAAAAGCTGGATATAAATATTAAAATACGAAAGATTAATCTGATGAAGAATTATATTAAATATTACTTAAGAATTAGACTGTGTGAATTTCTCGTTCTATCAAAATTAAACCACTGAATTGCAGTGTACGGACCCTGTATTTTGGAAAAGTCACAACGTCTAATTCAACGTATACAAAATGCATGTGCACGATACTGCTTCTCAATACCGAAACGGTCTCATGTAACACCTTTTTTCAATGAAGCAGGCATTTTAAAAATGAAAGCGCGGCAGAAACTACACCTAGCTAATTTACTGTTTGATGTTGTGAAAACTAAGTCGCCACTATATTTATATAGTAAACTTATATGGAGAAATCGACAAAACATCAGGTATTGTACGAACCCACTTGCCAACCCCACTTACTGTTTTGCAGCTTTTAGAGGTAGTTTCAAATATATAGCTACTAGGTGCTGGAACGACATTCCTCCACCTATTCGTGAGTGTATTTCAAAGTATAATTTGAAATCACACTATAAAAATCATTTATTACACTTACTAAAAGCTCAACCTTAAGCCTAGAGCAGATGTTTATTCCAGCATCGTTGAGCATTATATGTTTGTTTTTAGTATGTATTTACCGAATATATATATATATATATATATATATATATATATATATATATATATATATATATGTATATGTGTGTATATATATATGTATATATGTGTGTATGTTATATATGTGTCTGTGTATATGTGTACGTATTTTGAAATTTTTATTTTTTTATTTTTATATTAAATTTTGTGTATAATATGTCTTCTACGTATGTGTGTATCTCTAATGTACTTATACGTGGGACTAATTATATATAGGTATATTGACGAGCAACGTTTAGTTTTAATTTTTGTATGGAAACGTATTTCATAAAATACACCCAGGCGGATCGTGCGTGTATCTGTGGTTATGACAGAATCATCAGCGCTGTAGGTTACCCTGCAGCATTACGCTGAGTCAATAACCTTATCACTAGCTCGATACACACCCCATCACTTGTAATATTAATCTGTTAAACTTTAACTGTTTATTATTTTATTTTTGTGATGTGTACAGTTTCAGTGAATAAAGGTTTTTTTTTCTTTTTTCTTTCTAAATATTTATAATTTTTTGTATTATATTTAATTTATAACTTACCTCCATAATGTAACCAAATATTTCCGAGATGAGTTAATCGATAAAGCTATTATAGATGAATACTTTTACAACAGTGCCATTATAATTTCAACCAGATCCAAAGACAATCGGTTTATATTTTTAATTCTTTAAATTATTTACTATTAAGAGCCATGCTGCAGCTATATTAAGGTTGTAGCGCGAATGGGTCGGCTTGACCGGGGAAGGACCACAGTATACCAGCGTAATACTGTTGTGTTTTGCATGGTAAGTGTAGAAAAACAGAGATCCTCTTTTACTGGAAACGAGGCATTCCATCTTAGTCCTTAAGGGTGAGAACGCATCTGCGTTTTGATTTTTAATCGAGGATGAATGTAGGTGTCTATGGGCCATAGCATCCACTTACCATCAGGTGGACTGTGTGCTCGTTTGTCACCCTTATTCTATTAAAAATGAGAAATTTTCATCAAAGATTGTTCACACATGTCATTTCAATGCTTTTGCATTAGCAATTCATAATAAAATAACATGTAGCAGCGAATGTTTCTCTTGAGGTGTTTAGTGATAAGTAATTTATTTGTTAATACTTTAATTATTCTGTGGTGTAACGTTCAATAATTGATTTCTGTTTTTTTTATACGAAATTTATTTAAAATTAGAGCATATAATATACGTTTCACTGATGGGCTCCATTCTATGTTCTAATTTCTGAGAAGAAGTCTTTTGGAAGTGTTCGCCGTGCGGCCCAGTGCGTGTTGGCAGAATCCACACGTCTTCGAAATATTTTTTATTACTCAGATAGTAACCTCACGATATTTTGCTTAGCCGCTGAGTACTTGGCTTAAATCAGCACTTATTATAATAAAATAATTAGGTACATTGTTGTTTGCACGTGGTAAATGAATAAGGAAAATTGCAATTCACATTTTCATTAGTGCCGGCGAGGATCATACCCCAGCTGCTTGCGTACTGTGAAACTACCACGAAAATTTGCTTGTTAAAAAAATGGCTTGATATCGTGTAATATTGTTTGAATACGTGGTGGTGGGTTTTTTTCTATCATAGATCGACCGGGGACGGAAACCATTCCATTTAGCTTCCGGTGAACTTTTAGGTAGTGAAAAACTTTTTATTTAGCTGTAAACCGTAACCTACGTGCTATTCTAGGATATCGAGTACAGTAAGACTGTTCTACTCTCTTGGTAAATATTACTGTGGGAATCACTATCCAATTGCGTTTTGTTTCTTTATAACAATAGTACTTTAAAACCTAAAGCAGCCTAACCGGAAGTGGCGGTGTAAGAATATCTACTACCTCGTATTGTCTTGTGGTTGTTGTAACTAATGACAAAGGGAATCAAACCAGGAGATGGGCAGAAGCGTCTTCTTTATAACACAAAACAGTGGTTGCCAACCCGCCTGCCAAGCGATACAGCTGTGGCAAATATCCCCCATATGAAGTAAAATCTATGGGTAGGTCTTATTGTGTTGTGGTGTCTTAGTGCGGCAGTGGACTTTTGATATAACGGTAACATAAGGCAGATTCCAGATGGCGATGTGATGACTTTAAGTGAGTTGTTAATCAACTGACAGTACGTAGTTTGCATGTCATTCGCATCAATCAATAGGTACAATAAAACGGTTATGAATACACGACGGCCCGTAAAACCTCTCACGCCGCATTACCGTCAAGGGACAACCTTAAATAAAACATCATGTGTACAATACAATAGATTACAAGGGAACTAAACCTATTCATAATAATAAAATATATATATATATATATATATATATATATATATATATATATATATATAAACCTTTTTATTTTTAAAAGCATTAATGAAAATTTAATAATTATAACGTGTTTCCGATAATGTCAGTTAAATTAGTCTGTACCTGCAGGGCGTTAATGAAGCCAAACATATTATAAACGTCGAAAACGGCTTTATTTAAAACAAATATTCATAGAACATATTTATTGTTTGAATATATTATATTTATAATAAATACCCTAGAGTTTATCCGAAAACGTCCTAAACACATTTTCGTCCTTTTTTTCCATCACTCATTACAGCTCTTCATAGTCCTTCATTAAATTGCCCCAATGACATTACATACACGCGTATCTAGATTAATATTGAAGTGAATTGTCATCAGGAAGATGATTTATTTTTATAGAATAAGATAGACAAACGAGCTCACAGTCCACCTAATGAAAATAGGAATACACGATAAACAACAGCATTAAGCGACTATTACACGCTTGTATTCTGTGTAGAGCGTAGTCCTATCCAAGTCGAGCCACCCTTTCGTACTACAATCATAATATAGCTGCAGCATAGTTCTACACGTAAACCACGCTGCTACCCATCTTTCCTTTTAGTTTCCCCTATGTTACCGCTTACGCCATTACTCAGCAAGACAAACTGTGTTAAATACTGTGTAAACGAGGTATAAATTAAAAAAAATCATGCATAAAAGAGATTAGTTTCATTCATGTGAAAAATTATGAAAATAATTTCCATGAAGGCACCTTCAGTAATCTTCTATAATAGGGAAAAATTCAAATCTTATAACTTTCTTACTGAAAAAGTGTTAATAAACTTCTTGAGCATTGGTATAACTTTCTACACCTATAATATTTAGAAACAACACGAAAAACTGTGAAATCGTTTCGTTATATCTTTTCAATTTCTTTATTTTTATGAAACAAAGACTTAAAAGTCCTCTAGAGGGTCATGAAATCAAGGTCGGAAATCCTGTCTCGTTAGGTTGGGTGCAAATATGGTTGGGTTTTTACTTTTGTATTCTCCGATGAACGTATCAAAGAAAATCTTTTATAAAATCACACAAAGATGAATTAGATATATAAGAATGTGATGAGAGAACTTCTTTTCTTTAATTCCTCAATACCGTTATGATTGTTATTAACATAATTAACTTATATGTTGCATTCCTTGGAGGCTTATGTTCAACAGTAAACTTCTGAAAAGCTGTTATAGTAATGGTAATGTAAAATAATGTTTTCATTACTTTATGGTTTTAATATACGATATAAATTGTATATTATATCCATAATAATCAACGTAGTCAAAGTCAATTTAATACGCATTATTAAAAATATCTAAATAACTACTAGTCAGATCTTGTTCAAATTTACTTAACCACATAAAAAGCACCAGCTTTCAAATAAAAAAGAATCATTATCGGATTATATTATGGATTATAAGTAGGAAATGTTCACTTACTAGTGTTGTATCCTCTTGTTTCACCTAGACGTTTACGATAGACTGAAGAAATTAATTTATCAAAACGAACCCATGGACTGATAAGGGAGAACACCATTACCAGTGTGAGTGTAACGGTACATAAAATGAGTAATGGTAACTATTTCTTTCTGTCTTTTCCAAAAAAACTATACCAGATAGCGTAATTTTGAAAACGGGAATGTCTAACAGCGTTTTTTCGAAAGCTGATGATGATTTATGATAGGCTGTAATGATGATTCATTACAGCCTATCACCAGTCCACTGCTGAACCTAAGCCACTCCCATAGTTTACCTCATAGGAAGGAAGGTAATTGGTCTTGATCGAAAAGAGACCAGGTGCAAGACCATCGCCTTAACGAGGTTTCTAAATCACGGGGGAAATCACTGCTAAGCTCCTGACTCTTAGTTGCTACGGAGAGTTTCTTGTCAGAAAAACCCACTAACTGATTTTACCCGACCCGGTATTCGATGAGATAATTTTTATTATATTAAATATCAAGGCAGCGATATTTAATATGATAAAAATTATCTCATCAACATACAATATATATTATTTTCTCTATCTTACTTAAATATTATCTCTGTCATTTATTTCATTTGCATACATTCATTTGCTCACATATTTTACGATCATTTTTCACTATACACAGAAACAGAAACAGAAACTTTTTTATTCAATGTAGAAAATACTTATTGAAAGTCACTTTTTTCATTTACTACTGGTTCGCAAAAAAACCTCTGTCCTGGCTCTATCTTCTTGTAGTAGCTCACAGTCATATTCATTTTTAATACTTTTAATATATTTTTTTATCATCAGTAAATAGGAGTATGTTCGAATGTCGGAATTGAAAAAGAACGTCATTTATATAAAAAGGTTACTTGATTTTCGTGAAAGTTGCAAATTGAAAACATTTTCAACTGATTTTATTTGTAACCATATTGATTAAATTTACTAATATGTAGGTGTAGAGTGGCCTTAAAACCCACTATATAGCATTAAGTTGCTTTGTACGCTGGTATTCTGTGCGAGCGTAGGCATTCACTAGTCGCCTCAACCCACTCGAGCTACAACCGTAATATAAAAATTTTTGAAAATAATTATATTAGATTAATTCTTTAGTATTTACAATCTTATATAAATATTATCAAAGTTCAATGCAAATATGTATATAATATGTAATAATAAAAATTTATTTTGCCTGATTATATGCAAGCACGGAATAGCGTGTGTTTAATCATCAACGTGCTAACCTATGGGAAAATGTTTGCGTGACTTAAACTTAGTAAATAAATTATTTGAAATGGAACCTTGATTTTGGTTTTATCGTGTTATTAATAGAGTAAGTTTCTAACAACATTAATGGCCAATTAAAAGCCCTATTCCCCCCTTCCCCACTTAACATGGTAGCGGACTCAATTAAAAACTTCCCCAGGAGGGTACCAGCAACCCTGCTGACAAAAAATCCCTGGCTGAGCATCCACGTCCAAACTATCCTACTTTTGCGTCTTCGGGGGGGGGGGGGTCCCATAGCGGTAATGCCGACACAGACCGACTCATCAATCACGTTCAAACAGCTACAGATTCCGTGCTACAACAGATCGTATCCGCGGAGATCGTGATTTTTGGCAATTTTAACGCCCACCACGCCGAATGACTTGGTTCTCGTTTAACCGATTATGCGGGGAGATCTGTTCATGACTTTGTCTTGGCATATGATCTGACACAACTGGTTACTTCGACTACGTGGATTGCAGATGTGGAAAATCATGCACCTTACCTGTTGGACAATCTGCTGACCTCTCATCCAGACGCATATCAGGTTTCAGTCGATTTATTTATTTTAGATTCATTTTAGATTCACAATTGGACCCGGTAGGTGGCGCTGTTGTCAATTTCGAGATATCAACCGTGCGAAGCAGTGGTAGATCGCTAGTTTTTAGTGATTAGTTACTATCAGGTTAATCGTATGCACGTTTGTCAGTTTTTTCGATTTAAAACAGGTATTTTGCGGTAATTACTTGGCAAATTCATAAATTCAGCTTTTCTATTTATTGAACATCCCAAAATGGGTGCTACTCAATGTTAATATTTTTACGATTGGAACACAAAACGCGAACAATTTTCTTTATATACATATAGCCATATTTTTTTCCTTACACCCATATTACACACTTCTACGTACATATAAATTAAAATTTTCTGTCCGTAATACGGAAATATCTACTTTTTATTGAGCTCAAGGGTTATTTGCATGCGATGAGTATTCATTTAAAAAAATCTGTCTGTTTGTCTGTCTGTTCAGGCTAGTCTTCGAAATGGCTGAACCAATTGAAATGAAACTTCACAAACAGATTGAGATCAATGTTAAGAGTGTAGGCTATAATGTATCCGAAAAATTTAATTTATTTTGTAAATCAAAAAAGTGATAAAATAAATGGTCCTTAAATATCTTAAATCTAAATAATGCTACTTCTCCCACTCTTGGCCTCACTTAAACGAATCCGGGTCGGATCGCTAGTGTACAATATAGGAAAACCCACCACAAGAAATTATTTAGGTTATGGTGAGAAGTGGATCGAAATTTACCAGTAGCTCTCCGATCCACTTAAAACTACTTATGTTTTCAAGTTTTAAGCGGATACACGGCTTTGAGTCATATTTCATAACGACAGTCATGTTAAGTGGAATAAGGGATACAGATATACGGATTTGTGATAAGGATGAGGACGCGTGAGAATTCAAAAGTAAAACCAATTGATAAAAACAAAGACAGCTTCAATTTTTATTTATTTTTTATTTGTTTAAAAAAATCAAGTAACAAACGAACTTGCCACCAGTTCACCCGATGGTAAGTGGTTACTCTAGCTCATGGACACCTGCAACCAACTTATAATACAGATGCGTTGTCAACTCTGAGGACTAAGATGGAATGCCTCACAGCTTATAGTTATATTAGCTCTCTTTACCCTTCAGACCGGCACACAGATGTCGGCACGCTGCTGCTTGACGCCAGAAGTAGACAAGAAGGTAGTACCTACTATTGGATTCACAGGCTGAATGTAAGTCCATCTAGTAAAACTACCTTTATAAAGATATATTAAAAAGTAAATGAAAAAAGGTTAAAAGCGGTCTAAGTAAAAGCGATCTTTTAAAAGGTATATTTTACGTGGTAGGGCCATGCTGCAGCCATATTATAGTTGTAGCACGAATGGGTCGGCTCAATCGGGGCAAGAACACGCTTTCACCGAATACCAGCGTAAAATAGCAGCGTAATGCTGCTGTGTTTCGTATGGTTAGTGTAGAGAAGCGGGGACCCTTTTTACTGGAATCGAGGCATTCCATCCTCAGGGGTGAAAACGCCTTTGCATTTTGATTCTTAATTGAGGATAAATGTGGATGTCTATGGGCCACAGTATCCACATAACATCGGGTGGACTGTGTGCTCGTTTGTCACCCAATACTACAAAGAAAAAAAACTACGCTTTACACTCCATACATAGACAAAAACACAATTTTGAACCGTCCAATTTAAGAAACATATCCAATAGATGTAGATGTATTCTACTTTAGTCGATAAGAGGTGAAAACGGTCAATAAGTCGATAAAATGACTTTTTATTATTTTTCGTTATCAAATAAAGCTATATCGATGTATGTTGATGTTAATAAATAATGTGATGGTCAACTCCTATATTCATTCTTGGTCAAGGCGACCTAAAGCTGAATGCGAACCTCCATTTCCACCTGTACAACGCAACGAGTCCGTTTAGCGGGGGCCATAGGGACCACTTATCCTGATGATTTTTTTATCAACGAATAACTGGTTGGATGCATTTTTATTTTTATTTTTTACTACTTCGACTTTGGCTAGAATTATTTTTACTACATTAAAGTAAGAATATTTACACATTTGAATAACATAATGTTGATAAAGTTAGTATTTAAAATATTACCTTAAAATTATTAATATGTGACATATACCAGGCGGTCCCATAATGAACTGGCCTGATATAGTTCAACGCGACATGATGCTACATGTTGTGTTGCATTAAATAGTACGTTTATCGTGCACTTAATATAAGAAACATGCATCGACATGAAATGCTTAGTCTTAGTTTAACAGGCATTTGAATAACGAGAGTCGCGTAGTCGAAAACTGAGTACCGAAGTGTCATAAAGTTTCTGTTTATCCCCTGCCCCAATTAATGAACGATTGGATGGCGTGTATAAGGAGTCTGCCCCCTCCTATAGCACAGTGAAAAATTGGGTGAAAGAGTTTCACCTCGGGAGAGAAACCGTCGAAGACTTTGGCCACGACGGTCGACCTGTGGAAGTGCTCACTCCCGAAACGATTGCTCTTATCGAAGAGGAGGTTCTGAGTTACCACCGTTTGAAGATTAGAGAAATTGCAGCAAGGCTTGGGCTCTCTAAGAGTACCGTTCATCGCGCGATCCATGAACATCTTCACATGAAAAAAGTGAGTGCAAGATGGGTACCGAAACTTCTTTCAGCGGTACAGAGACAGGAAAAAGTGCGATGCGCTTCGGAGTTTTTGGATCTTTGTGGCGAAAATCCAAAGACTGTGATCGAGCGGCTAGTGACTGGTGATGAAACTATGATCTTGTATTATGATCCACAAAGAAAGCGCGAGTCAATGGAATGGCGTTATAAGGGTGAAAAGCCTCCTAGAAAGGCAAAGGTGCAACAATCGACTAAAAAACTGATATGCACAATATTTTGGATTTTAAAGAACGTAATACAGTCGTGAACGGCAAATATTATGTTTCTTTAATATATAAATTACGAGACAAGATAAAGGAAAAACGAAGAGGCAAGCTGTCTAAAGGTGTCTTGTTGCTCCATGACAACGCCCCTGTTCATACCGCTGGTGTTTCGAAGGATGCAGTTCGTCAATGCGGGTTCACAGAAGTTCAACATCCACCTTACAGTCCAGACATGGCCCCGTCCGACTATTATTTATTTCCAAATTTAAAGCGGGACTTAAGAGGAAGAAAATTTTCAAGCGATGAAGAGTTGCAGGCGGCCGTCTTCAGTCATTTTGAGGATAAAAAATGTGATTATTTTTATAAAGGTTTAGTGATGTTGATTCACAGATGTCAGAAGTGTGTTAGTATTCATGGTGATTATATTGAAAAATAAAATTGGTTTCGTTTCATTTCCTTCATTGGTTCATAGTTAGGCCAATTCATTATGGGACCGCCTACGTATTTATATCTCTCTCACTTTCTATATCAATATATCTTTCTCTCCCTCTCTTCTTGTATGCACAATGTTTCTTAAACGATCGTTTAAATAACACCTTCTTAATCTACTAAACCAATAGGAGCCTAATGTGCCCTTAATTAGGAGTAATAATGACTTAACTAACACGGAATGTCAAATCTGCTACCCGATACGCGTAATTACGGTTTCAGATTTCAGAGTGTTAATTGAAGTACCCGGATGACCGAGCTTTGCTCGGTTTTTTTGGAAATTACATTTAGATACAAATTACATACTGATGAATAATATTTTTTGATCTTATTGACATAATGGAAAAAACTAAACTGGTTAATTGAATAAAAAATCATGAGTGCAATTAGTTTAATTAAAATTTTCATATTTTTAAAAAATACTAAGAAAAGGGCTCGAAATAATAGATTTTCTCACAAAAGAAGGGAACTTGAAAAAAAAAAACGAAAAAAAATCGGACCGAAGATAGGACTCGAACCAAGGCATTATGATTTCGCGACCGCTTGATATCCAGTTGAGCTAATACGATCATTTACACAATGTCAAAATTTACCTTCTTATATTGTAGCAGTTTTTCATTGCCTGAAAACACGACCAAAGACATTTTCTAAAAAGAAATCCTAGCTAGATCAATTTATTTTCCCCAAAACTCCCGGGACACTACAGCCGTTTCCGAGATCCCGATTATATATATATATATATATATATATATATATATATATATATATATATATATATATATATATATATATATATATATATATATATATATATATACAAGAGTTGCTCGTTTAAAGGTATAGGATTATCTTTAGGAAACTATAATATAAAATACCATTTTACTAGAAATCTTTTATTTATTGTAATATAAGTAATAAGTTATGTAAGTAAGTATTAGTTATATATCTTTGGGTAAAGTTCTAAGGTCATATAATTTTATGCGTAATTTCGTATTTTAGACAAATTTGACACCAGTCATAATTATTTTAATTATTATCCGGACTTTACATACTATATCATACATACATACATAAACACTCACGCCTATCACCCAGAGGGGTAGGCAGAGACTACAGACTTCCATTTGGCACGATCCTGACACACCTCTCTCGCCTCCTTCACATCCATACACCTACATACTATATCAATGTTATAATATTAAAATGAAAAGGCAAGAACTTTAATAATTCATTTTTGTTTACAGCTATACGCTAGTGGAACTCTTTGCCTTTATATATTCAACGTGTTCAGTCCCTTTTTCCTTGAAGAATCTACTCAAAACTTATTACTTGGAGCTCTAATATTTCCCATCATAATTCCCGTCTTTAATTGTATCTATCCTACCTATCCTTATGTGGTAAAATTGGACACAAGTCATAGTGCAAATGCAGTGAAATCGGAATGTTTGAGGTTTTTAATTAATATTTCGATACCCTTTTGACTATATTACTTAATATTCTGAACCTTCTCTAAAAATTTGGCCGGTTATTGCAAAATAACCGTAAATATCTGTTGAATATCATACGACCTTAAATTTTATAAGAAAAAAAGTATGTGACAATACATCATTTTATTGTACCATTTTTAGTTAAAAGTTATAGTTCATAAAAGATAGCTTGATCTCTGCGACAGCTGTACCAGTCAATGTCATGCTTTATGGGCATGCACTAATTAGGTCGGCATGCCCATAAAGCATGATATTGACAGGTACTGTCTGTACTACTAAGAAATTCAGGACTTCACAGGCGTGATTTTACTGACAGCTGTCGCAGAGATCAAGCTATCTTTTATGATCTATAGTTCTCAACGCGCTCATTACTTAAAAAAGTGTGTTGAAGTTAGAAGAAATGAATAAGACAACGTTCCGTACCAAATATTCCGGATTGTTCCGGATACCAAAAAGTTATAAATACATATGAAAATACCAACCTCAACATATCAGCCATAACAATGACAGTCAGAGATATATTATGTTGACGTGAAACTGACAGAAAACAGAACAATACTCTCTACCGAGCTACCTTGCCTTACCTTGTCACTAGAATATACCAATACAAGATAAAACATTATTAAAAGAATGTCATGATTTCTTACGTTTAAGCGAACACTACACGTTGAATGAAACTAGTTGTCCTTTTTTATCGCGTTTAATAAATTCATTTTATATCCGGATGAAAAATAAGTTAACCCGGCACAACCACGGGTGCTTTAAAGTACTCGAAATGTCGGGAATATGAAATAGGTTAATAAAATCGTAATAACTTGTTTCATTCCAAAAATGAGATGTAATAAAAAGTTTTAATTAAATACTCAAGAGTGTTTGAACTCATTTCAACGATGTAATTATAAAACTGTGTTGTGTATAAAAATACAGGAAAATATCCACTTAAACATTTTGCGGTCTGCTACTCAGATAAATGTGTACAATACTGTCCGTGGTTTTATAAGCATGGAAATAAAATCAGCTTTAGGGTTTTTCCCGCGGTTGTGTTTATTTTCCTGTTTAAAACATTCCAATCTATGTTAATCCAGAATATGATACATCGATGTGCCGAATTTCATATAAATATTTTAGCCATTTATACGTGATTGAGTTGTTATTCAGTTTGTTAACATTGAAATATCTTCACATGCACATATATACAATTCATCATTATCTTTATCATCATCATTATCATTACAGTCAATCGAGTCCACTGCTGAACACTGTCCTCCCCATTACATTGCCTTATAGTGGGATGTTTTCCAAAGTTACCACGACTGGCAGGCGCGATGCCCACCTTCTGTTCATTTAGTGTCCTCATATGATACCCGTGGGATGATCTGCGGTAGTGTATTCACTTACGCCGCCACATTACGGCTCGTCGTGATTCGTGGCACTGAGCCTCAGATTTTCCAGGTTCGAATCCCGCAAGTGATAAGTATTTCTGTGGCATACAAATAATTAAATTTTTTCCACTCCTTATCTAATTTATGCATGTAAACTGCCCCCACCATACATGGGAAATTCCAAGTGTAGGGGTAACGAGTTTTTTCAATAAATGGCACAAAAATTAACAAATAGTCGAAACTAACACTATATATAGTTACACGGCGAGCGGCGGCGGTGGCAATATATAATAGCGTAGTATAGGGCGTACCCTCATCGGATGGTGATGACCTGATGAACTTAGTGGCACTATAGAGAAGGCTTCAATTCAGCAATGGACTTGCTATAGACTATAATACCTACGAGCATGTATGCGTAGATATATGGATGTAAAGGAGGCGAAAGAGGTATGTCAGGATCGTGCCAAATGGAAGTCCGTAGTCTCTGCCTACCCCTCTGGGTGACTGGCGTGAGTGTTTATGTTATGTTATGTTATGGATTGAAAAGTACTCGGCCTAACACAGATCCATTCAATTCTAAAAATCAAATCTACCCAGATTTATTATTTATTTCAGTTCAGACTAGTTCATTGTGTGAAGTTCGAAACGTGTGCGATAATTAGTTGTGATTTTATAAATTTATTAACAAAGTAATCGGACATAATTTCCGCGAATGGAGCAAATCGAGCAGCGTGCCGTCATTAAGTACCTCTATAAGAAGGGGCTATCATCAAAAGCCATCCATGATGACATGGTCAGTACATTAGGCGATTGTGCTCTGTCATATTCATCCGTCAAAAAATGGATAGCAGAATTTAAGCGTGGTAGAGAGAGTGTGAAAGATGAACCCCGCTCTGGAAGGCCTTCGACGTCAACTACTGACGAAAATATTAAAAAAGTACTTGATTTAATAATGGGAGACCGCAGATTAAAAATTAGAGAGATAGCCGAGATTATAGGCATCTCTTATGAACGAACTCAAAACATCATTGTCAACGAGTTGGGTTTCCACAAGGTGTCTGCGAGGTGGGTTCCGCGACTGCTTTCAGTTGAACAAAAAAGGACGCGATTGACTATTTCACGCGACTGTTTGGAGTTATTTGAAGCCGATGCAGATGATTTTTTTAATCGTTTTGTTACTATGGACGAAACATGGGTTCATTACTGTACACCGGAAACAAAACAACAATCAAAACAGTGGAGAAGACCTGGTTCACCACCCCCTAAAAAGGCTAAGTCGATTTTGTCGGCAAATAAGGTGATGGCTTCAGTATTCTGGGACTCGAAAGGTGTGATTATGATTGATTATTTTGAAAGGGGTCAGACTATAAACTCTGATTACTACTGCACCTTACTACGTCGTTGACGAGAGGAAATAAAAGAAAAACGTCGAGGAATGCTCAGAAGAAAAGTCCTGTTTCATCAAGATAACGCCCGTGTTCACACGTCAGTACAGTCAATGGCTGAAATTCACAACTGTGGCTTTGAACTGTTACCGCATCCGCCGTATTCACCTGATCTGGCACCATCAGACTTCTTTCTGTTCCCTAACCTAAAAAAGCACTTGGGAGGTCAAAGATTTTCGACAAACGACGAGGTCAAAGCAGCTGTAGACGCATATTTTGACTCTAAGGAAGAATCATTTTTTTTCCACGGTCTAAATGCTTGGAAGGGGAGGTGGCAAAAGTGTATTGAACTTGATGGTGATTATGTAGAAAAATAAAAATATAACTGATTTAGTATGTGTTTATTTTCTTGGTTAGGCCGAGTACTTTTCTATCCACCCTCGTATAGTTTTTATGATAGATAAAGAAATAAAGACTTAATAATTTATTCAAATCGATTGTAATATTTTTGTTAATCTTTCTTTTGTTTAATATAAACCTGAATTAAAAAAAGTGTTAGGACGCAATTTCTTTGCCTCGTGTACCTACTTAAAAAAATGACAATCATTTTGTATTTGCTTCGAGTACTCGCTAACAATAATTGCTATCATTTTCTTTATAACAGAACCATTAAAAACAAAATAAGAAAAATATCAATTCAAAGACGATGTACGAATTAAAATAAAGATTATCATATGAAGTGCATACGGCAACTAAAAGGTTATACAAAGAAAATCCATCGTAAATATCCAAGATAAAAACTTTTCTAGTAAAACAGAAACTTGAGATCTAATATAATGTATAGCACTCCGAATATAAACAGATTTGTTGACTTTGAAAAATAATTAAATCACAGTATGTATGAAAAATTTTCTGAAAAATTAATTATATTTTTATTAGTTAAATTAGAAATGTTCATGTAGAAAGAATGAAAGGAAAAAATGACAAAGCAAATCTATGATTCAGAAATGTACGGCAGAGTCGGGAAGGAAATGCGAAGTTTATCGACCAAAATAGTGATTTATTGAAAATTTACCAAATCAAGCGTTTTCTTAACCGACGAGCTTGCGTAGGTGTATGGATGTGGAGGAGGTAAGAGAAGTATGTCAGTATCGTGTTAAATGGAAGTCCGTAGCCTCTGCCTATCCTTCTGTGTGACAGGCATGAGTACTTATGTATGTATGATATGTAAATGGATAGATATAGTAGAATTAAAACAAAGTTTAAAATGTGTTAATATGGGTACAAACGCTTATAAATTCTCTTTATTTCAGGCACATTGCACCCATATAACTTACCAACAAAAAAAGATAATACAGTACAGAATTACTAAAAATTAAAAAAAATAATTATATTATAATAACATCTAAGTGTAAATGGAGGAAACCATCACGTCAAGCAGCTATCTAACCATTTCTGATAAAAGGCTGTGGCCGGCAGTCGAACCGCAAACTCACTAATTATCTTGTTTCTACACCCACCAACCCTGGACATAAATGATGCGATTCTGAATCTTTGAATGACATTAAACTTATTAATTCGTGCTTCGGAAAACATGCCTGAAGCACTGCAATAGCGTTTGAGAGTCATAAGCATTCTAAATATGTTATTACATTGCACAAGAATACCATTCAAAGATCGCCCTACATATTCAGTCCGGAGCTGGCAGGTGTAGAAAGACTGACAGTAAGTTTGGAAGAGCATAGTCTTAACCTCCTTGGAGGCTTTAAAAAACCTCCTGGCAATCATATTGCCACAGACAGACAAACCTCTTCTCATAACCCAAATTTTTTTAACGCAACGTTTGAATGATTACGACACTGTGTAACCAACTGCATAACAAATTAGTTCACCTTAGTCAAAAATAGCGACATCTGGTAAGTGTCAGAATAGTAGCCCTCATTACGCGTGGCAGGCACTGTCTAGTCTAGTCCTAACATCCTCTCAAAAATCAAAGAAGGCCTGTCCCCACACCTAACGATGGGAAGACTAAAGGTACTACTTTAAACTATTGTTAGGAGCAATTACGGCCAAGCTTAAATGTTAAAATAAGTAACTTACATTTTCTTATCATGGAAGCTTTGCTTTTTCAAACATAAATTACAGGAGTAAAGCTAAACTCTTGTACTCAACGTCGTGTTGGAGATAAACGAACGTGTAAGTTAGCTCGTAAATTGCTTATCGTATCTTGATATATTATGTGTTCACATGTACTTTGTAATCTCTAATGCTTTTATCTAGAAATAGACACTGTTGACTGAAGACTTTGTTTTGAAGTGCACGAGGGATCTGTGACAAAAAAAAAAACACCTGGCCAGCTCCAACACATCAAGCAAGATTTGCATGACAACAAGCTTCGGGTCCCGCGCCTTCGTCACAGTGAATGGTTCAACCGTTCAACCCGCCGGCCACAGTCGAGCGTATGCCTGCTGAACTATATATGTTAGAGGTGTCACTGACAAGATTGGCATTACATCTAAAAGCGTGCTTCCATTAAAACTTACTTCAATCCGCCAAAGAAGATTATTAAGATTTTACCATCAGTCAAGTATAATGTCCCTCTGCAAAACGCAGGAGGCTACAAGCTTGATTGTGAATGTGGTCTCTCTTACATAGGACAAATAAATCGAACAACAAAACCCGCGTTAAATTACACATAGCTGTGGTGAAGAATCGAAGCTCCGGAATGTTTGCAGTCTGTGTACACTTACAGGATCGCCCCCGTAACTACATCAGATTTTATAGACCACAAATCCTCGCTAAATAAGACCGATTCCTTTCATGTATGATTCGCGATGTATAGAGAAGATAGCTGGTTGTTACCATCTGCTTGGGATACTATAATTAATAAAATTAAATCCCAACCCAAGCATACAACTGCAAGACCTCCAGATACTATAAATTCATAGTGCGTAGATCGGAACAAATATTTATAATTTTAATCTGGAGGTAGCCGTGTTCAACTATGACATTGGGACGCCCAACACCTTTGTGACTATGGGTGCTGTAAGGTACTGCAAATGTCACGAATATAACATAAGTTAATATACGCGATATAATCCGTAAAAACTGGTTTTATTTAAGTTAATATACAACTGCTGAACATAGTTGTCCCCTTTAGTCTGTCTCATAGTAACAATACCCCCGTACCCGTACTCACCATTGTTGCCACGCTTAGCAGGCAGTATAGCAATATTAGATTTTTTTTCTTTTTAGTTGTTATTAGTAAAACGCTGCTACTCAATTCCTGGTTTGTTTCCCTCCGTCGCCTCTTACGACACCCTTTGGACCTAATGTATTGGATATTCTTAAATCATTCACTACATTTTGTTTTTCAATATATTAGACTTCTCACATTTAGACACAGGCCTCCTTCCATTACCGAAATGTTAACGAGCGGGATGATTCCTTGCTGATTTAGTTTGTGTTCACAAGCTTTAAATGACACCAAGATATTATTTTACTTTCAAAGACAGAGGTACATGCTATTTAGCTATTACAGTTTAAATTTAGAGGCCAAATAGGAACTACTTGCTCGCATGGCACAAAAGGGTGTGTTACGAGTATTTATTCCCTCACTTTCATAGTGCGATGGGACGACTATCCGTTAAGACCGGAACAATCAGGCACATAACCAACGGCTTTACGGGATTTCTCCTAACTAAGAGCTGCTACTGAGAGTTTCTTGACAGACAAACCCAATAACCGATTTTGGACCGACCTAGGATACATTTACACTCTCATGGTCAGCAACTTAACTTAACTTAAGAGGATTTCGGCTCTACATTCAACTAACCCGCTGACCTATCATGGTAAATATGAGGAAATTTATGGCGGATGCTTAAACCAACAAAGGAAGACGGATGGATTACTATGTACATTTTAAGCGACGTTGAAACCATGCCTAACTTCTTGACACGCACTATGTAAATTTGTTTGTTCTTTTATTTTATTTGTAGATTGTAAGTCCACTGATATATACACATATATGAACCCTAAACCAAGCTGTTGCTTGCAACTGATTTTAAATGCATATGCGTGAGTGCGTGTTCTTACAATAAGTTAATAATAATTTATATAATTATTCAGGTCAATACACCCATTGTGTTAGTACATTTAAAACTTAAAAACTAGGGGTTATTAAATTCACGGAATATAGAAATTATACAATTAATTATACAATACCGAAATTATTATTTATTACTAAACATATTTGGCCTGGAACCCACATGCAATGTGTACCTCATCACAGGGCAATCTTGCCTTCCATATATGGAATCTAGGAGGCCGTTGGTGCTGTCTCGCACGCGACGCATAAAGGAGGCTATTATTTTGCGTAATATTGCTGCAAAGCAATCCACGTGTGCCTTAGAAACACAATGCGCTGTAAAAGCGTGGCAGCCCGAACAACATCCTGAATTCATTGTTGTACTGAACACGTAGCGTATTGAGAGTTCGGCGAGCACCCTCCGTCCACAGGCTACAATAGTAGAATGTCTAACAGTAAGCTTTGAATAATGTTATCTTAACATCGTTCGTACACCTAGCAATCTTGCGGGCAAGCACACTTCAATGCCAACTCTCTACGTTACCGTTCAACCTCTAAATTAGCAGAGAGATCCTCGGCGACCCAGTGTCCCAGATATCTGAATTTGGTGACTCTACTCAGTGTAACTCCTCCAAGTCTAATGTGAGTAAAAGACTTAGCTTTCTATTTCCAGCCTTAAAATGTGTAGTTAGCTCTTTTTAGAATTACATCGGAGACGATGCGCCGCTGTGTACTTTTCACATATGCCCACTGGCCTTTCGAAGGCCCTGATCGAAGGGCTCAGCGAAAACATGTCATCGGCATAGCTTAACAAAATGACCGTCAATTGAGCAGCCGACTCCGGCATCACTGAGTTTAACAATCAGACCGTTGATATACAGGTTGAAGAGTTGAGAGGAGCTAAGGCCGCCCTGTGTCACCCCGCATTCCAACCTTTAAACCAACGAATATAAGCCAGCCCACTTGACAAAGTTAGTTTGGTTGTGATACCAATATACGAAGAGGTTAATTACTTCTTTGGGTGTACTAGCTTCCTGGTTAAGCTAATCCTATAAAACTTTGCACGAAGCCAGGTAAAATGCCTTCAATAGGTCCAAGAAACACGCGTAAACCGGCGTTTTTCGCAAAGTGTAATACTGGACAGTATGCTTAAGTCGCAGTATGGCAGTTTCAGGTTAAATTAAGATAACTAGAAATAATTCACGCAGCGCTTCGTCCATATATTTTCGTTGGTCTAAGAAAAACAATAGATCATATATTGATAAATACAACTGACATTCGCTTATTAAACATCATAAATTAAAATACTGTTTTTATATCAATATAGTTATTTGTGAAACTGAGCTTTAGCTTCCCGAATATATTATCTTAAAGTTTCGTTTTTATTAACTATTCAACGCCTTTATAACGAACGAATGTATATATATATATATATATATATATATATATATATATATATTACCTACTGTTTCGACTATAAAACACCATACCCCAAACTTAACCGTTTTCAAAATATTGGTTATTTAAATTTTTTATAAAAATTGGCAAGTTTTTGTCTATTGTACTTTTTTGTGCTAATTTGTGAATCGTGTTTTATTTTTATTATAATTTTTGTGTCATAGACAAGTTGCTTTATTATTTTAAACACCAAGATAAATGTAAATAAACAATCTGGGCCGTAGTATACGTTTGATAGTTGAAAAAAGAAATAAAAATAATAAACTAATAATGTACCCCCTCAAAATGAGCGGAGGCCTGTGATCAGCAGTGGGACGTATATAGACTGTATCTTTACTAAAATAAGATGCACAAATTACAAAAAAAATTTGTACAATTTTTATAAAAAATCTTAAATATCCAGTAGCTTGAAAACTGAATTGAATGCTGTGGTCCACAGATATTTACACCTATCCTCGATTAAGAATCAAAATGCTGATGCGTTGTCACCTCTGAGAAATAAAAGGAATGGCTAGTCTCTATTCCACTCACCATTCACCATATATACACTCACCATAGGGAAAACAGCAGCATTGACCTGCTATTATATGCTGGTATTCTATTCTGGCACGCATAATATTACTGCAGTTTGACTCTACCACGTAAAGTTATAGAAGTTTTAATATATAGGACCAGTAAATGTCACTTTTCAACGTTTGTTTCTAACACAATATGTTAAGAACTCTAGTCGCCCTTTCAGGAACTTTCAGCCTGAGGGCGATGTCAAGATTAAAATGAAACCTTTATATTTCATACATAGTAATGAAAAAAAAAAACTTTGCTCTTTACTTTGTTCTTATGAAAGAAAATAAATTAATTTTTCTGCGACTCAAATCACAATTTTGTTGTTACAGAATCTTCCTCTTATTATTTAACTTTCCGCGTGGGTAGGGAGAATAAAAATTTAAAGTTAGTGGTTTCATTAATGGCCCGTGAGGGTTGAAAGTTGCAACTCTGCATTTTAAATATTTTACTGTATTTAATATTCTGTACGCCGTGAAAAATTTATTACTTAGTGATTGAATATATTTACTGTTATCCGCAAATTAAAGTATTTAAAAATCTACTGCTGAACAAAGGGTGTACGTGATAAAGCCATGTTACAGATAGCTTATGATTATAACACTACCGTAGTACGGTACGGTAGTGCTACACTTAGGCGGGTAGCTTTCCTTAACACTTAAATAGTAACTTAATTTCGCTGTATTCTGCGAGAGTGTAAATTCTTAATCGAGAATAGTCGTAGTTGTCCATGGGCTACAGAATCTACTTAACATCAGGTTGTTACTGTGGGTTCGTTTGGCACTCTAAAAAAAACATAGTTCTCCCTCATAGTGGGGGGTTTTTCGTAGTTGCTACGCTTGGCAGGCGGTATGGCTGTTTTTAATTATTTGGGGTTGTTATCAAGAAATGCACAATGCACATATCCCGTTTCAGTTTCCCTTTGCCATCTATTACAACACCCATGGGGTGATATGGGTAGTGGATATTATCACACTGTCACAACACGGAGTTTAATTAATAATATATAAGAAACGTTCCGGCAGTTTTTCTTTGTTTGTGTAAGCTACGAATTACTTGAAAAATTATTAATATTCAATACATTGTGACCCATGGGTGCCGTAAGAGGCGATAGAGAATAACAAACCAGGAGATGAACAGCAGCCTTTTGCTAAAACCAACTAAAAAAAACTGATATTGCCTATTGGTTAATCCGTTTGAAAAATACGACGACGCCAAGTTTAAGAAAAAAAATAGTTTCAGCAAACTTTTTGCTAGAAAAATATTAGATCTTGTGAAAGATGATGTCCCGAGTGATTCTCGTGGTAACACAATAGATCCAGCAGTGCAAGTGGCTTGTGCATTACGGTACTGGGCTCGACGTCAGGTAAGTTCAATTCACACAAAATTAAACTATGCTTACGTGTGGTGTCGGTAGAGAAGAATAGCTTCAACCATCAACCTGTATGTTTGCCTATTATTTGCAATATTATTTGTTTTTGTTCATAAATAAAATAACTCATGAAAATTTAACAAAAGATACTATATATATATATATATATATATATATATATATATATATATATATATATATATATATATATATATATATATATATATATATATATATATATATATGTATTTCCGTTTTCCGTTTCCATCCAGCATCTAGCTCTCTTTATCTAACACTTAACGTATGCCAAATATTCTTCGCGTAAGTAACATAAGCTGTTAATTACATAATGATTGAATATTTTATTCTTTTTTCGTATTGCATAGCCGATTTCTACGTAACGCATGGTTGATTCTAAGGTAATTCAAAATATCTTATTTCTAAGCATTTTTATTATTAATATTAATTTGACATTTATCTTAAGAAACAATGAAAGATTTTCAGGAGATATTATCTCGCATCACCAACAGTCGTGTAGCTCTCTGTCTCATCAGGCGTGGCATCGTCAGTAAACAATATTATGGGATTTTGCAGTTCGAGCCGTTATAGCGAGTAATTAGTAGTTGTCCAAATACATAAATGTCAATTATTATTTCCGAATTAAGTATCTAACTTGGTGCCTATAATATAGGTATTACCTAACTTAGTGCCTATTGATTAGGAACTTATTAATAAATTGAACCGACTGACTGATATTTTAATGGCATTCAGGGCTATAAATTTGGATCGGTCAGGCTGGAACATCGGGCGGGTGGAATTGGTGGCTTCTGTAGCACGAATTGAGCGCAACGAGGTGAAGTGATGCAGAACCACCAATACTACTCTATCTATGGCAGGTAAAGATTCAAAATTCGTCTCTTATCTATACATATATTAATACACGAAGGAAAAACTTGGTACTCCTTTTTATCCATATTGCGTTCACGGAGGAGTATGAGATTTGGCAAAGTTAAAGTTTATATGGATATGGAGTGCAAAACGCTAAGACTTATTTATACTATATATTTTAGAATTATAATAAATGAAATTAAATAAAACAGACATTATTTACGTTCATACTGCCAATGTTAAATACATCAATAATAATAAGGTGGTCAAAAAGTTGCACAGAGGAGAGATTGTCGCCAAAGAATTTTAATAAATTGCCCACAAATAATTACTACTTAATTTTCTGCTATTTTAAATGTTCCATTTTAGGGTTCCCTAGTTACACAGCAAGGAACCTTTTTAGTTTCGCCATATCCGTCTGTTCGTCCGCTTTCACTCAGAGACCCTATTTGGTACAAATCTGTTATTTGGCGTAGTTACAGGTTTTATTTACGCGTACAAACTATCAAATAAAACCTTTAAACACGTTTTTATTTTACACACAGATAACCGGTGGATGTTTTTTTACCCGCATATTCCATCGTGTGAGGTATTTTTGAATAGGTCTTAAGGTCTTTCAAAAACACTGGTGGTATGGAATAGCATCTTTTCGATTAAGGGGTCTGTTTGCGAAATATTTAACTTTAAAGTGGTATTTTTCATTAGAGTCATGTGTCTCCCTCTAACACCTAAACCGCTGTTTTTATAAATGTGAAAAGTATACACAATAGTAGTATATAAAATGTAGTTAAAATAAAATCATATAACCTCAAACATATACAGTTTCATTCGTCATACTCTTGGTTTACGCGGGCGACCTTCAGGATAATTTAGGGCAGTGATGGTTAACGGAAAGGTTCGATACGATCATAAATATCTTGAGGTTGTACTGCCGGGAATATATAGATATATAGACAAATATGAAAATCTGAAGTACGGAGTCTGCATGTAAATGATTTGAAGTAAATTATTTTATTTTCAAAATAGAAAAGATTTCTTAATCTTTTTGAATACCGTTCCATATAAATGTGATTTAAAAATAAATCCTTCAGGTAACATCGTTCAATTTGGGTCCACTTTTAGTCGTTACAGCGGTCAAAACGCGAACTCACTTATTATGCTCATTATCATGAAAGCCCACGTATTGTGACGGGAACTACGGAACCCTACCTCTAGCAGTTTTTAATGTAGGCATATGAAGGCGTAGGTTATATGAAGGCAAAAAAGCGTTTGTTTTATATTTTGTTTACGAGATATCTTAGTTATAATATTATGCATTTGAAAATGAAATAAAGCTTGCTTTATGAAGCAAATATAAGAAATTTTAAAATTTAATATAATGTTTAATGTACATGTTTAATAAAATGTAACGTTTGAAATTATTTTGCTACAATTGTGCACGGGCTATTTGTTGAATTCCTAGATATCGAAGTACAAAATCCTGTACAGTATGTAATTCATCAATCTTTCTAATGTGCGTCTTGGGACCATTAATAATTGTGATAACCTGTCATCTGAGTCGCTAGTTCTCATCTGTATTAGTGAGGCACGTAAACCCAATATGCCAGAAAGTGTTTCAATAATACAAGAAATTTCATATAACAATTCAGATTTCTGTTAAGGCGTTTCTTGCCAATAATTAAATAAATGTTCACCAACTCTACTGGAGACCGTTTTTTTTTTCAATTAAATATATATGTCGAGTTGGAGGTAAAGAAATAGCCTAGTAGGTCGGCATTCTCCTTTACGGCATGGGCCAGTGAGTCGTCCTCCCTGTGCAGAGGTGGAAGAGATAGTTGACAGAAATTCCCATCGCGGCGTAGTATTTGGTAGCCGGGGGGGGGGGGGGGGGGGGGGATGATTTCTGCATCTTGGAATGATGCGTTGAGACCAGTTTCCGTTATCGCAAGTAAATCATATACCGATGACTCAACGAGTGAGAAGAATTGCATTATTTTTGTTCGAAATCCTCTTACATTTTGGTATAATATTTCTGTCGTTTTATTTTTACCAACAAGGTTACGCTCTTTTTTCTTTGTCACGAAAGTTCTGTCGCCACGGTTTTACGTAGATGTCTTCAGCCCAATTATTAGGTGACATAGTACTGTCAGCAATCCTCAATGGTACTGGGAGTAGACTTAAATGATGAGTAGCGCCCCCGAGATTTCAGTTCTTCTACTGTGCAATTATTATTACCGCAAATTGAATACAAATGTGCACGCACCTGTTCAACAGTGGTACCCTCCTCCTGCACGTAATAGAGATGTAGGTACCTCCATCGCTCAGATGTACGAAGCTCAGTAGTTCCAGGTGCAGCCGTTCCATGGAGCACTCCCAGCCGTGATGCTCGTCCAGGTTTCCGTTGCAGCTGTATCCACTCCTCCTGGTTTTCCTGTTCAACTGTATCTGTGGTCTCTAGGGTTGCATCAAGATGTATATTTATATTCGATGCGTCCAACACAGATGCAAAGGTCGGAAGAGGTGGTGGCGAAGAAGATGTAGTTGTTTTAACTTTAGAAGATGTATAAAGCAGCATCAGCATCTTCCTTTTTTTCTGCTGTATGCCTGTTAGATTTTTTACCTTTGTCTTCCCATCTAGGTTTAAGGCGGGATTGGCGAATTTTTGCACCGCTACTGTACTGCCCTGCGTTGGTGCACTGTTACGTTGATCTACTATTTGGATATTTTTTCCAATGAATCAATTTTTCATTTAAGATGGTTTATTTTATCAAATACTATTGTCTTGAATTCATTAAATTGCTCAAAGTATGAAGCTTCCGTGCTCTTATTCTGATAAACTGCAATGACAGCATAGGTTTTAATGTCAAATAGCTATCTAATGAATACATTTTTAAATACTAAATTCTAATTTAACTACAATACAAATCGACCAAGATTTAAGACACTACTAAATGTAGCAAATTCTAATTATGTGATGTTGAAATTTAAAAATAGTGATGTCAACTATGCATTCAATCATTTGTAGGTCGTACAAACATTCTCACCACGGCCCCGTCGTGTATACCACTAGACAACTTAGTCGTATATTATATTGAATAAGAAATCTTCATAAAACCATTTCTGACAAGACTGCGATTGATATTTTGATTCATAGTCAAAAGGTCATCCATTTCGCGTTTTAAAAACCACAGTGACCGACTATTAATGAAAGTGTTAAAAGTCCATTATTTATATTCTATTCCCGTAATGGTTAGCGGCTACTGCGTGTCTATTTCTAGATAAAAGCATTAGACAGTACTCAGTACATGTAAGCACATAATATGTCAAGATACGATAAGCAATTTATGAGCTAACTTACACGTTCTTTATCTCCAACATGACGTTGAGTACAAGAGTTTGGCTTTACTCCTGTAATTTATGTTTTAAAAAGCAAAGCTTCCGTTATAAGAAAATGCAAGTGAATTATTTTAACATTTAAGCATTACCGTAATTGCTCATAACTAAAGTTCAAAGTAGTATAACAGTCTTCCTATCGTTGGACATGGTCACAAGCCTTCTTTCATTTCTTAGAACATGTTATGACTAGGCAGTTTCTGCCACGCGTAATAAAAATACACAAAACATGGCTCAGTTCTGTATTCTTTTTTCTACACAACCATTTTTTTAATTCCTCTATATCCATACAGTTCTATTCTAAGTCGATAATACAAAATAAGAATAAATTTCACAGTACGCGAGCAACCCGGGTTCAATCCCCGCCGGCACCAATGAAATTGTTAATTACAATTTTAAATGTTGAGGAAACGTGCATGTCTGAGAAATAAGAAAAATATATTTCGAAGACATGTGAAGTTCACCAACACGCATTAACGCTACATGTCGGACATTTCCTTGCCCTAAAGCCTTTCCAGAAATGAGAGGTGGCCTGTGCCCAGCTTTGGGACGTATATAGGTCCTCACTTCAATTTTTAACTTTGATAATAAATTAAACTAGTACTTTAGAAAAAACGAGCACACATTTCACCTGATACTAAGTGGATGCTGTGACCCATATACATCTACATTTAACCTCGATTAAAAATTAAAATGCAGATGCGTTGTGACCTTTGAGGACTGCGATGGAATGCCTCGGCTTCAGTAAAACGGGTCTCCGGTTCTCTATACTCACCCTACGAAAAACAGCAGCATTAAGCTGCCATTTTACGCTGGTATTCTGTGAGAGCCAAACATGTTCCCCCCCTGTCGAGTCGACCCATTCGTGCTACAACCGTAATATAGTTGCAGCGTGGCTCTACCACGTATAAAATCTCATTCACACAATCATATTTCTAGAAAATTAACTTATCCCTTTATGGAATTTGTGAAATAATTCACGCCAATCTTAAGTTGCCTTGGTGAAAAAAAACTTCTGGATGTCCTCAATGAAAATATATTTCTTTAATTTCTTAGACATTCCGGTTGTGTCACGATGCCTATCTCCCTTCGCCGACTACATAGTAAACGAAGTACAGATGGCTATTCTCAGTTGAGACTGGCCGCAGTGATCGAAATTCAGCCTGAAAGACACACATATTACAAACAACCAGCCAGCTACTTCAACAAACAAGTCAAATTAACTGCGCACCTCGCGCTGATGATGTCAAATGTATCCACTAACACGTTTGTATAGTATTTTTAATAGTGCAATAATCAGTTTCATTGGTCAGGACAAGATCAAGCGTGGTTGGCTCGCGTACTAAAAAAAATTTTATTGCTCTCTAATCCAGCGATCTATTAGTGTTCCAAAATACATTGAAATTTCTTTTTTACAGTAGCAGCATTCTCAAAGTTAATTATTTTTTAAGTTTCTGAAAAAAGACTTTGTCGCTAGACGACCACGTCGGCTTACAAGAACTTAACACAAAACCCACACACATTTCTGACCAATTCTTTAAACTAAATTAAAAGCTTTCATTTTGTACCATCCGCCAAATCTGCATATTTTAAATTATAAGTGTTTCATTTTCTATTCTATCACTAAATGCAACCCATACAGATGGTGTCTAACTTGTCAGTGTTAAAATATATGTTTGTGTAAAGAGTGTGGCATGCTTTTTGGCAAAATTTGAAATGAATCCATGTGGAAAAATTTGAAATTCTGTGAAATACTATTGGGATTTTTCTCACATTGTGATAATAATAGGTTTGCGATTTTAATACTTAAATTTACATTTCGGGAACATTACTCGTAAAGTATTAAAAATTGTTCATTGAAGTTTAAATCCTGGATTAACTTTTCTTTTCTGATATACGAGTACTGTTAATTTACCCATTTGTTTGTACATAAAAAATAGTCCATACTGTTTAATTTTTTTCTTTTCTTGACCTGAAAAGAAACAGTTTTAAAAAACCACAGATGTATTTCCTTTTTTTCAATAAAAAATAATATTTTTGCTGTTATAATTTTTGTGTATTGTTGTTTCTTGAGCAATAGAAAATAAGGCAGTTGAGCGTATATCTGATATAAATATTGGCATTATGATATTCAAAATAAGAGAAAAATCACATTGTAATTTTAGCTCGCCTTGGTATAACATTCCAAAGCTGAGTATACATAGGGACGGCGATAACATTCTTTACGGTATATTCGTTTTCAATACACGTCAGTAACTCCTACACGGGCGGTACCAGATAAGTGAAATTCACAACAATAGAGAGGTTCAAAATCTTTTAGTCAAAATATAATCTTAATAAAAAACCGAATAAGCGCGAGTAAAATTTACTCGCGCTTCTGTGTGTGTGTCTGTGTGTCTGTGTGTTCTGAAGGTAAGTACTCTAATAGGTTTTGACGGGTGCAAATAAGAATAACAAAATATACATCAAATAACCGTATCTTTCGAATTTGTTCAACTAGAAGCTTATATTTTTACACCTCTGATAATCCAGCAGGTCTTAGTATTTTATATTGATTTTATTTTTGTAATTCCACCCGATCCTGAAAAGAAAGTCGTGAAATACGGGCTGACAGATGGATGGACAACAAAGTGAACCCATAAGGGTTCCGTTTTTCCTTTTCAGGCATGGAACCCTAAAACCGAGCAAATATGTTTTTTTTATTTACAGGGGACGTCCACCGTGACCATGGGTGCTGGAAAGCATTCGAAACGTCGTGAATTAAAAATAATTCCAAATTAAACGCGATAAAATTCGTAAAAGTACTTTTAATCAATGTGTAGTGTTCGCGTAAATATAAAAAAACATTACGAGCAAATTTACAGAAAAAGTATAGAAACGTAATGAACGACTAAATATTCTTCATATATCATTTCAAACTGTTTCATAAAAATAATACTTCAAAAGATTTAACGGCAAATTATTTATTTAATATGATAATTTTCAACGTCTAACGTTAGATTTTATATCAAGTAATTGTTACGACCCTTATTTTAGGACAAGTGGTCTAAATTTTAATGTAATAAATAAAAAGAATACACGTATTGATGGTTTACAGAATATTTTGAAAGAAAGTTTAGGAAAGAAACATTAAAGTTTACATTTTCCCAAGAAATTATCGTCCCCGCTATGATATCTGTCAAATATTTTGCCTCATTGTGTAGTGGCACCGCCCTGGTGGATCGTGGATGCCCTCTTTTATGACATATTATTTGATTTTAACCACTTAACTACAATAAATATATAACAGAAAAATGTTTTTGTCATTCACTTTCTTTTTACCTTCCAACAGGGCCCCAAATTCTTGTGTGCCCAAGGACCCCGGTATGGGCTAAGACGGCATTGGGTATAAACATTATTTGTAGGCTATACGATTCCTTAACCGAGAAACATGCGAACCCGCGGCCTTCAGTACCTCAACTCAATACTAATGTGTCCTTGGCTCTGTATGAGAATCCATTTTGTCATGTTATCCCACAGGTATCATATGATGTCACAGAAGGAAATGAAACAGGAGGTGTGCAACAGCGTCTTCCAGAAGACTCAAAAACTGATAAAAAACTGTGGTTACAAACGCGCCTGCGGGGGTTAAACAGTAGTCACGCTAACTACTGTTTAACCCTTCAATCCCCAAAACATTCCCATGCAGTCGCATGCACCTGGCAAATCCCGAGCGGTCGCATGCGACCGCACCCACCCACAGCACTTAAAATCATTAAAACCTACATTTAGAGACTACATTTTTATGAAGAAGTTTGACATTATAAAATTTATACATAATTCTCTATCCTGTGGTCTAAAAAAAGTCAGCTTTTACTATATTACAAAAAGATTTTATTATATTTTGATAACAAAGAAAAATATACCAAGCGGATGTCGGCAGCGTAAAAATCACAATTATTTCTATATATTACTCGAAATTATTTACGTAAAAATATAAATTATATTCACACAAAAACTTTTATAACAATTTTATAATAAACACTATAATAAAACACTAATCAAACACTAGAAAAATCCAAAAATCAACACAATAACATTGTCGTAAAGCGACGGTTAAAAACTAAGGAACCTAACCTAACAACAACGAAACTACCAAAAAAAATTTATTTAAAATTTGAAAAGATATTTACAGTTTTTTTTATAAAAAAAAATATATGAAGATGATGATGGGTGACGTGAATTACAATTTTTTAAAAAAAAAAATAACAAAGATAAATGAGTACTGAAACGGAATATGCACAGGCTATGCCTGTGGTAGGTGCGCAGCGCCTGATCTAGGCACACGCAGCGTCTGGAGTAGGCACACGCAGCGCTTGAAGTAGGCACACACAGCGCCGGAGTAGGCACACGCAGCGTCTGGAGTAGGCACACGCAGCGTCTGGAGTAGGTACACGCAGCGTCTGGAGCAGGTACACGCAGCGTCTGGAGCAGGTACACGCAGCGCTTGAAGTAGGCAAATAGAGCGCCCGGAGTAGGCACACACAGCGCTCGGAGTAGGCACACGCAGTGCCCGGAGTAGGCACACGCAGCGCTTGAGGCAAGCACGCACAGCGGCTAAAGATAGCGCGGGCACTAGTAGGTGGAGGCGTATGCGTGGCTAGGCGACGACTTCAGGTGAAGGCAGAGGCATGCTGGATCCCGGGGCAGTGCGGATAAGGAGATGCTTCTAGTATGAAAGCTGAAGCGAGACTCTCCTTTATTGGCCGATTGTTCGGCTTTTATACTTTTTGACGGATCTGGGATAAGAACGGGAAATTATTTAAATTAAAAGCAAATTTTTGTAAATGGCCAAGAGGAAAAGAGTATTTTTGTGGAAGTATTGAAGTAAAAACATCGGGCCGGTAACGAATTTGATAAAAATTGCCATGACAACCAGATAAACAACGTTGTCAAAACATGTCAAATTTTGGTTTTAGGCTCCTAATAGAGAAACGGCAAGATTTAAGTGAAAAACGAGATATTATTGATATAGGAAAAAAGGTAGCGCAATAGCGCGCACGAAGCCCGAAATTGCAGAGTTACGGAGAACTAAATAAAAGATCGAAAAAGGTAGACTCCATCTACACCGATTTAAAAAGTGCTGATAGCGTGAAAATACGAAGTGAAAATGATTTGTTATTGTGTTCTTATGGTTTAAAAACGTTACAGGAACCTATGGAAATAAAGGTTATGCAAAATATTCAGTTTTGAGGTGAATGCAGAAAATCAAAAACAGAATGGAAAAATGAATGTAAAATGATATGTAAGTAGCATAACACTACAACATTCACACGAAAATGGCGTATGTTATGAACGTAGAATATAAATTAATATCCACGGAATAACTGTTTTTTTATTCCACTAGAGGTTAGAAAATTTCATATTAATTCTATAACGCCAAACTTCTTCATAGAAAAGTAGTCTCTAAATATACAATTTAAGGGGTTAAAAACTTATATTGTGGTGGGTGCGGTCATATTTGACCGCTTGCATTTTGACGGAATATCGAAGCGGTCTAATTTGGCCGCTTGGTGTTTGAGAGGTTAAAGGAAACCTGTGTGCACGCACACATACACACACACACACACACACACACACACACATACACACACACACACACACGCACGCACGCACGCACGCACGCACGATATATTAATACGTTTCAAGTACTTTAAAGTCACGTACCAGTACTAGTAGTCGCAATGGATTAGGAAATACTGTATGTAAATGACAATCCTTGCCCACACTGGGTTGTCCCTATACCTTGCGATTGTTCGTGTTTATTTCATTCTTTGTCATTCTCTATGTATGGGAATATTGAGTCGTCGTATGAGATTAGACTTGCTATAATCAAGCATGTGGTAGCGCATTGGGATGAGTTACAACTGTATACTTGTGACGAGCGTGGAAACCCCTACACTAATACGGATTTGTACATGACGGCAATGGTAAAAACAACTACCTACAGTTCCACGTATGAACTTATGGCGGCCGCCGCTTTGTATCCGTATGCTTTCGAAGTTTACGAAAATGGCCTTTTGAGAGGATCATTCAGTGGTGATTCTGGTAATCCGGTGAAACGTTAACGATTTTCTGGAAGTTTCGTAGGTGGCCATTACGAAGTGCTCCTTCCAGAAGTGCCTCCAAATGATAATCATTCAAATAAAAATAATAAAAACTTACTTAAAACGGGCGAAACACCAAAAAAGGTTAATAAGGGTAGACCTAAAACTTCGGCACTATCCCGTTCTTAACAAATCAAAGAAGCAGCGGCTCATTATCGCCAGAACAAACCCAAAATACGTAAGGAGACAAATAAAGGTACGAGTATTTAAAAGTTTATTTATTGTATTTATAAAAATCAATTATTTACATACACTATTATATACACTTTTGTATCTATTATTTTATTTACATTTAAAAAAATTGTTAGGCTTCTTTTATCACAACTGTGTCTGTTGATCATTTATAAATATACAGTATACACTAACTAAACAACGTCTAACTTTAAATTAGGTCGCGCGCGATGAATAGCGCGCTACGTCACACGTCCTCATCCAACAGCGCTGCTGCTAGAACTAATTGCCGGATTGCCGGTAGATATTAATACTTGATAGCGCCAAAGCGCCATAGCGCAATAGCGCCATGGCGACTACTTACATAACACGCGCTATGTGTTATGAAGAGATAGCGCGCTATAATATGGCGCTATGCGTTATATTAATCACCATTAGACTGCGGGCCTGGAAGAGAATAATTTTATAAAAATAGGAGCAAAAGTCATGTTAAGGCGAAATATTGACGTGAGTCTTGGTTTAGTTATTGGTTCTATCGGTATAGTGCAAAAAATAAAGGTTGATCCGGGAAAATACAAAAATAATTAAGGAAATATATATTAAATATAATAAAGACCATGTTTACGACCTTGGTCCGATCAAAACTAAATTTGAAATTATTAATAGAGCTTATGTTCATCGCGAACAGTTTCCCATATGTATAGCCTATGCCATAACTATACACAAAAGTCAGGGCCTATGTCTAAATAAGGCACTGATGGATATCGGTTCTTCAGTATTCACATCCGGTCAAGCTTACGCGGCACTTTCGAGAGTTACAAGTCTGGGCGGATTACATTTAATTAACGTCGACTTAAGAAGTATTAAAGCGCAGGAATCCTCAATTTGTGAATACAATAGACTAAGAATCATTTGCCGCCCAGACTTGTCATAAATTGTAACATTAAAACGTCCGAGGAAAACCCATAGAAACAGGGAGTGGGCCTTGAGAAAAACTGAAGCTGAAGCTCAAGAAATCGTGCCGGAAAATAAAAAGAGGAAGACTACCTACAAAAATTAGAAAAGCTCATAAGTCAGATAGTGGGCTTTGAAAAAAATCCGTTGTTGGTATTCAAGCAGTAGAAGGTACCGGAAAGGAAAAAAGTAGAACTATCTACAAAAAGAAATGAGATGCGATCAAAACATAACTTGTAAAAATAAACCAAGTCTCGCAACATAGTTCTTCTATCGCAAAAAGTTGTGAGATCCATGTAACACCAAGTCGGTTGATTTATTCAGTCCCTACTTAAGGGTCCTTCTGTCTTAAGTTATTAGATAATTTGCTAACCTAACAACTTCTTATAGTGACCATATCAATATTAAAAATCTTTAATGTTCTAAATAAATAGATTGACTTGGCCATCGCATTAAACTATCTAATTTAATATAATATGTATTACTTTGGAGATACATTATGTTTTCATGTGATGGCCAAGTCAATCTATTTATTTAGAACATTAAAGATTTTTAATATTGATATGGTCACTATAAGAAGTTGTTAGGTTAGCAAATTATCTAATAACTTAAGACAGAAGGACCCTTAAGTAGGGACTGAATAAATCAACCGACTTGGTGTTACATGGATCTCACAACTTTTTGCGATAGAAGAACTATGTTGCGAGACTTGGTTTTTTTACAAGTTATGTTTTGATCGCATTTCAATTTACTAAAATAATTTCCACATATTAGCTTCCGATATCGGGGACTTTAATTTTTCTATACTCTATGTTTTAGCACGGACCGCATAAGCTATTACGTGGAAATTATTTTATTATTTTGTTCCAATAGTATCAAAATGATGCCCTCGCCCCAGCTCGCCCAGTCACGCACACATAAAGATCGTTGTAGCATGCGTCAATATTACGCCGTTTTGGAGCGATCGCGTTGATTTCAACTTGCGCACATTTGAATATACGCTCTTAAGTCATGTTTATTATTTTACATCGCACTAATACTCGTATGTTATGAAAAGCACGTGAATAGAAACACCAAATAATAAAATACAAAATAGAAGCAGCAACACTAGTGAACAAGCCTGATTTTTTTAAATTTAATAACACGTATTATTATCATAAAATATCTGATGAAAATTATATTTTGATGTCCTTTAGTTCGTTATTCATGAATACAAGATATCTCGAAAACTACTTAATAAAACTACTTTTTTCACTATCTTTAGAATCATGTAGAACTGGTTGCTTTCGAAAATCACTTATGTAATCCATTTCGTTCATTTTTAGTTTCTTTTCCTTACTTTTTTGTTTCAATTTCTACAACTACATCAAATTATTCTTTTAATATTCGTCATTTGTTCTTAGAATTAGGTGACTCTTATGTATGAAAAGAAAAACGTGATTTAATTATACAAGCTTACTGTTACGTCAGTTGATTTGGGGGCGTGCATGTTAATATGATTACCCACAAATAACTGAAGCAATTAATCAACTAAACTATCTTAACAAAAACTTTTCAAGGCTTATCCCTTTGGATGACTGTAATGCATAATGAAATATTTTATTACTTTGCGAGATATCAACCAAAGTCGATGTACATTTACAGATTTTTTTTATTTTTTTATATAGAATATGGCCGTAAGACGAAAAGGGCATCGAGGTGTGCACTTTTGGATTTTTCTAATTTATATTCTTATTTTACTCATATAATATATTATTTCTGATTTTTCATTCAAAAAAGGTAAGCACGACGATCTGTCTGTGATTAATGCAGAAGATCCCTAAACGGAACTTCCACTTTAATTAATTTCGGAAAAATAAGATAAATAAAGTGATCAATAAGTAATTCCATCCTCGCCTCGGGCCCTGCCGTTTTTAAGGTGCTGGAGAGCCATTCTAATCTCGCTCACACTGACGTCCGGGATATCATCGGATTAGTTTCGTGTAAGACTTGCTTTTAGATCGTTACTCACACTTGCGTGTGGCTCCAACGATGATGTGTACAGCTGCACATAGAACCTCTCAATCTCACTCAAAATCTCAGCTGTCCCGGAAACGATGCTGCCACACTCAGTCTTCAGCTTTGACAGTTGGCTCTTTCTGACAGACAGATCTCTGGCAAAGACTTTGGAGCCCTGGTTCCGCTCGATCGCCTCTTTAATACGAGCATTATTAAAGTTGCATAAGTCTCGCCGCACGCATTTGGAGATCTGTCTGTTCAGTTGCCTGTATGCTGTCAAATCTGTTGACGATTGCAGCCTCATCTCCTGTCTAACTGCCATGAGATTTAGAGTGTGATCAGAGAGTTTTTGTGTTCTTCTGCGGCGGGTCTTGCAGAACTTAGCTCTGACCGCATGGACAGTTTACACGAGCTGTGTATACGTTACACGAGCTATGCTGTCATTCATATCGTCCACTGCATTGCAATATTCTAGGCACTGAAAGCAGTTACGTAACTCGAGCTAAAAGGTTTCGGGATTCTGGATTAGAGCACAAGGGGGACGTAGCGTTGACTTCATTAGACGAGACCTCTCCAACTTAACGTTTGGGTTCAGTGTGCCTCTAACCATTCGGTGATCGCTGCCGGTTTTCACCCTTGCGATCACTGAACAGTTGGCGTCTGGTCGTCATAATAAAGTCAATCTCATGTTTTGTCGAACCGTCGGGGCTCAACCAGGTCCACTTCCTGTGGGGCCGCTTCCGGAAGAAAGAGTTCATCATAAAGAGTTTCTCTCTTTATGATGAACTCTTTCTCCGTAAAGTCGGCCAGCTGCTGGCCCCTTCGGTTCCGTTGCCCTACTCCAAATTTCCCTAACTTCAGCTCACCGCTTTCTCTTGTGCCTAGTTTTGCGTTGAAGTCTCCCATCAACACCGTGTAGTGGGTTCCGGAGGAATGCATGGCTCTGGAAATATCCTTATACATTTTCTCCACCTCCTCAACGGGATTTGCCGAGGTTGGTGCGTAAACCTGTACGACCTTCAGCGAATACCGCTTGGTGATTCTGAGTATCAGGTAGGCGACCCTTGTCGACACACTCCCGATCTTTACAACGTTGTTGACGAGAGACTTGTGAACGATAAATCCGACACCTCCTTGGGACAGATGGTCGCCCTCCCGGTGATAGAAGAAGTTGCCGGACTCGAGGAATACCGTGTCCTCCCCCTCTCTTCGCACCTCGGATAATCCAATAATATGCCAGCGTAACTTGTCTACCTCTTCTTTCAGCTCCAGTATCTTCTCGCCAGTCCTCTGGGTGCGTGCGTTATACGTTGCCAGGTCGAGTCGTCGTAGGTGGCAACCAAACCTCCACCGGAGATTCTTAGCACCCCCTGCCCCGCCGTTACCATGGTCGCCATCGTAGCCAGAAATAGTGGGGCCGCCGGGGACTGGGGGCCGTGTGTTTGCCATAACTATGGCAAATATCCCCCCATTAATCCCCCATGAATGCTCGTTGCCCCATGAAATGCTAGTTGGCAACCGCAGGTTTTTTTTATTATATCACTGTTGTTATCAGGAAGATACTGCTGCCCCTCTCCTGCCTGTCTCCCTCTGTCGCCTCTTACGACACCCACGGGAAGATATGGGGTAGTGGATATTCTCAACCGCCACCACACGGCAATAAATGCAAGAAAGAAAATTGTCACAGGACGGCGCCGCCCGCGTAGGTATTTATGCGGTCAGCGTATTGCTAGGGGTTGCCCAATAATCATTAATCAGAATGTTCCTATTAGTTTGTGATTTAATTTGTTTGACATATGCAACAAATGGTGCCATAAGCCAGAGGTAGGAGAAATCATTAGAAATCATGTGCACGATACGGTGACATCTGTTAGTTGTTTATAGTGATAAATTCTCGAGATACGGTGAGTTATATGGGAGATTTAGTTCACCTTTACCTTCTAATGGAAGGTCATTTAACTTGGTATGCCTATTAATGCAGACGATAACGAAAGCTTACATAGTTCCAATGGTAATTTAATGGCTTCCTAGTATATTTTAAATTAGAATTGTACGTACACCTTTCTTATGTGGTAGAGCCACGCTGCAACTATATCGTGGCTGCAGCACGAATGAGTTGGCTCAACCATGTTCTCATAGAACACCAGCGTAAGATAACAGCTTATTGCTGCTGCATTTCTTATCGTGATTGTAGAGAACCCGGAACCATTTTTACTGCAAACGAGGCATTTTATCTTATTCCTTAGGGGTGACAACCTATCTGCATTTCGATTCTTAATCGAGGATAAATGTAGATGTCTATGGGCCATTGCATCCACTTATCATCAAGTTAACTATGTGCTTATTGTCACACTCATTCTATAAGAAAACACTACTATACCTTTATTAGCTCCTCAGAGGAATAAAATTGACGCAATTGAAATATTGCGTTGGCTAATAATGCTAAGAGTTCCATGGAGAGCCTACAAGACAAATATGACTATGCTGAGTGAACATATATCAAATGGTCAATGAAATTTGCCTAATGTGAGCGATTGTGCAACCTGGGCTGAGGTACTCTGACTATAATTTTTTGAAAATCCCTAGAGAGTGCCATAAGGCGTTATTAGGTGCTGTTGAATCTGTCTTCAAGTGTTTCAGTTGTGGATATGATTTGTTATATTTATTTCTGCACTGTTTTTATCTTATCACCGAGCTTTTGAAGCCTTGGCTAATAAAATTCTGCAGTTCTCGTTGGTCTACCTGCTCTTGCTGAGTGGCTTCTTGCTGAGCTGCTTCTTATATACAACGAGCGGCTTCTTGTTCACGAAGAGTACTTAAGTACTTTGGTAACATATACACACACTGATAGTTCAGAGGAATTATTTTAAACTGTTAAAATCGAATACAGAATAACGTGTAAAAGCATGACTCTAATTAAATTCCCCCAGCATATACAAACATGCCAATGAATGCCGTACTTCATCAAGCCTCAGACTAAGTGCAATGGTGAATCTTGTCAGTTACGCTAGTAGAAATTACAATCCTTAGCAATGAGAGAAGTAGATTTTATATAACCAGTATTCACATACACTCTTTCTCTGTACTAAATGCTGGTGCTTCATCTGGTATGAATTTCGTTTTTAAAGTTATTAATTTGTTATTAAGTTTTTTTTAAAGTAAATGTTACAATAAATGAACGTGTTTTTTGTGTTTTTTGTTTTTTCTTTATCTCTTCAGTTTTATAAAAAAACATTTATAATGTTTGATCTCAATCGATAGTGCGATTGTGCGCTAGTCTCCATAATCAAAAAAAATAAAAGAATGTCTATGTGTTTGTCGGTCCGTCCAAACTAATCTGCGGAATACCTGAACCGATTTTAATGAAACTTCACGAACAGATAGCAGGGGACTAGGCTGCATTTTATCCGAAGCACTGTAATTATGTTTTTTTTTTGAAAACCCAAAAAAAAAGGATAAAATTCGTAGTAAAAAATCATCTAGAAATGTAAATAACGCCTCATTAATCCCGCCCTGATAACCTACTCCGCTGAATCAGTTCCTATCTTCGGGGACGCCAGCAACGCATACGTGTTGATGATAAGTTCTCCGATTAGTGTAACGTTGTTGCTGGTGTTCCTCAAGGCGGTGTTTTAACTCCGTTGCTTTTTTCTGTGTTTATAAATGCACTTGTTTCCGTAATAAATTTCAGCAAGTATCACCTGTACGCAGATGATGTCCAGCTGTATCAGCATTTTAGTTTAAATGACCTAAATTCATCTGTTGACAGAATGAATTCTGATCTTGCTGCAGTTCATCAGTGGGTGAGATGTCGTGGGCTAATATTAAATCCTGCCAAAACACAGGTTATAATCATAGGGAGTAAAAAAATTACATGTCGACTTGACTATCAACATCTACCTAAGATCACTCTAAACGGTGTAGATTTAGAATATGTTAGACAAGTTAAGAACCTTGGCTTAATTTTGGCTGACGATCTAAGTTGCGTGCTACAGGTTAATGAAGTCAGAAGACGTATTTTTGGAACTATGCATTCATTAAAGCTCTGGCAAAAATTTATTCCTCAGGCGGCCAAGGTTACGCTAGTCAACTCTCTGTTGCTCTCTATTTTTGATTATGCCGATATTGCCTATCCAGATATAACTAAGGAGCTGTTTAGCAAACTCGACCGTCTGCTCAATCTATGCATACGCTATATTTTTGGCCTGCCGCCAGAACACTCACCTTCTAACCACTTTGTATGGTATTTTTCACAATCCTTGTTCCACAGTTTATCTATAAGAGCGCTTTTCATATTTAAGCTTATCCCGTTCAACAAAACTATAACTATCCCGATGCAAAATCTGCATACTACTCGCATTCCTTCACGGTATTATCAATTACACTTTGGAATAAACTTCCACGAGATTTAAAAGATGCTCCTTCAATAAATACATTTAAACGCAAGCTTGAGGTATATTATTTAAAATTACTTGATTATTTAATTATTATATTTACGCCCTATGGTTGTAATTACAATACTTTTATATTTATTGAAATCTGGTGCTATTATTAGTCTGTGTGTGCGTGTGCGTGTGCGTGCGCTCGCGCGCGCGCGCGTGTGTGTGTGTGTGTGTGTGTGTGTGTGTGTGTGTGTGTGTGTGTGTGTGTGTGTGTGTGTGAGAGAGAGAGAGAGAGAGAGTTTGTTTGTGCGAGTGCTTTTGCTTGTTAGTGGGTTAGAAATTAGATTTAGGATTTAACTTTTGTACGTATAGTAATTAGTAAAGGATTAGTGAATAGCTTTTCAGTGTCATCATAATTTAATTCTTGAAGCCAGATAGTTATTTTCTTTTTACATGTAGTCTTATTGACGTTAAATATAGGGATAATTTTATTGATTTTATGGTATAGAAAACCTCCAAGGTGACAAAAGAAACGTTTAGATAGTTTGGTGGATAGAGTTATACGAGTGCGGTCCACGGGGTTAAAAAGCCTTTTACCTCGGGAGAATGAGGGGTTGTATTTTAGTAGAGCAAGTTGTTTCAGTAGGGTTCTTTGTATATACAGTTTCCACACAGTTAATATTTTCAACTCTTTATATAGGAGTTCTGTAGGATATTGATAAGGCAGCGAAAAAGAGACCTTTAAGATAGCTCTCTGCGTTCTCTCCAATTGGAGCATTATCGATTTTGGAGCACCGCCCCAGAAGGTAATACCATATGTTAATAGAGATTGGGCCAAGGCAAAATATACGGATTTCTTTAGTTTATCATCCGCCGTGTCTCTCAGAGTTTTAAATACATATATTAATTTACTCAAGCTGCTATTAAGGGTATTAATTTGTACATGAAAACGTAGAGTGCTATCGATTATAACTCCTAGATAATTTACTCTGTCAGCTTGACGTAGTTGTGAACAGGTATCTACATTATTGAGTGGATTGGAACACGTATGACTTACGATGGTATGTGGTAGAGATGATGTGGTTAATGTGTTGTTTTTTTAATCTAAACGGGACATAACATGTTTTTTCTATATTCAGTGTCAGCACGTTAATTCGAAGCCAATTTGAGACAGTGTTGTAGTCCAACTGGGCGTACGCATAGACTTCTTGCCATGTACTTGCACTAAAAAGGAGAACAGTGTCATCTGCAAAACTTATGATCCGCCCTTTAGGGAGTGTGAGCATACCCAGTTCGTTAATATATATGAGAAATAAGGTTGGAGAAAGTACGCTGCCCTGGGGCGTTCCGTAGGTAGTTGTGCATTCGGCACTGACGAACTTATCCACCTGATTGCACTCAGTACGTCCACTCAAGTAGTCTTCAAAAAGTCGCAGTTGAGTACCTCCAATACCCATACACTCCATCCTACGTAAAAGTATGGGTACAGAAACTGTGTCGAAAGCTTTGGCAAGATCTAGAAAAATACCTAGAACTTTCTTCCCATTGTCCAAGTTTGTAACAATATAATTTGTAAGGTCATGAATCGCATCGGACGTAGATTTACCTAACCTAAAACCATATTGTGAGGGCGATAGTAAGTTATTTTTTTCCATATTCCATATTCCATATAATAGTTTACGAGCCTGTTGTTCATTATGCGTTCAAGTATTTTGGACAAGGCAGAAAGCACGGCTATAGGCTATAGTACATATATATATATATATATATATATATATATATATATATATATATATATATATATATATATATATATATATATATATATGTATAAAACAACATATACATAATATTAGATAATACGTTTTGAATAGTATGAATAAATAAGTTAATAAGTTTTTTTTCTCTCGCGGCTCTACCCATAGCTCTCACCACACTACAAACGGTTAGCTGGCGTAGAATGACTTTTCAGCATTAAGTTCGCCTTTGTACCAAATTGTTTTGTCTGAGTGCAATAAAGAATTTTCTATCTATCTATCCGCGTTCCCACCCAGCAGCGACCTGCTAGTTAAAGAATAATAAAAATCTTTAAATAATCTTTATATAGGATAGGGTGACAAACTACTAGCACACAGTCTACTTGATGGTAAGTGGTTGCTGCGCCCCATAGACATCTACATCTATCCTCGATTACAAATTAAAATGCAAATGCAAAAGCTCGTGGAATGCCTCGTTTCCAGTAAAAAGGGTCTCCGGTTCTCTACACTTACCATACAAAACTTTAACGCTGGTATTCTGTGAGAACGTGGTCCTTCCCCGGTCGAGCCGACCCATTTGTGCTGCATTTATACTACTAATATAACTGCAGTATGGCTCTACCACGTATCACGATACTGAAATGAAAACTGAAACTTAAAACGAGTAATAATTTTTGTATTGCGAAAATGTGCACCGATCAACCGTGAAGAGAGTTGTAGAGAAAATTCACTACGACAGAAGTGCACAGAACACTTCATACGTGTTCCGTTTTGTTAATTTATGCACGAAGCAGTGCTTCGCAAATGGGTAATACGTATAAAATTTTTTTATTTCACAGCAAAAATTAAGAACTGCTTACACAGGAAATAACGTTTCATTTAAAAGAACAAAGAAAAGTGTCTTCTATCCGACACTTCTGTTTGAAAAAGGAAAAAGAATGGAGCCAATAGTTGAATGTGCACCTCGAGGCAATCTTTCTTTGTATTTCGGCACTCGCGTTTGAATTAAATGCGATCTTTTTGTGCTTGCTCAACTGTGTGAAATGAATAGTATTGGAATTAAAAAATAATTTAAAACAGTTTGAAATATATTTATTGGGAAGTAAAGTAACGCGGTAGAGGCACTCTGGCGTACTGCGGTGTAATCAACCCATTTTCGATGCAGCACTATGGCTGCAGCACCAATGGGTTGACTCCACCGTGAGGGGCACCATTAATATAATGCTGCTTTTTAATATCAATGGTAATAAAATTAGTCTGCAGTATGATGGTTTTTTGTAGAGGACAGATGATGTCTATGGGCTACAAATTCCGCATACAATCAAGTATACTTTGTGCTTATTCTTCACCCCTACTACAAGTACTTTATAAAAACAGAAGTGACTTATAATCGAATATCTTTTTCTACTTCTTCAGTCCATGGAAGTCCATAGCTGGAGCGCATGAGGTTTTGCGCCTAGAATTGACGGTCACAGTCACTAGACGTCTCTCACTTCTGACGGTGCTGTTTGTCGCCAGTCTGAGTAATTTACACCTGTGTAAACCAGAATATACCGACATCTATCGGAAGCAATATGATCTTAAGATTTAAACTGGTATTTTTGAAAGTCGCTTTTACTGCACCCACAGACTGAAATAAAGTGGGGGGGGGGGGATTTGAATATTAACAGTAAACACTTTTGAGATATATTTTAATAGTTTTTAATGCGCAACCCGCCATCATGAATGATACTTTGTTAAAATGATATAATTTATTTATTTAATTGATTATTCTATACGTTTATTTAATAATAAAGAATTAATAATTATATTATATTATATCATATTATTTTATATGATCCGTATGTTGACTTTAAGTAAGAGCGATTAGTGTTAAAAGTTAATTAATTATAAAATATAATGTTATGTCTTTGAAAATATTTTATTATATTTTGTAATATAATAATTCGCATTCATAAAAAAATCTAAATGAATATCGCAAAAAAACTTTGTTCTCGAATTCAGGAGGATGTAAATACCCACGAAGCAAAAAAAAAAACGGCACACGACGCAACAATATAAAAGGCAAAATATTTTTGTGGTTTATGTTTATGCATTAACGTTGCTACTGGTCGTGTTTGAACCCAAAACCGCGAAGTAGGAAGCTAATAGTAAATGTCCTCCAAATCAAATTTCGTTCACTGCGGCAGATTATAGTGACAGGATTATAGAGCCCAAGCTGCTGCGCAGGACAGGAATTAACAAACCAAAACTTATATAGTGCCTAAGTTTATGGGCAAGCGTAGGTGTACTCTCTATTCCCTCACTCTTATTGTCTGATGGGGCTGTAATTCGACACGAACAGAGAGAGATCAGGTGCAGAACCAGCGGCTTTACGTGCTTTCAGAGGCACGGGTGTTAAATACCGCCAACTTTCTAATTCCGAGTTGCTACTAAAAAATTCTTCACAGAAAAATCCAATAGGTCCCAATGGGGTTTCGAACCTGGGATCTCATAATCAGCAATCGCGTCTACGACCATTAGACCAAAAGAGGCAGTAAAATAAGCTCAAAATAATAAGGAAATATAAGTAGATGAGGAAAGTACAATACAGGCAGACACTAAAATCCTTACATAACGTTATACTCGTATTAACAGTCAAACGATACGGTGAGTATGAGTATCGTATTAAGTTTTTATGTCACTGGCGCGTAAGTTATATATCGAATTTCATTCTCGTGACAATAGTACGTTACCGTAAAATCGTATTGCTACACCTAAGACCATAATAAAATTACTACGTTCTACACCATTAGAAACGAAAATAGTATACTGAATATAATAACAGCGGGTACTGGGAACTTTTCAGGTCCAAACTCTCTCTCCATTCGCGTTCAAAGTGTGCTAAAAATTAAATATTTGTTAAAAATGGAGTAGTAGCTCAAGGAATGAGTGCTGGCCTCAAACTGGCCTTGTAACTCTATAGCTCACAAAAACAGATTATAACCACCGCAATACTTATGAAATTGAAATTAAAATATTGGTGTGAGCTCCGTAGGGAAAACCATTTTTCTAGAAAAACACATATGGGGACAGTGCGGCAAATTCTTTCCTGCTTCGAAACCGTCCCAGCCTTTGAGTGTTAATACAGCGACATATTTAAAACAAATTTAAATAATCTAGTTTTTACCCACTTATTCACGGGGGGGGGGGTGAGTGAGATGCTCAACGGTCAGATGACATAGTTAACTGCGGTTACCAGAAAGAAATTATTAATTTTTTTCCGATCTACACAGTATGATTTTATAGTATAATTTTATTCCAATCTACATACTATGATTTTATAGTATTAATTATAGGATACCAAGCAGATGATAGCGCCCAGCCATCTTCTCTATTGAAATTAGGTTATTTTTATATTAATATCCTCGCGAATAATCCTTGGAAGGAATCGGTGGTCTTTAGCGAGGATTTGTGGTCTATCAAATCTGATGTAGTGACGGGGACAATCCTGTACAAGTTCACAGACTGCAGACTTCCCGGAGCGACGATTCTTCACATCAGCTATATGTTCTTTAACGCGAGTTTTAATTGATATTTTAGTTTGTCCTATGTAAGAGAGACCACATTCACAATCAAGCGTGTACACTTCTGTATCTTGTAGAGGGACATTACACTTGAGTGATGGTAAAAACTGACCTATCTTCTTCAGCAGCTTGAAGTATGTTTTAATGGAAGCGTGCTTTAAGATGTACCCATTTATGTCGTACCTCTTATTGTAATTTAAATACTTCAATAAGGATTTCTTAATTATTGAAGTAGTTAAAATAAACTACATACTTAATTAATTCAAACAAAAAGATCTAAAAAAACTCGTGTGAAATATCATATAGCTAACGTGAAGCACCGAATATCCGGGAAGTCTGGAGTATGTGAACATGTTCAAGATTGTCCCCATTATTACATCAGATTTGATAAACCATAAATCCTCGCAAAAAAACACCTATTTCTACCAAGGATGATACGCGAAGCTATTGAAATTAAAAAATATCCCAATTTCAATAGAGGAGATGGATCGGGGCTGCCATCTGCTTGGGATCCTATAATTAGCAAAATTAAACCCAAACCTAAGCATACCACTGTAAGACTTTAAGATACTATAAGCTCGTTTTGCGTAAATCGGACCAAAAATTAATATTCAAAAACTGAAGGTAGCCGGACTTACTATGACATTGAGACGTCAAACATCTCAGTCCCTCCCGTGACCATGGGTACCCAAAACGTCGGGAATTAAAACGAAGTTAAAATAGTTAACTAAACGCGATAAAATCCGTAAATACAGTTTCATTCAATATTTTAATAAGATTGTGAACTACAGATAATACCAATATTATTATCACTACAACCTATTAAAATATTTCTCCCCCTCCCCTAAAATCCCCTGATGAGCATAGGACCCCTCATAGATCGATTTATGGGAGGATTTTGCCTTGGTTGCCTGCTTTGAAAGCGCAGTTATCAGGAAGATGCTGCTGTGCTCATTTGTTGGTTCAGTTTCCTTTTGTCACCTTTTATTTTGTTGTGAATATACTTACACTCCCACTACACGGTTAAAAAATAATGCACGTTTAATTAAATATATAGCACTAAACGTAGCCATCACATAGAAGTAGTACCTGTATAAGTTGATGCAATACAATGTGTCAACAAACTATACGAAATAACTCGGCCTCGCTCATTGAAACATAACCGAGAAGTGTATCTAGCAGTTTCCTTAACCCTAGGATTTTACATTCAGTAGTGAAGGCAGCTTGTGCCCAGCAGTGGTTATAGATACGCAACTATATATATGCTGTTTGTATATTATTACGAGTGCGCATACGTACCAACGCACCCGCCCTGCTGCAAAGCCAACACCTTCATTTGATCCCAAAACAGCTGAGTACTGAGAAGCTTAGCTATCATTGCTGTGGCACTGCGAGGCCGCCTGTTCGAATCCCGCCATACAAACTCTTGTTTGTATGGTAGATTTTATGGCTTACAAATTAATACTCAGAGTCCGGAGTCGGAAGATACCGGAGAAAGTCCTTGTGTGGGAATTACGTGCTTTTATAAATAAAACACCCTCGACTATCAGACATCAGGAAGTCCCAATTACAGGCAAAGTTGCCATACTGTGGAAAAAGTCACAGTACCTACCTATTATAACGTTATTTGTAATGGTACTTGTTGAGATGTGTGTACTCACAAGTTTCGTGTAATAAAGCTATCGCTTGTAAGAGGACTCGCTCGCGATTCACCATTAGGAGCAAGCCCTAGAGCCGGAATTAAATCTGGTAAGATATGCAGGATGACGATGGATATACGTAGCCCAGGAAATATGTTAAGCTGTAGATTTGTGAAGAGCTGCTATGACGGTGAAATGATCATGGATAACAAATGTGCATGCGGCAAGCCTCATGAGGCTTGCCGCATGCACATTTGTTCCACCACTACGGACGTAGTGTACGGACTGTACGGACTGTACGGACTACAGCATCCACTCACCATGTGAGTGGATGCTGTAGTCCGTAGACACAACTATCGTCGATAAAGAAACGATATGAAAAAGCGTTGTTATCATTGGAGATTAAGATGAAATAATGAAAAAGACATTAGTTCTTCATACTTACCATACACATTAGAACTGTGATGCCAATTTATGCTTGTATTCTTTGCGAGCGTGGTCGTTCCCTGGTCGACCGGACGTAGTTATTGTGGTCTGGCTGCTCTACTAATAATGTTAGAAACTTACTATATTGATAACTCGATAAAATAACAATCAAGGTTCCATTTCAAATCATTTATTTGCGAAGTCACGTAATCATTTTCCCATGGGTTACCACGTTGATGATTGAACACACGCGATTCCGTTCTTGACATGACATAATCAGACGATAATAAGAGCACTGCTGTTCTTGTTTATGGATTGATTTCCACAAAAAGTAAAAACGCGTCCTCTTTAACAATTTCATGTCACTTCCATTTTGTTGAATTTCTTTAAATAGATTATGAGAGGAATCCATTTTATTACCAAGTGATAACTGCTTTAAGTTTCTTTTGCATTGTTTAAAAATATTATATATTTATCAAAAAATTTTACGATTTATTCTACTAAGATAACATAAAACGGTAAAAAATTATATAATGTTTAAATAGTGATCGGGAGTCGTAAATTCTGGACACAATTTTTGACGTATTCCAAAATTTTAATGATATAATTATCTATGTTCTTTCTTTAAAGATTATTATTTCAAACTGGAATTTGATAATTAAAAATAATATCAAATAAATTCAAAAAAATAAATCAATGTTTGCGATAGTCAATATGCCTACCAATTGTAATAATTGGGGGGGGGGGGGGGGATATCCAACAGTGGACATTTAGGGATTGATGAAGAGAAAGAAGAAACCCGAGTTATTATATAAATGTATATGCCTTACGCTTAGCTTACGCTGCTTCCAGCTTACGCTGGAGCACTACTGTAATGTCAGTACTTTAACTTTGACTTACACTTATCTTAACTTTCAAAGTTAGAAGTAGTAGAACTTCAGTCATTACTACTTGCTGGCAGATTTCTATTTAACTTAAATAAAGGCTAGATATAACGATTATTTCCATTCTGTTCAGGCGATTTTAACATTACATCGTGTTATTAAAACTTTCGCAAACACAAATTAATGAGACCTATGCGGTTCCTGTACTGAATTTGTCCAATCAACGTTGGTTGTTCAATTTGTTTATTGTTGTTTATTCTTTTTTGGAATACTCTTCCTTCCAAAACCAGGATGGCTAAAAACCAGTTTTCGTTCAAATCCAATGTTCGAGAACTTCTCGTCAATGAAACGGAAGAACCAACTTAGCGTCCTTAATAAACTGTGTATTACAAATATTGTTAGGTCGACTAGGTTGTGCTTTAAAATTCGGAGTGAATGACCACAAAAACTGGGTCCCGGATTTGATTCCGGGAACACTGACCGCAAAATTTTTGGGTGCGAGAATAACGAAAGGGATTCTGGGTTGAACCAAATTGACTATATCTGCGTAGTTTGTTATAAACCAAAACGGACGGCGGGCGCGGCACGTGGCGGTCTTTGAACAAATATACTCGCTACAAATTTGATTCAATATATTAGCCGGCACTATGAAAGCATGACCTGTCACGGAAAAGGAAACAACAAATGAAAACTGCTCAAGATCTAAAGAAACAGGCCCTTACCTTGGGGGTGTTTCCACTAGCGGCCTCTTAATAAGGTCTCGAGGCGATAGAGCTGCGTTGCAACTGATGGTGTTGCGTGACGTCAAATGCACTGGGGTTGACTGCCGAACGCCACGACGAAATATATTACACCAGTACACGACGAAATTGCACTGTGCAAGCGGTCACGACCTGGGATTAAACTGTTCTATTCTGTGGCTCGACTGCCATAGGGTGCTATCACGGCCAAGATTGCGCTGCAACTGGTTGCACGACGATAACTGCCAGTCCGCGCTGGGGGCGTGCTTCCGCCTTTCACTTTTGGCCAGAGTGCCACCCATTGAGTAAACAAAATAAGGCCACCAATATAGCCCCCACATATTCAAGTCCGTGTGGACTCACCACTGTGTGATTTAAAAGAAGTTTTCTTCCTAGCACAACTTCAACTACCACTAGCGATTTTCCGGACCGGACGACTTAGGAACCTTCAAGATAACAGCCTACTCTTTTATAAAAGTGTTGCAGTTGTTCATGGGCGGCTGTAGTCACTTACTATCAGTTGAGCCGCATATTCCAAAAACATAAAAAATACGCTCAATACCTTTGTCCCTTGTCACAAAAGAGTACTGATTCAGCTCACATACCCCGAGAGACGAAGGGACATCGTCCAAGCCTACCACCGGCCAATTCCGCTTTCCGTAAAGCTAAGTTCCAAATGCTCACCGTAAAGAATCATGCCCACTTTCTATACATTTATTGACCTGTCACATGATTACTTTAACAGATCGCGTCACCTACAGCTATTGTTGTATAAAAACCATTATTGTTTATAATAAAATAATAACCTATGTTTTAATTTAGAGGCCAGGGAAAAATGCTATTAAGTAAATAAGTTTTTGAGGTTATAACAGCTGTCAGATTAGATCTGTACACTTATTTTTCTTTCCATACCACAGTATTAAACCATAAAAAAATCGTACCTTATCATAAATTAATAAGTTATAAAAAAAGCAACTGGTTATTTTGAACACTCACAAACAATACTCAATAACTTTATTGCATTCCATAGGTTACAAAAAGTGTTACATTGTTTTATGGTATCTCTATAGACCCTCATGGGCACAGCAATATTATGAAGGAGGAACATTTATCTTGTTTTATTATTATTATTGCTAAATAATTATTTAATATTAATATTCATTATATTATATAAACATACACACATTGAATATGGAATACGGCTATTATAATTGTTATTATTTATTAATCGATTTTGGCATTTAATATATTATTATAGGTGTGTAGCACAATTGAATTTTTATTAAATTATTTGAATCATTAAAAATTTTATTATAATTTTTTATTGTAATTTATTTAGTAGGATGGCATTTCCTTATTACCTAACATTTATATTTATATCTATATTATATTATATTTTTATCTTCTAAAAATTCAGAAGTACTATAGTAACACTTGTTTATAAGTAGTTGCTTTAATTTTTTTTAAATGGTTTTTCGTTCTTAATGTTTTTTATATATTCGGGTAATTTATTATAAGCTTTTATAGACATGGCAAATGGGCTGGATGAATGAGATTTTAGTTTTGAAGTTGGTAGCACTAGTTTGTTTCTCTGTCTTAGATTCCTAGATTGATGTCATCGCGTTTTGTGTACAAGCTTGGATTTTTTTTGACAAATTTGCATAGTTCCAAAATATAGATACAGGGCAGACTTAAAATGTTATTCTTCTTAAAGTAAGGCTTACAGCTTTCTGTATTTTGTAGATTAGCAATGATCTGTATTAGTTTTTTTTGTTTAGTTAATAAACTTGAGGCCTCAGTACTGCATCCCCATAGGACAATACCGTAGCTAAGCCATGCATATGCATACGGGTAGTAGGTTGTTATCGCGGTGGTTATATCTGTTGTTTTTTATTTCTCGTAACGCGTACATAACGCTGCTTAACTTCCTATGTAAATTTTCTATATGTGGTTTCCAAGTAATATGGGTATCTATTATTAGGCCTAGTAGGTTGTGCTCGTTAACTGTATCTATAGTGAAGCCGTCATTATCTATTTTTATATCTAATTTTGGTTTTTGATATGGGTGAAAAGACATTATTTTAGTTTTCGGTAAGTTTATCCGCAGGTTATGTTTAGCCAGTCCGTTGTTATTAATAATATATTGTTAATTTGTTCTGTTACATTCATTGGACTTTGGCTTGATATAAGAATAGAAATAAAGTCTCCTGCAAAGTCATTAATGTAAATTGAAAACATAAGACACCCCAGGCAGTATGCCTTGAGGTATTGAGGCATTAATAGTTTTAGTATCGGATCTAATTTTTTCAATTTTGTGTAATTTGTCATTAAAGTACTCAATTTCTACTATTTGCGTTCTATAGTGTAAATATGATTTTAGCAGATTGTAGCACGGGCCTCTGATTCCTATGTCATATAATATGTTATATTGCACTGTATCGTATGCTTTTGACATATCTAATAGGATTCCTGTAGCATATTTTTTATCGTTAATTATATTATGTATTTTTGAATGTAATTATAAATTGCTAGAACTGTTGATTTGTTTTTGCGGAAACCATTTTGACTTTCATTAAATATATTATATTTTTCACAGAATTTATAGATACGGTAGTATAATGCTTTTTCAAATATTTTAGAGGCTGTGGGCAATAAGGCGATAGGTCGATAGTTGCCTGGGTCCGTTTGTGTACCTATTTTGTAGATGGGTTTCACTAGTGAAAGTTTTAGTATATCTGGGAATACGCCTTCTTCAAAAAATTGGTTTACTAATAATGTTAGTGGATATACTAAAGCGCTTGCACATTGTTTGAACAATGTTGGGGGAATCTCATCAACACCATGGCTTAGTTTATTTTTTAGACTATTTAATATTTTAAGTATTTCTTCAAATCCTACTCTGCCTATAAATATTGAGTTTTCTGATGGATGTAGAACAGGAAGACCCTTTGCTTGTGGATGAACTGTTTCACCGATATTGCAGAAGTAATTATTAAATTTATCGGCGATCTGTTTTGGGTTAGAAGAAACAACATAACGGATGAACAAGTTTTCATTGTCTGAAACGGAACATGTAAAACACTCTTTATTATATATTTTGGCAAGGCTTCTGGGCCTTTGAGCCATTGTAAAATACGCTCCATCTTCAAAAGTCTATTGAGAATGATAAATACAGTAACATTACTTTTTTCCTGGCTTTATTTGAAAATTCTATTATGCGATACGAAATAAGCAAAAAATTTGTAATTTTATAAGATATTTTACATCACCAGACGCGTTAGAAATTTTGGTCAAGACTGGGCATGATTCAAGCACTGCGCTGGTTTAATTACTCCAGTACTCTCTCAGAAATGAGAGGAGGCCTGTGTCTAGCGGTAGGAAATTTTTAGACTTTAACTTAACTTTGCTATATTATTTCTGCCCGGTGACATATTTCAACAGATTACGCAGTTTACGTCGATTATTGAAACAGGTTTACCTGGTAATGTGATCTCTATCATCTGTATATTAGATTTATTTTCATTTATCGATGAATTTTGCGCTATTATTCGAATTAACATATATATGGAAGTCCCTCATTCTTTAGGTTTATCCAAATAACATAAAAGGCAGGTGTGGATGAGGTGTGCGAAGAACTGTATAATAATCTCACGTCAAAAGCCGAAGAGTAACAGTATTATTATGTCTGGTAGCTTATTGTAACACTAGTGAAACTTTAAGGTAGTTCTTCTTTACTAGACTATATTAAGCCCTTATAGTTTCGTCACGTCCGTCCGTCCGTCCATGCGCGGTTTTACTCTGAGCCCATAGTTACTACAAACTACAAACTTGTTATTTAGCATAGTTATAGATATTAATCACGCCTACAAAACTGTGAAATAAAATCTTAAAAACATTTATATTTCGGGTACTTCCCATACAGGCAAAGGGACGTTTTCTTTTACCATTCTATTTCATCGTATGTGGTTACATTGGATAGGTCTTTAAAAACACTGAAGGTGTGAAAAACATCTTTTAGATTCAAGGGTCCGCCTGCGAATAATTTAGCTATAAAGTGCTATTTTTCATTAGTGTCATGTGACCCCCCCCCCTCTCTGCCAACTAAACCGCTATTTATTATATATATGTACGCATATGAAAATGCATAATGCATTCGTAAACATTTTTACACCTCTATAGAAAATGGCTTTAAACTAGCTGCATTATAACTTTATAATGTTATTGTAAACTGTACGATTTAAATTACGACACGATTACGATGAGTACGATTTTTACGAAAAAAAAAAACAACTTGTGTGCATTATTACTGTAGTTTCACTTTTCCCTTTGCGGGATAGGCACCTCTCCTATAAACTTATTACTTTCGCTTATTTTTTAGTTGATAGTTACTGTAGGCCTCATTCAAAGTATTCATACATTCATATAGACTCACACAGTTTCATTCGTGGTACTCTCGATGTTCGCGGGCGACTCTCAGGATAGTTTAGGGCAGTGGTAGTTTACGTGAAGGCTTATTACGGTCATATAATATATTCCAGTCAAATAATAAATCTGTAATTATGAAGTCAGTAACCAGGCACCTAATTATCTGAATATATACCTAAAAATAATACTATCTTTACTTTCTGTATCGTTAGGAACAGTAAAGAATGAAAAGTCAAGATTCCTATTGTTATATAAAAACTCAAAAATGAATATCAAAAGTGTCTATATAATTATAACAGAAAAATACTTTTCTGTCAACGTTAGGCGCTTGTCAGCTCAACCGCGTAAGTGACCCGCACTGAATTAGTACGTTGTAAGCGCAGCGTAGGTATATTTTCATGCCTAAAGCACTGAGTGAGACAGACCTGGTAAAATAGATAAAATATATTTAATGTGTTATGTTGATGAGATTATTTGATTATATTATGTATGACTGCCTCCTTTCAAATTTCGGTCGGACCAAAATCAGTTTATGGGTTTTTCTGACAGAAAATTCTCTGTAGCCTAGAGTTAGGAAGTTAGCAGTATATCAACGAAATTACCGGTAAATTTCGTTCAATCGAGAAGATTCACCGCTCCCTTATGAGGAAAACTATGGGGGTGACTTATGTTTAGCAGTGAATTGTTGATAGGCTGATTCATCATTATTACGGTTTAATTATCATAGTCATTAACTCATGAAATAAGAACGCTGTTATTCATTTCCGTTTTTAAAGTTACGCTAACGGGAATACAGTTTTTGGAAAAGAGAAGTGAGAATTACCCTAACTCATATTCTTGACCGTGACACTCACACTAGTAATGGTTTTATCCCTTACCTGTCCATGGGTCCAGCGTTTTGATAGATTTGATAGAGAATTTGAATCTGATCTTATCATTAAATCTGTCCAGACGCTGTTTTTTGCATGCTGTCACTTGCTTATTACAGCTCTAAATATTATTATAGTAATACTCATATCCTAGTTTTGAACAATGGTGTATGCAAACTGCCTTATAAAACTTCTTTTTATAGCGTAATTGTACACTGTTATAAATACAGTAGTTATATTTATTTATTTATTTACACTTTATTGCACCATAATGAAAAGGCTTTCATTGCACCTTAATGAAAGGGCGGACTTTGAGAATGCCTTTAGGCATTCTCTCCCAGTCAACACGGGACGTGTGGAAATTATGTGATAGGTGACAAAATAAACTGAACAATAGAGTAAATTAGGTAAAAACTACTGATAAACTTAAAATAAACTAATATTATATAAAACAATGAACTTATATACTATAAAAGTAGTTATATTACTTCTGTCTATGAGGGTGGTATAAAACTAAAAAAAACGGCCATAGTATAATTCAAAGCAATATAAGTGATAGAATAATGCTATTTTGCATGCGTTTAGTGTTTATACTTTGTTAATGAACGAAAATAATTTGTTATCAATATGTTGAAAAAAAGAATGAGATTTGGTGCACTTAGAAGATCATGTTATATCTAAATAAAAGTTATCCAACACTGTGCCTAAGGCAAGGTTTTCATCTTTTATACTTATAGAGAATTATATGCGTTATGTTGAAAGAAGCTATACAGCGCAAGTAATAAAAATATTCAATTACACAACTGATTAAAAACCAATGGTTATATGACAGAATCCATAACATACATAGTACAGCTACTAAAACTATAGGACCCTCGAAAAAATAAAGAAATTGAAATGATATTACGAAACTTTTTCACGATTTGTCGTAGTGATTCTAAAATTTAGAAGTGTATAAAAGTAAACCGATGCTCAAGAAGTTCGTTAACAATTCTTCGGTAAGAAAGCGACAAGGACAAAGGGAAACTTACACGGGAGGCGAGCAACAGCTTGGTTTTTACGTGGTAGAGTCATGTTGCTGCTATATAGGACTACGCTCTAACAGAATTCGAGTAACAATAACAGCTTAATGCCGTGTTTTATCGTATGATGTGTGCAGATCTGGAACTTAGCTTTTCACTAGAAATGAGGCATTCCATCCTAGTCTTCAGCGATAAGAACACATCTGCACTTAGATTTTTAATCGAGTATAGATGAAGATGTCTATGGGAAACACCATCCATTTTGCAGCAGGTGAACTGTGAGCTTACCACTCTTATTCTATTAAAACATCATCTTCCTGATAAAAATTTACTCACTTCATTTCACTCAATAACAATCTATAGCTGTGTGTATAAGATATCTCTGAGGTAATTTTTTGACAGACCTGTTGGTCTAGTGGTTAGTGACTCTGACTGCTATGCCGGAGGTCGTGGGTTCGATTCCCACCCAGGACGAATGTTTGTGTGATGAGCACGATCATTTGTTCTGTGTCTGGGTGTAATTTATCTATAATATTTATGTATTTAGAAATATATAAGCATGTTTATCAGTTGTCTAGTACCCATAACACAAGCTCTGCTTAGCTTTGGACTAGATGGCTTCGTGTGATAGTTGTGGAATATTATTATTATTATTATTATTATTATTATTATTATTAATTTAAAGAAGAGGCTGTTCAGCAGCAGACTACGAATGGTTGTAATGAGAGACGAAAAAAGAAAAGGAGAAAAAGTGATTACAGCTTAACACTGATATATTACTACAGATAAAAATTTGGGATAAACTCATCATCATCGTCATCATCATCATCATCATCATTACAGCCCTTCACAAGTCCACTGCTGAACATAGGCCTCCCCCAAGTAATGCCACAAAGCACGGTCCTGAGCCACCTGCATCCATCGACTTCATGTCTTACCAGGTCGTCATTCTATCTGGTGGGGCGTCACCCTACACTTCACCTACCGGTACGAAGCTGCCACTCGAGAACCTTTCTTCCCCAACGGTTGTCGGTTCTTCGAGCTATATGGCCGGCCCATTGCCACTTCAGCTTACTAATCCGTTCTGCTATGTTGGCCACTCTGGTTCTACTGCAGATATCCTCATTTCTAATCGACCTCTCCATAGCTCGTTGAGTGACTTTGAGCATCCTCATACGGCTAGCAGTGAAGGACCACGTATCGGTTCCATAGGTCATCACTGGCAACACGCACTGGTTGTACAACTTAGTTTTGAGGTTTTGAGATATAACTAATGGGAAGATGTGTCGTAATTTCCCGAACGCTGCTCAGCCGAGTTGAACCGTTGATTGACCTCTCGGTCGAAGTTGGACTTACCTAGTCGGACTATTTGTCCCAGGTAAACGTACTCGTCAACAACTTCGAGCTTAGTGCTCCCAACAACTACGGGCATAAGTGTGACATAGACATTAAACATTATCTTCGTTTTGTCCATGTTCATCTTAAGACCTATCCGTTAGAAGGCATTATTGAGGTCATTGAGCATAGTGCTAAAGTCCTCCAGTGATTCTGCCATAAGGACTATATCGTCGGGAAATACTCGCCATTGAAGTTAATACCGTATCGTTTCCAGTCCAGTAACTTGAAAACGTCTTCTAATGCAGCGGTGAAGAATTTCAGGGAAATAACGTCACCCTGTTGTACACCTCTCTGCAGGTTGATAGGTTTCGTACTCTGGTTCTGTACTCAGATAGCCATCGTAGCCCTACTCTACAAACACTTCAGCACTTCTATATACCGACAGTCAACTTGGCACCGCTGAAGAGACTGTAGCACCGCCCAAATTTCAACGAAATCAAAGGCTTTCTCATAGTCCACATACGCCAGGCAAAGTGGCAGATTGTACTCTTCGGACTACTGTACAATTTAGCGAAGGGTATGTATGTGGTCTATGGTACTAATGCCTTTTCGGAAACCGGCTTGTTCTGGAGGCTGGAAGTCGTCGAGTCTGCGTGCGAGACGGTTTGTAATGACTTTCTAAAACAGCACTTAGTCGTGGTTCAGAAGGGATATCGGTCTGTAGTTCTCTAAGATGGCGTTGTCATCTTTCTTACAGAACAAGACCACCGCACTTCTGATCCACGCTTCGGGAGTATTGCCACCATGGAAAACGAAATTAAAGAGCTTCTGAAGGACTTCAAGTACCGGTTTTCCACCCGCTTTCAGAAGCTCCGCTGTAATTCTATCTTCGTCCAGGGACTTGCCGTTTTTTTGGTGCTGGTGAGTCATTCTAATTTCGCTCAGACTGACGTCTGGTAAATCATCGGAATAGTGTCGGATAAGACTTGCTCTTGGATCGTTACTCATAACTGCGTGTGGCTCCAACGATGATGTGTACAGCTGCCCAAAGAACCTCTCAATCTCACTCAGAATCTCAGGTGTCCCGGAAATGATGCTGCCACACTCAGTCTTCAGCTTTGACAGTTAGCTCTTACTGGCAGACAGATCTCTGTCAAATACTTTGGAGCCTTGGTTCCACTCAATCGCTTCTTTAATACAAGCTGTATTGAAGTTGCGTAAGTGCCGCCGTTAGTTATATATGTATATATATATATATATATATATATATATATATATATATATATATATATATATATATATATATATATATATATATATATTTAACTCACATTTATTGAAAATATAATCATCATTCTCTAAACCATTTCCTTTAGAGTCATTATCTAGGGTCGGCGCAGTAAACCTTCTTGTTCCATTCCTCTCTATCAGCCGTCATTTCCATACTTACTCCTTTCATTCTCATATCACTCTTCACACAATCGATCCATCTTTTATTCGGCCTTCTTCTGCCCGTGTGTCCCTCCACATTCATATTCAACACTCGTTTTGTGACATGACTTTCATTCCTCCGCATCACATGCCCAAACCATGCCAATCTGCTTCCTCTCACCTTTTCTACCACTGGCGCTACTTTCAGGCTTCCTCTTATATACTCATTCCTTATCTTATCCATCCTTGTCACACCACACATCCATCGTAACATTCTCATTTCATTCGCATGCAGTCTATTTTCATCCTTCTTCTTGACGGCCCAGCATTCACTTCCATACATGACATTACATACATATAGACATTACATACATGACCTGTCGCCATTTCATCAACCCTGCGTTAATCCTATGCTGCACAGCTCTATCTATTCCGCCGTCGCCTTGAATGAGGGAACCGAGGTACTCGAAATCTGAGCAGGTAGGCAGTATAGCGCCATCCAACGACATGGGTACAGGACTGGAAAGACCGCCGAAATCACAGCACAGATATTCGGTTTTGGATCTGCTGATCTTCAAGCCAACACTTTCCAGCCTCTGTTGCCACCCCGTCAGTCTGCTCTGTACCTCGATGCCTTCTTCCCCGACAAGCACGATGTCATCGGCAAAGAGCATGCACCAGGGTGTCTCATCCTGCAGGTCCGACGTCAGAGCGTCCATAATCAGTAGGAAGTGGTAAGGGCTCAATGCCGACCCTTGGTGCAGCCCTACCGCCACAACGATACTGCCTGTAGTTCCCGCGGCAGATCGTACACATGTACGGGATGCTCTGTACATAGCACGGACCAACCTCACATACTTCTCAGGCATACCTTTCATCTTTAACGCCCACCACAAAACCTCACGGGGAACCCGATCGTACGCCTTTTCAAGGTCGACAAAAATCATGTGCAGATTTTTATGCACGCGCTTGTACTTTTCGCACAATTGGCGTAATGCGAAAATGGCATCTGTCGTACCTCGACCGGGCAGGAATCCGAACTGGTTTTGTGTTATCTCACACTCTTCTCTCATTCTTCTCTCTATTATTCTTTCCCAGACTTTCATCGTATGTGACATGAGTTTTATTCCCCGGTAACTGCTGCAGTTTTGAACGTCTCCTTTGTTTTTAAAAATGGGGACCAGTATACTACTGCACCATTCCTTAGGTATTTGTTCTTCCTGCAACAATTTACCGAAAAATAAACTCAACCACTTCCATCCATCCGCACTCAGCAACTTCCACACTTCTACTGGTATTCCATCTGGGCCGACTGCCTTCCCATTCTTCATATTCCTAACAGCCATTTTTACTTCTTCCACACTAATTTCTCTCACTAAGCCCATATTCACTGGTGGGTTTTCAAGCATACCATTCCATTCATTCTCCTCATTCATCTATTTCTCAAAATACTCCTTCCATCGCTTCTTTATACTTTCATCATCAGTCAAAATCCTTCCAGAATCATCTTTTATACATTTTACATGTGAAACATCTCTTCCATTCCTTTCTCTCGCTCTTGCAATTTTAAAAAGTCGTTTTTGACCTTCGGGGCTTTCAGGGGACCGATATAATTTATCTTGCGCCTCTGCCCTACAAATAGCAACTTCCTTCTTCGCTCTCTTCTTACATTCTTTATACGCCCCTCTCTTACTTTCTTTTATGGATTCATTCTGGTCTTCTACGCTCTGCCATTCTTTAAAGGCATTTTTCTTTTCTCTCAAAACTTCTCTAATACTTTCACTCCACCACCACCCATCCTTATCTATCATACGCTTCCCTTTTGTTTCTCCTAACACCTTCCTTGCCACACTTCGGATACAATTAGCCATTTCCTTCCAGCACTCATTCACACTCATTCCTTCCATATCACCCATCTCTATCATCTTGTTTACAACTAGCTCTCTAAATTCTCTTGCATACTCCTCCTTATGCAACAAATGCCACTTTATTTTGGGTGGGGGACGATCCTTATGTTTGTTGAGGCGAACAGTTAAGCAGATGTCAGCCAGCAGAATTCGGTGCTAGGATACTAAGTCTTCACCTGGAAGCACTTTGCAGTTTTTTACACTCTTGATTTGGTTCCGTCTTAACAGAAGATAGTCGATCTGTGTCGCGTGGTGGCCACTTTTATAAGTAATAAGATGTTGATCTCGTTTTTGGAACCACGTGTTTACTACAGCCAGGTCGAAAGCACATGCTGCTTGCAGAAGAACTTCCCCCTCACGGTTGCGCACTCCGTACCCCCATCCACCGTGTACTCTTTCATACCCGTCATTCACTCTCCCTACATGTCCATTAAAATCTCTTCCCATATAAACATCCTCACTCTCAGGTATTCCCATCATCATACAATCAAATTCCTCCCAAAACTTCTCTTTCACACTCTCTTCACAGCCTGTTTGCGGAGCATATACACTTACAACGTTCACTACTTTGTTTTCAATCATTAATTTAACAACTATCATTCTGTCATTTACTGTTTTCACATCTGTCACTCGTTCTTTCATTCCACTATCTACCACAACTCCTACTCCATTTCGCTTCCCGTCACTTCCACAGTAATAAAACTTGTATCCTTCCCCAATCTCTCTTGCTTTATTGCCCTTCCATTTTGTTTCCTGCAAACAGGCAACATTCACTCTTCGTCGTTTCAAAACATCTGCTAACTCTCTTCCTCTTCCAGTCATCGTACCTACATTCAAGCTTGCAAACCTCACTCTGACATTCTTCTCTCTACGGGCTCGCCTCTTACGTCGCACCCGCTCCGTAAGGTGCGACAACCCTTGCCCACTTCCCACAGGAGCCGGGTGCTGCCCCTGCGCGTCGCCTGCGGGGTACGCCCTAGCCCTGTCATATATCCCACAACTCGTAATATTCATAAATTTACTGCATGGGATTTGGCAAAAGTTTTACAGTCGGCCGCCTGCCTGACACCAACCCACTTTGGGTATGCTATTGTTGGTAGAGGAAGCTACCATTTTGGGAAAAGGAAAAAGAAGGTTGGGGGTAGGAGCGTAGGTGTAAGGATACTGTTATCTCGGCAGGAAAGGTATGAGAATAACAGTAGCTCGGGGAGCCGGGGTCGCGTACCCGTATTCCATAACAGGATCACCGGAAAGGTAGACCAGCATGAAAACCCCCTGACTGAATTTATTGAAAATATAATATATTCAAATAATTTATTGAAAATATAATATATTCAAATAATAAACATGTTCAACGAATATTTGTTTAAAATTAAACCATTTTCGAAATTTATAATCTACATTTGCCGAATTTTGGCTCCATGAACGCCCTGCAGGTACAAACCAATTAAACTGACATTATCGGAAACATTTCATGTTTGTTACATTTTTATTAATACATTTAAAAATACAAGTTTTTATAAGATGTATCTACAATAAATATATATTTTATTGGTGTTAATAAGTAAATAAAGTAGTAATAAATAATTATTCCTTTTAAACTATTTTTGTAATTTTTATTCAAATTTATGTTTTAATAATTAAATGTCTAACGTTTGTCTTTACTGTATAAATAATTGAATCGGGGGTTTAAAGTTGGTAAGAATTATCTTGTACATATTCGCTCAATAAAATAAAATGATGTGTCTTACCAAGTTTGAAGAGTATCTCCCGCCTTTCCTCAATCTCATGCACTAATCCAGTTACCACTAATCCGTCACCACTAATCACAAATCCGTCACACTACACACAACACCACTACGCTAGGAAAGACACACTAGTGACGATAATTCGATACGTGTTTCGCCTCTACATGAGGCATCCTGAGGTGATGTAAATTCTACGGTGGCTGACCGCTAAGCGCAGAAGCAAAAGTAAAGGGCTACCCTTTGGGAGGCAGGGGAGTGAGGTGGTGAATGCTCTAATTTAAAAAAATCTACACTATGAATGAACCTACACTTAGAAATTTAGTCAAAAATCATCCAGAAATAAAATAAAATCTGCAAAAATTATCTAAACGTAATTATTTTTTTAACTATTTTAGTTATTTACAATTGACTGATTTAGAGGGTCAGTTGAATAAATTTAAAATGTAGTATAATTACTTCGATTTATTGTAGAACGAGATTGAGATAATTTCAGACGGTCAATCAGACAGTGATGCTGTCTAGGAACAGTCACCGTTTAGGCGGCTGATCACTGTGACTTGTCGCCGTGACCTTATTTATTACTTACGCCTAATCGGACTACAGCGGTACACGCACCTTCCTCAGGCAGAAAAGAAGACCTACCATCTAGTAAACTCTATGAAATAAGTTGGGATATATTACTGATGATGGACATGCATTATTGCTTGGCGTCAGAAATTGGTATCAAGATGCTAATCTAAAGAAAGTACTAGGGTGAATAGAATCCAGTACCTAGTTGAAAGTTGTAATACATGTCACTTAGAAGTTACATTATTATCATTGTGTAGCGAACGCCTAAGAGAATCTATGAGGGTAGTTTATCATTCCGTGCGAGTCGTAGGAGGCAACAGAGGGAAATAAAACAGGAGATGGACAGCAGTATCTTTCTGTTAACAACCTAAAATCAACGCGCCTGCCAAGCATATCAGATGATAGAAAATATAAGGGCATTCTATGAAAGCTGCAAGAGTAATTACGAAATCAAGGCATCAAATACCTCAATCCCTGTGTCCATGGCTCCGGTAAAGCGCCTGAAATATCTGGAATTAAAAAAAAACATGCGTGCAGCTCATACGCGACAGAAGTGAAACCTTCAAATGAAATGAAATATAAAATACAAATACTTTGCGGCAAATGATTTATTTAATATTATAGTTTAAACTAGTTTGGCATTAAATCTAAGAAAATTTAATTTTATAGTAAATAAATGTAACAATCCTTTTATATATTTATATTTTCTTTCGAATAAATAAATATAGGTAATAATTCGAGTATAAAAATAAAAGTTATAATAGTGCCACCTACATCATTCTATAGGTAGCCACTTTATCGAACAACTGATTGAAACTAAAGGTGATACGTAAAATAGACGCTAGATGGTCTGAATTTATAAAAACGCGTAAGCGACGTCGTTTCGGCGGCGTTTGCGACTTTTTTCTCGCGAGCATTCAGCTATAATCCTTCCTATCTCATTTTCTCCCACGTTAAATCTTATGAATTTATGAGTCTGTCTCTTTTCACCGTCGATTTTTCGTTTTATAGACTTTCAAATCACAACGATGCTAAAGAACTTTTCACTTCAAAAGATATTAAATTTATTACGATAAATGTAATTATAATAATAATGATGCGAAAATTTGCAGGGATTTGGTATGTAATACATGATATTTATAGTATCTCTTTTAAACTAATAAATAAATAAAAGTAAAATGAAAGAAACCGTAATATTAGTTTTATTTAATGTGTAGTAACCGCTTAAATATAAGAAATCATTAATATCCAATATATCAAAAACTTACGACCTAAAGAAATTAAAAAGGGCAACTGTAATACTATATATACATCACATGATAAAAGTAAATAATGATGATTAAAACTACTTTTACGGATTTTATCGCGTTTATTTTTACTTTTTATTTTTAATTCTCGACGTTTCGGGCGCTTTCCAGCACCCATGGTCACGGGGGACTGAGATGACTGACGTCCCGATGTCATTGTTAAACCCGGAGTACCTTCAGCTTACAACAATAATTAAAAAAGCTGAAGGTACTCCGGGTAAAATCCGTAAAAGTAGTTTTAATCATGTGTAGTGTTCGCGTAAATACAAGAAATCATTAAGTAAATAATGATTTTCGATAAGTATTCTTGTAATATATATTGAATAAAATTATTCCATTCTATTTCATTCTATTCATTAATATTATTAATGAGAACATCCTAAGCACATAGAAGTTGTACCTATTCGTATATTAAATATATAGTATATTAGATCACTAAGTGCGTTTCTTTTTTAATAATTACTTGTTAGTTATATATTCATACATGGGGCACAGACTATAATAAAATACATATTTTACACCTAAATATTAGATCTTTAAGAAAACATTTTAATGAGTTAACAGTACTATTACAACAAACTTTATGCTCTATAAATATTATAATCTTAACAGAAGTAAACATAAAGAAAGAAGAATTACCCTTTTATGAGATTCAAGGATATAATAGCTATGCGAATACCAGAGAAGTGAAAAGAGGAGGAGGAATACTTATCTACTGGAAGGAAGGACTAAATATTGAAATGGAAGTAGGAAATACAACTGCGTTGGAAACTGTATATGGACGAATAATTACGACAACAAGAACCTTACATCTTATAGCATGTTACAGACCACCGAGTAAAAACAAAAAGCAATTTATAGATCAACTAGGAATATTAATAAGGAAGATACCGTCACAGGATGATCTAATCATAATAGGAGACACAAATATAGATATCTCAAAAAATAAAATAAACCCGACAATTGACCGTTATAAAAGCACCCTGTGTGAAAGCGGCCTCATGTGTGCTATACCAGCGAGGGAGATAACGCGCGAGGCGATCGTCGACGGCCGACTCGACCAGAGCTGCGTCGACCATGTATGGGTACGGACGACGCGCTCCGGCTGCGGGCCGACAGCTTCATTTATACTCGAGTGCAACATCTCAGATCACAGTGCAGTAGGTATTACCCTTGATATTGACCGTAAGCATACAGTGTGCAATAACTATAACGAAGTATGTAAATACAAATTTGTAATAGATAATAAGTTAGTTAAGGAAAAATTAAGATTAACGGATTGGTCACAATTTTTGTCTATATTATGCCCAATATTGTTATATGAATCAATATGTTCTACATTCTCTAAGATTTATGAGGAAAGTAAAATTAAAATAACTTTGAAGAATAACAGAATTAGTCAGCCATGGGTTAATAAAGAAATATATGATAAATTATTAAAGCGTGATATGCTATTTCGGGAGTGGAAAGCATCGCCTAACAATATGACCAAAAGGTTAGAGTACACTTCATTTAGGAATAAGGTGAATAAATTAATTAATAGTGCTAAGAATAGGTATAGACAAAAGGAAATAAATGATTGTAACGGGGATTTTAGAAAAATATGGGAAAATATCAATACGTGGATAGGACGCTCTAAACATAATCTAGATAGCATTATCTTGAAATATCTCGGTAAAATAGATAATATATACAATATATGTAGTGAATTTTCAAAAACCTTCACAAAAGAAATAGAATGCATAAAACATAGATGTAACACTAATTTCCTAAACAGAAATAGTTATGTTAAATCGAGCGAAGTATCTTTCAGGTTTGTAAAAGTAAACTCGGCGGAAATAAAAGAAATTATAAAAAAGTTGTCAGAACGAAAGTCACCAGGGGTAGATAAAATTAGAGTTAAGGATTTGAAGTATATAAAAAATGAAATAAGTCCAATTTTAGCAAAGTTTGTCAATTTATGTATAAAAAAAAGTATTTATCCAGATGAATTAAAAAAATCCATAATAAGACCTATTTTTAAAGGTAGCAGCCATTATGAATACACAAATTACAGGCCAATAGCTATTCTTCCAGTAATAAATAAAATTGTAGAAAAGGTAGTAACACAAAGAGTGGGTAGATTCTTAGAGAAATTTAACATTATTACTGAATGTCAACATGGTTTCAGGAGAGGACGGAGTACTAGTACTGCGTTAACTAAGTTTTCGGAAGCAATTAACTACAGTCTTAATAATGGTAAACAGGTGGTGGCTCTTTTTATAGACTATAAGAAGGCATTTGATACTCTGGACCATGAGGTACTTCTGGGGGCTATGGAGGAATGTGGAATTCGAGGCCCTGTAAATGAATGGTTCCGTAATTATTTATCAAATCGGACTATTCGCACTATGGTGAGTGGGACGACTGGCGCTGAAGAACACATCTCTCTCGGTGTACCAACCGGTTCTGTGTACGGCCCGGTAGTAGGCCCCGTAGTACATTATATTGGTGAACAGTGTGGTTAATGTGGTGCATCACTGCGATACCTACATGTACGCTGATGACATGTGCCTATTGTATGCTTCCAAAAACTTACACGAAGCTTGCGATAAAATACAGGAAGACTTTGATAGGATTACCCAGTGGGCACATGATAACGGCATAATATTGAACTTGAAAAAAACAAAGTGTATGCATTTACATTCTCCATACAACAGGCTAGCTAAGAATGTACGCTATGAAGAAATAGGTATTGTAGGGCATGACTATGAGTGCTTGCACTGGGGAAAATTATCATGTCAATGTGCCAAAATAGAATTTGTTAATAGTTACAAATATTTAGGACTGTTGGTAGATAGTAGTTTTAATTGGAAATTACACATTGAAGAAGTATGTTCAAAATTAAGGTCCATTTTAGGCAAATTCTATCAAATTCGAAAAGTAGTAAGTAAACATGTTCTATTAGTGGTTTACTATGCATTAATTGAATCTTTAATTAACTATGGTCTTATTGTGTACGGCCGTACATTTAGTACTTATATAAAACAAGTGAAAAGCCTACAAATACGTATTATAAAAATTTTAGTTGATTCAAAAGATAAGAAAAGCTGTAGAAAACAATACGAAAAATTATTTCCTATGTGTAAAATACTCCCTGTTGAAACACGGTTAAAATATTTAATAGCAATTGAACATTACTATACTGACGACTATAAAGTACCTATTACTAACACCTACAACACACGTAAGGTAAGGGAAAAAAAACTTGAAGAGCCTAGTGCAAATAACTATTATGGACAGCGCTTGAATAAATACATTGTACCCAGAATATATAACAAAATAAAATGGTTAAGAGAAACGCCTCCAAATAAAAATAAAAATAAATTAAGCAAAAATTTATTAAAATCCTCTCTGAAAAGGACATTATTAGCAGAGCTATAAACCATACATTGTTGCATACTTTTGTTAATCGTTTTTTATGTTTGATTTATTTGATTTGTGTATTGCTGTTGTTGTTTATTTTTTAGTTTAATAATTTCTAAATATTGTGAAATTGTAGTAAGGTAAGGTTATATTTTTTTGTAGTAATTAATTGTGTTTTTGTAGGTGATGGTGCATAATGATATTATATAGTTTTAAGAGCGTGTACTCGCCGACAAACTGATTGCAGTTTGGCGAGATAATAGTAAAAATAATGTACTTACATTTGAGTGAATAAATAAATAAAAAAAAAAATACATGTACCTACGACTTTCGCTGTTTGTAATGTCTATTCACTTAGGGTAAATTGAAATCATTCAATAAACCTACTTTTCAAGTCATTCGCCAAAGGACTGAGATTATAAATCTTTGCTTTAATAAAATATCTATCTTCAAAGTTCAAACACTTAGAGATATCCTCGGTATTCATTCAATTTTCAGCACATTTTCTTTTAGAGTATGAGCTGAAAATATTTTTTCGTGTTTTATCAGAGTAATAACTTTTAATATAATACGAAAGTATCATAGATATTAACACATTAAACGTCATAATTTTACATAATATTAAGGATTCACGCGCTGTTTGGAAAATATGTATACCAACTAAATTTCATAGCATAAATAGCGTAAGTACTTATTATCTGGCACATTGGAAAGCGCAGCGGAGTGGTAGCCGTGTCTACTATTGGAATAACTAGAGACATATAAAAGCTTCCGATAGGTGACGGTATAACCATCTTGTTTGCACTGTGCGTGAAATACCCAGACTGGCAAAGGGCAGCGGCGCCATTGGGGCGAGACGTCTTTAACAGTCATTAACCCACTTGGACTTGGAGAAAAAAACATACATAAAAAGGGAGTCTCGTCCGGACCGCGCCAACGAGCGGTCACGTCCGCCGGTCGTCGACTCCCGCCCGGGTGGGAGAAGTACAGCGCGTCGCTTCGCAGTGGGTGCGCGCGCTGTGGGGCCAACTCGGCTTGCGTGGAGCCTTGAGGACGCCCCTGACCCCACCCGGGATGAAGATCACCCAACGCTGCGCATCACCTACACGCTGGGAAGCGAAATCCGAAGGCCCGGCGCGCCCAAGTGCGCGCGCCTGTTGGTGACTTCGGCTCCGCGTCGAGGTGCTTCTCCGCGGGACCTTGAGGTTGCTGACCCTTCGGCAGATTCCCTTCCCAGAGGCGCGAGACACGCCAACTTTTGCCTAGGAATACCAGGCCTTCAACTAGAGCCAGGAAGGAGCACTGGAGGCCCGGAGTAGCTGAAACGCCCTCCTGTCGGCAAGATTGGCCCTACGTCGACTCCTACCCTCGGGACTCCGCGGGGCTTCGAGACGGCCGACCCTCCGGTAGCACCGACCTGGTGGCGCGCAATACGCCAACCAAGATTACCAACAATGCCGTACTGGTACGGCTCCTAAGACCGGTTCATTGTTATGAGCCGTGAGGAATACCCGGGTAATGGGGGGACTCCCCGAGGCCCGATACCTGCATGGGATAAACAAAAGTAGTCCCATAGCAGACGACAATCAACAACATAAAAAGAGCTAGGCTACCTTTTATCCTCCAACTTTACAATAAAAAAACGCGATATGACCGAGTTCGAAACGGATGAAAGCTAGTATTCTTAAAATATTTTAAATTTGTAGGTACTTCTTTATTATTGATATAATTTGAAATATGAAATTAAAAAAAACTTTGCAATGAATACAAAGTGAATAAAAATTAATATTAGGTCTATTAGGAAGGCGGTGCTTACTCTGTTCAAAACCTAAAATAGTATATTTACAGAATAAAAAAAATATTAAGAAGTTTATGTTATAGTAACATTTATAAAAAGTCATTTAGGGTATAACAATTAAACACATCCGTAATCATTTAAAGATTTAGTAGACAATTTTTAAAGAATGTTTTTCATATTTTCTATAAATTATTTAAAAAAATCAAAAACGTTCCAAACACAAATATCCTATATATATATATTAAAGTTATTAAAAAAAACACTTTATTAGGGTTCCGTAGTCAACTAGGAACCCTTATAGTTTCGCCATGTCTGTCTGTCCGTCTGTCCGTCCTCGCTTAATCTCTGTGACCGTTAGCACTACAAAGCTGAAATTTGGTACCAATATGTGTATCACGCCGACAAAGTGGTAAAATAAAAATTGGAAAAAAATGTTTTATTAGGGTAGCCCCCCTATATGTAAAGTGGGAAGTGTTTTTTTTTTAATTTCAACCCTAACGTGTGATATATTGTTGGAAAGGTATTTAAAAATGAATAGGGGTTTACTACAATCATTTTTTGATAATGTCAATAATTTCGGAAATAATCGCTCCAAAAGTAAAAAACAATGTGTCCCCCCCCCCCCCCCCTCTAACTTTAGAACCATAAGATTAGAAAATATGAAAAAAATCTGAAAAGTAGAACTTTATAAGGACTTTCTAGGAAAATCATTTTGAACTTGGATGGAAACAACAGTAACCACTACCGGGAGCAGTTGCAGGAGCGCGGAGCGCTGCTGGAGCGCGAACATAATGGATACCCACCTTTAAACTCATAAGTGAGAACACGGACGGACGGACGGACGGGAAACTACGGAACCCTACACTGAGCGTGGCCCGACACGCTCTTGGCCGCTTTTTTTAAATTTCTAACAACGATAACTTTCGAACGGATCAATCGATTTTAATGTAATTGGAGCCAATCGACTAGGTATTTTATGAACAATAACAAATTATATTAAAAAATAATTAGGCTATAAATTCAAAATATACGTGAATAAAATACTTTTTTGAAATTTTTCGTCATCGATATGTTTTCAACGTATTAACAGACTTTGAAGCGGTACGCAGCAATCGACGTCGTTTTCTACGTCATTAGTCGATTTTAGACTGTCTCAAAATCTACAGGTCCAAATCTGTTGAAACAGTATATAAAATCTAAGTTTGGTGAAACCCATTGATTAAAACGACTTTCACGGATTTTATCGCGTTTAATTTATACGATTTTTAATTGCCGACGTTTTGCAGGGGACTGAGGTGACTGACGTCTCGATGTCAGTGTTAACTTGGAGTACCTTCTGCTTTTTAACTATTGTTTATGGTGGTGGAACCCTAGGGAATTAAAAATCATATAAATTAAAAGGTAAACGGTGTCGGGTTAACACTGACATCGGGACGTCAGTCACCTCAGTCTCCCGTGACCATGGGAGTTGGTATAAAAAAGTAGTTATTTTAATGTATAGGTGTCGCAAGAGAAATATATCATACCATTTTGTCCCGTGGGTGTCGAAAAGAACAACTTTTACCAACTGATGTACCTATAAGAAAAGCAAATAAAACGTCATTAATAATACCATTTAAGTACGGTTAGGTTATCCACCGTGATAATTTATGCGAACTCATTCCGATCCAAACCAACGCGTCTCGCTAGGAATAAATCAGTTAAATAATCTATTTGAAAATCTTCGCTATTAAAAATCATTCGAGTGGGATTAGTGTGATTCATGATTAAAATGGATCAATCTAAATATATAATAGAACTGGTCAAGTTCAATCTTCACTAACATAATTAGCTCTATTATTGTATACCTACCTATCTACATTTTAAGATATTATTTGTTAGTAACTGTTGATCACGCTTGTAAATTTATACATTCAGAAAATTTTGGATTTTTGATGATTAATTCACTTTCTAACACTTACCTCTCAAATTTTCCACTTCATGTCTGTATTTAGGCAACTGCATGTTATACCAAAGAGTATAAAACTGCGAGATATTAATCTTCTAGCTGAAGAAATTTCTGAAAAAGTCTACGAAATTCTACTTTGCATGAGTATGTTATATTAATAACCCAAAATATGATGTAGTATTACAAAATACTAAAATGGGTGGAAGAGTAAATATAATTCGAAATTTTTTATTTTTTCTTTCTATACATTTTCAATTATATTTGAAGATAAGGAACATTCAAAAGATTTAGTCAATGGAAAAATGTATTACAACTACGTGAATAAAATACATTACCCAAGAAAAATTATTCAAGAAGAACCGATGAAATATGACAAATGAATAAGAATTTCTGCCTTTAGAACAGATAATAAGCATAATCAATGAAAAGTTCTTCGGGGTTTGATCATTTATATATTTCATAGATCTATCTTTAGTTAAAACATCTTTGGTTTAGAATTTATGAGCGTGATGAATGTAAAACACTATATGGGGTGATAAAGCAAATAAGTCAATCATTTTCTAGATTTTCTAAACCACTTTAGCCCAGCCTCGTGTGAAGACCGCCGCGTACGCGTGGGAACAAAGAAACCACATGATATTTGATTTTCGGATCTGCATTGACTCTTCTCATAGATATAATTAAAATCAAGTATAGTTTATTATATTTCCAGCATAGTCTTTCCAAAACGAAATAAATACCAATGCCTGTAGTATAAACATATTCATTTGAATAGCGAAGGCTAAGACAAAACAGTGCCTTTGTGTTTTCAAGTACTCTTGTGGTTTTGTTCGCACCTCACTCTTTCTCTTATAATAACGAAAAGTTTATAATACTGAAGCAGACAAGAAATATTTAACATTTTTTTGCCAGTCTTATCTCTTACATATCCTATTCTGTGTGTCAATGTCATGCTGTCTGGTCGTGTTACTTTTTATTTAGGATTTTATCATTTTGCATTTTTCATAGCACCATTATAAGAAGTCTCCGCAGCGCTTTAATAGATTTGATAGATATTTGTAGTTCAAAATCATTTCATTCTATGTCAGTTATTTTACAAAATTTTAATTTTATTTTTCTACTCTTAAATAGGAGATATTTGTCATAAATATATACCACATATGTACAGCTGAAATGCTATTCCATCAGTGTCTGTGCTAACAATGATCTATAAAAGAGTTTCAAGAGCAACGATTTTCCCAGTTCTTACGGCAAAACCATTTGTGATCTCTAAAGTAGGTACCTCTGAACTGAAACAAAAGTATTATTTAAAGAGATGGATAATGGAAACATATTACGTTCTCCTCCTCCTTCCTTCTTCCTCCTTATAAATTGTAAAGGTATAATAAAAACTCTAATATTTACATTTTCATGTCTATAACGCTTATCAAATCAACACATAATTTGATTGAACTCTACATACATAAACAATATATAAGATAGGTAATAAGATCGAATTGATACAGTCATAAATTCATTCATGGGGCAATGTATAAGCTATTACAACTGTTACAACAAGCTCCTGTGGTCGCAACTAACATAGGTGTGTTTACTTCGTTGTATACTGTATAGGTTAGCTAAGCCCTCTCTTCATTTTAATGTTAGATTTATTGGCAGTGCCTCTAAAACTTGCACTTATACTATGCAGACAAATACCTATAAAAGATTTCATACCTATCCCAAATGATGTAACAGTTTTCCCAAATTGAAAGAATTACATCCACGAACGAACGAAGTTAAATCCATATGATTGTTCTATTAGCAATTGATTCCGAGTGTTAATTTATTATAAAAACGATATTGTTACATTGTTATTATTTTTAATTGCATATAACACCCAAGTTTTGTTTGTCTCATAATATAAGAAAGAAACGCATAATTAAATTGAACTCTACATACATAAACAATATATAGGATACGTAATAAGGTCGACTTCATAGAGTCAGTAATTCATTCATGAGCCAATGTATACGCTGTTACAACACAGTTCTAGAAAATATACAAGGTGTCAAAAACTGTACAAAAAGGGTTATTATAATACAAATGAATACAATATTCATAATGTCTGGCAATAAGGTGGTCGCTTCCAAGCTGTTTCTTAAATAAGTTTTGTAAGTAGTTCGTACAACTTGTGTTCTTATTGTATAATTAACATTGAAAAAATGTCCCGCTGGGCTTCTTGCTAGTTCATCCCAGGACAGAGGTTGTTTTCCCGAACCAGTGGTAAAAGCAAAAAACGACTTTCAATAAGAATCACTTGTAATGTTAATTGAATAAAAAATATTCTATCCCATTCTAGAATAAAAACGTATTATAAAATATTATAATACGTATGTTTTCAAATTCCTGTTCTGAAGCTACAAAAATAGGGCAGCCCGCATTTCACCAGAACAAGTTAATGTTCATCACGTAAATTACACCACTTAATCAGGTCGGACGTAATGACGGGAGTACATTTTTTGTGTACTTTACTGTTTCTGGGTTTTTATTAATATCAACGGTAAATTAAATTTTTGTCTTTGAATACATTACGGTAATGTTAAAAATATTTTGTTTTATATGTCGCACTCACTCTTAATTTTTTAAATCACAGTGCACATTGTATAGATGGGTAGATGCAAAGCTGAATAGACCACTAATGATATGTCATTTAATTCTCGTATTTGGCAAATTCGTGTATAATAATAATCTTTCAACATCTATAGACGGCAAATGCTTGCAAAACGGGTTGGCAACCACAGTTTTTATTTGTAGTTATTATTAAGAAGACGGTACCGTCATCCCATCTCCTAGGTTAGTTAAGAACAAGACACTTACCTTATCTACTTATCTATACTATAATAAGACTAACATGACGAATTATGTACACTGAATATTTTTTTGAAATTTGAGTTGGGGAAACAGAAACAGAAACAGAAACGTTTTTATCCAATGTAGATTACAAACAATACTTATTGAAAGTCATTTTTTTTCATTTACTACTAGTTTGCAAAAAAAAAAACCCTGTCCTGGGAAGAACCAGCAAGAAACCCAGCGGGACTATTTTTTTTTTCAAATAATAGCTTACAATCATGTGTACAGTTACCAACACAAGACAAATTAGAAATAGCTTGGTAGCGATCAACCTTCCCAGGGGTTATTATCACCCATAAATTCCTTAATATTATAATAACCTTTTTTATACAAACTTAGTTTAATAAAAATTTTGAACTTTGCGTATGAAAAATTTTGTACATTTTCTGGGATTTTGTTGTAAAAGCGTATATATCGCCCCAAGAATGAATTACTGACTCAGTGGAGTCGAGTAACTGGTACTATTAGCTGTTACTAGCTGTACTGTTCCTAGTATTTACAGAATGAATATCACTTATTTTTGCAAATCTACGTTTATTCTTGTGTACGTACATTACCTTTTCATAAATGTATTGAGAAGCCAGAGTTAATATATTAATTTCTTTAAATTTTTGTCTCAGCGCCTCTTTAGCTTTTAAATCATAGATTGTTTTAACGGCACTCTTCTGTAAAACAAATATAATTTCAGTCTGAGTCGCGTGTCCCCGTAGCAAAATACTATACGATATTATGCTCTGGAAATAGCTAAAGTAAACTGGTCTAGCTGTTTCAACACTGGTAAGAGATCTAATCTTTTTGCGTTAAAACTGCCAGTGTACCTATTTTCTAAACCGTATGACGTACATTCACTGTGGCTGGATTTTTTCTTATTCTGTATGGCATTTACGTACATTAACATGCGCGACTCGGTCGATGTTTGTGCTTACGCACTACCAATGGGCCAAGCCCTCTTTTACTGGTTAGCCAGTTATTATGCTGTGGACGACGGTCCAGTTCCCAACTTAAGGTCCTCTGCGGGGGGAGCGCGTTAAATGGTTGGCGCCCACCAAGCACTGCGTGTGTGGAGCCATGTGCCTCCCCCAATTTTTTTTAATAAATGTGGGAGAACTAAAGAGAGATACCACTAAAATTGTTTTTAATCCTATTTCTTAATGTCGTCTCTTGATAAAGTCTGCAAAAATAGTTTTATTCAGTGTATATTGTGCGTATAAATATAAGCTTATAATTATTATTTGCCATAGTTGCATCCTATGTCACCCACTAGATAAAGTGGGGTGACCTGCATCCACACAGTAATTGCTAATGTTAAAATTATATTTTGTAAATGAAATAAACAAATGCTGTCAATACATCTCACCGTAGTAAAGTCGGGACGAAATGGGAAAGAAAACTAATTTTGACTCAAGACACGTTAAAGTGCTCACGTACTCTACGATAGAATTTTCAGCTATCTATTAACCTTTTAGTCGGGTTTAACAGTTTCGGAGTCTCACAATTTAAGCAATCTAGCACATGGCTCGTAACTTATAAAATGGTTTATAATTTTTTCTTTGATTTTTTTTCATATTTGCTGTACATAAGGTATGCAAGTTCTTCGGCAAAGTCAATGCGCTTCATTATGAATATTCATAGATTATTTTTTAACAACCAATTTAGATCACAAAAAGACTTGCACACACTCAGTGGGCAAGTCTTTTTGTGAGTGCCGAAATAATAAAAAACGGTGTACCACCTTTTATATGGTGTCGAATAAAACTATGGTATACGTCCATACAACCGGTCTGTCATGTAATAGCCAATCCACCTGATAAGTATGGCGATTCCAGCACTAATTCTGCTTTGAGAGAGACCCACGCCCAGCATCGGACTGCTTATGGACCGATTAATAAAAGATCATAATCATAAACACTATCAGGTAGACAGACTATCGAGGTCATTTTGTCATTCGAAATTACTTAAGAGAACACTAAAATTTCGGAATTAATTTTATATATCGTTTTCAAGAAAGAAACGCTTTAAAACGTAGTCGGCGAAGCACATGTCGTTGTTAATTAACAGTTGAAAATTTCGCATGCATTAAACTGAGCCTCGTTTAATGCGATTTAAATTAACATCCAGAGACAAAAGCCGGACAAAAGCTTTCCAATCTAAATTTTCTCTACAGAATATTTCGACTAGAACAATGTTCGTTAATCTTTATAATCGACTCATGTGTGTTTGCTATATGTTGGACATATGTATACATGTACACTTCAAAATATAATATATAAGATCATAATCGTAGCTAAACAAAGGAGTTCTTACAGGATTCGTTTACTTTATTTTCAGTCTGGTATCGCTTGCAAAAGAGACTTTGATGGCTTTACGGTAACTTTCTCTTGGACTCTAGTTAAAGGTTAAGCTCGTGACTATAATTAAAATAAAAGATGGCAATACTGTGTTAAGTTGTGTTTATTCTTCCCACATTAAAAAATAATTTTAAATGGCTTTTTTAATTTTTAGTTAGCATAAGATGAAATAAAATATATATTTGATAAAGCAACGCTGCAGCTATGGAATGACATGGTAAATAAGTTCGATAATCTACCTTATTGGTTTGACTCTGGCAAGTTACACAACATCTTTAACAGAGGCAAATCACGTAGCAACATTAAATTCTATAATGGATCACACTATAAAACAAGGCAGCGATATAAAACCACTCCTTAAATTCTTTTATTTTAATGTTTTTTTTTTAGTTTATATTTCATTGTTTATATCTCTTATATATTAACTAATACCGCTCTGCAACCAGTTAATTCACAATCAAACTTGTCGCATAAGATTAAAGTTCGTGAGGGGGCCAGTACGAATGTTGCTACGTGAATGGCCTCCGTAAAGGTCCTTCCACTTTGATTCAAAACATTTTAATTATAAAAATGCATTTTTCGTGAGAATCTGTCGTGAATCAATTAGCAGCAATCATGTATTAGGACAATTAAAAAGGTATAAAGTTAAGTTATTAAGAATATTTTAAACATTTGGCTACTACTATTAATGGGTCTGCTTGTTTACTAGAAACAGTTTTTATTTGGTAACTGAATTCAAAAGAGGACAGAAAATCTTTGAAAATGAAACGATGACAGTTTGACCGTCAAACGTATTTGCGTTAAGGAAATGTTTGAGGAATCGAACACGTACATACAGTTCTTCCGGGTCGATACATTTTAGAGACCTTCAAGAAAAAGTCTACTATTTTTGCCTTGGGGACAAAGCGAATTACAGACAACCACACCTTCAATTCACACTCTCACGTGATACCATCTCAAAAGAATAGCATCTTAAAAGAATATAGCTGTGCCTTGTATAGTGATTGACGAGAACCTGTACCGACTGTGAAATGATTATTAAACACATAACAAAAAGTTTATTCTTCATTAGTTGTACTCCAGAACATAATTGGCAAAACTAACAACGAGCTTTAGCGAACTGACTCTCGTAATGACGCTCACGTGCAGACTTCATTAAACATTAATCTCTGGTAAATTTTTAAAATCTCTGCTCTTTCTATTATTTATAATTTAATAAATAATTTAACTAATAAATAAAAACAAACTTATATATTGAAGTAAGTTCATTGTAAAATATACATAGAGTCAAATCAGTATTACTATTACCCGAGGGAGTAAGTAAGAGAACAGAGAGCTACTACTTTTTTTATACAATTAGGGTGACAAACGAGCAGATAGTCCGCCTGATGACTACAGACATTTACATCTATCCTCGATTAAGAATCAAAATACGGATGAGTTGTCACCCCTGAGGACTAATATGGAATGTCTCGTTTCCAATAAAAATAAATTTTCGGTTTTCCACACTCACCATACTAAGCACAGCAGCAATGGAGTAAATATTTCACACAAGTATTCTGTGAGAGCTCCTCCCCCGATAGAGCTGAAATATTCGTGCTATAATCATAACAAATATCTGCAGCATGGCTCTTCTACCTATGGGTTTTTGATGTAACATTTTCAAAGAAGTAATAGATGTGTAGCCCATCAAGCCATAGCTAGATAAGTCATACGTAAGTTTCCTACGTGGTAGAGCCATGCATCAACTATGTTATGGTTATACCACAAATAAGTCGTCTCGACCGGAGCCTCTCTTAAAATACCAGCGTAAAATAGCAGCTCAGTGCTGCTGTGTTTCGCATGGCGGGCCTAGAGAACCGGAGATCCTATTACTGGAATCGAGACATTCCGTCTTTTTCCTTAGGGGTGGCGACGTATTTACATTTTGATTCTATTTGTGGATGGACATTGATGATAATGGGCCACATAGCATCCGATGGCCCGATTTCACATTTCAGTGGCTTTTAACTTCTTTTTTGTTTAAATACTATTTAAAAAACCCGACTACGTAAAAAATAGCAATAAGATCTCTTATTAAACGGAACAAAGATCTTTATAACAGCTTTATTATAATTTTGGGAATTTTAAGTTGCTAACAAACTTTAAGCCGTCATAGGTCCTAAATGGTCTTTAAAAATGAAAAATGATTAAAGAAACCTAAAGTTGAAAAGACCTGTTTAGTGCTACCCCACTTGACTTTCATTTTTTACATAATATGTAGTCGCCATATTAAATTTTGATTACTGCCACTCACAACTTTAGTGACACTCACAATCACAAGTCGACAAATCATAAATCGATTGAGGTAAGAGCTATCAAAATCAGTCCATGCGTTTGGTCTCTAGAGAGCCACAAATGAACAAACATACATTATTCATCCACATTATATATATAAAAAAAATATATAAACACTCACGCCTGTCACCCAGAGGGGTAGGCAGAGACTACGGACTTCCATTTGGCACGATCCTGACATACCTCTTTCGCCTCTTTTACATCCATATATCTACGCATACATGCTCGTCGGTTAAGGGTACTTCTAACGTGGCCCATTTTCAAAATATCGCCAATTTGTTCGATAAACTTTTTCCTAGGGCGTCCCTTCTCGACTCGGCCGTTCACATCTGCCATATAAATTTGCTTTGTCACTCTTTCCTCATTCATTCTTTCCACATGACCAAACCACCGAAGCATTCCTTTCTTAATCCTGGTTACAACATCATCTTGCATACCACATTTATCTCTTATCACGCAATTTCTCACCCTGTCATTCAGATTCAACCCTAGCATATTCCTTAAAGACCGCATTTCTACAGCATTTATTCTACTTTCGTGCTTCTTCTGCCACACCCAGCTTTCACTACCATACATTAAAGTAGGGACTAACACAGCATTATGAATTACCATACGTGCCTGTTTTGACACATTCTGGTTCTTCATAACAGAGTGTAGTGCCCCATTCACTCTATTCCCTGCATTTACTCGTCGTTCTATATCCCTATCATATCTACCATCCCTGCTAAATACACATCCCAAATACACAAACTCATCCACTTGCTCAATTAACTCTCCTTCTATTCTTATTTCACATACCGTTTTGCTTTCTTCTCTTTCAAAAACCATCACTTTCGTCTTACATGCGTTTACTTTCATTCCCCTTTCTTTTAATTCCCAGTTCATTAATGTAACCATCATTTGCAACTCAGCCGCCGATGACGCAAATATGACTTGATCATCGGCATACAAAAGGCATTTGACGGTTAACTCGCCCATTCTTAACCCACATTCTTCATCTTTCAAAGTTTGCAAACACCGGTCCATAAATAGGTTGAACAGCCAAGGGGAAGCTACACAGCCCTGTCTGACACCTTTTTGGATGCCAAACCAGTCTGAGTAGACCCCATTGATCCTGACACAAGCACTAGAGTCCCTATAAAGAGACCTCAATGCCTGTATCAAACCATCGCTCAACCCATATGACTTCAGTGTTTGCCATAACACATTCCTGTCCACTCTGTCATAAGCCTTTTCCAAGTCCATGAATGCACAAAAAACTTTCTGGTTTTTGGCCAAAAACTTCTCCGCAATCATACGCATGGAAAAGACTTGATCTGTACACCCCATTCCCTTTCTAAAACCCGCTTGCACATCCCAAATTTTTCCATCAGTTTCTTTCATAACTCTTTCAATTAACACCTTAGCATACAGTTTACCCACAATACTAAGCAAGCTGATACCGCGGTAGTTTTTGCAGTCCTGCTGTGACCCTTTTCCTTTATATATTGGTACTATAACTGCTTTACACCAGTCATCCGGTACCCGTTTTAATTCCCAACATAAATTAAACAAGGTGTACAGCAGGCCTGCCACCACTCCCTCTACAGCCCTTAGCATCTCGAGTGATACTCTATCATATCCAGCTGCCTTACCTGCTTTCATGCTTTTCATTGCTTTCATTATTTCATCTACACTTATCTCCATACCCATTTCCACTTCTTTCGAAATTTCTAGTTCATTTAATTCAGACGACTCTTCACTCATAAATACGCTTTCAAAGTATTCCTTCCATCTGTTTAAATTCGAAACTTCATCATTCAGAATACATCCATTCTCGTCTCTTATAGCATTTATTATATGCTGTTTTGTATTTCCCCTGGCAGTTCTTACTAGTTTCCAGAACATTTTTATGTTAGCCTGGAAATTATCAGATATCCTTCTATCATTCTTATCCGTTCTTTCTTTCTTTTTCCTTTCAACAACTTCTTTTACTCTCTTATTTAGACGTCTAAATTCTGCCTTTTTTCTTTCAATCTCATCATTCATACCAGAAGAATTACCAGCTTTGGTTGCTAGTAAATCTAACCATGCTTGCTTCTTTGATTCAACTTCCACCCGTACCTCATCATCCCACCATAACGTATTACTTTTCCTTTCATTTGTTCTCTTACTTACACCACATACTTTGGTGGCGGTATCCACCAAACCTTTCTTAATATTATCCCACACAGTATTCAAGTCTAAATCATTCATACACAACTCATTCAAACATCTAATATTTTCTCTCAGTCTACATTTATACTTCTCTTTCACATCTTCATCTTGTAACTTCTCTATTCTTATACGCTGTAACGCAGTGGTAGACACAGATGTCCGATGCCGCCAACGCTTGAAAAGACCATTAATTCGACATAAGACCAAGTAATGATCCGTCCCTACGTTGGACCCCCGGTAAACCCTTGTATCTACGACTGCGCTCCTCATTCTTTCATCCACAATTACGAAATCTATCATGCTTCTATCATCACCTCTTTCCCATGTATACATGTGAATCTTCTTATGACGAAAAAAGTATTCGTCACAAAAAGATTCTTTTCCGCACATACGGTGAGGAGGTTTTCACCATTCTCATTTACACTTTCATCACCAAACGTTCCCAATATCCTTTCATAACCAGACCTCTTCACCCCAACCCTTCCATTAAAGTCTCCTAACATAATAATATTTTCATTTTCCTTACATTTTATCAACACCACCCTTACCATGTCCCAAAACTGCTCTCGGATGTAAGTGGGCTTAGACATGTCTGGGGCGTACACCCCTAGCAGGAACAGCTTTTTTAAGCCCACTTTCATTCGTAACCATAGCAGTCTCGGACTTACACATTCATACTCTTTCACACATTGACCCATTCTTTCTGAAAGGATGAGACCGACTCCCTGGCATGCCCGTTCGGTCTCGCCTACACCAGACCAATACGCGGTATACGTACCATGTGCAGTGGCATCCTTTCCCTTTCGTTTCGTCTCATTCACACATAACACATCTATTCCTCTGTCATTCATCATTTCGCATACTTCATCCATCTTATCGTTCATTCCTCCACATACATTCAGCGTAGCCAGACGGGTTTCCGCAATCCACTTTTCGCCCCTCCGGGAGACAGAACGTGACGGGTGGCGAACCTCGTCGCCGGTTTTTCTCCCGGAGATTCTTCGCACCCCTGCCCCATTTAAGGGGCGCCGGGAACTCGGGGCCATTTCTTTTAATAGCTGCGTCATGGTGCGAACAAGGGGGTAGTGGTAGATTTTACGCCGCTACCATACGGCGAGGAGCCGAGCCTATTTTTTCGGCTTTGTCGCTCGTTTAGCACCACCCGGGGGACACGTGTAGGGTGGGCCTAAGGCCTAATCATCCACATTATATAGGCTGATAAACACATTACTCTTCTATGTGTCACGCAATCGGGTAAAAGAGTCTGCATACCTGAGATATTTAAAAAAATAATTCTTGCAATTAAATATTATTAGTGGCAGAACTTCAACTTCCTTAAGAAAATTGTTAAAGTCGTTAGGAGGAACAAACTTTTTCTTCCCCCTCTAATCAATCAGATACATACCCAAAAGTTTCTTAATAGCGCCTTTATCGGGTATTAGGATATAAATAAACACTTAGAAAAACTTACCGCCACGTTTAAACCGCCATTCCAGAATAAAAGCTATAAATATTTCACTGCTTTGCTCTTTGTATTTCTTTTCTTTGTATTTGAGTGACACTTAAACATTTTAGCCAAGTAGCCTTGGTAGCCCAGTGACTAAGAGCCTGCCGTAAATTTCACAATGCGAGTATCTCTTTATGGAAAGTTTATAGGCGAACTCTAGAGAGGTGGTGCATCAAGTGAGGGAATTTCTCACTGAATATTTCGTGCCAAGACACTTAAGCTTAATCATTTAAATAGGCAGCAAAGAGTACAAATGTGTAATACCGAATACATTGTTTGATATAGTTTGAGGGAGTTGATACGCCCACTGTAATATTTGATGGAACTTATTTTTACATTTAAAAACAAAGCTTAAATTACTTATCCCAAAAAGAACATATAGCATGCACAAAAGTAGAAACCTTGTAAAATCTTTTTAATGGTATGTACTGATGGACACATAAATGATGTTCTGAGCCCCTATTCATCCAGATACCACTGAAATTAGGAAAAAAATTACAATGAAAGACCATTATGTGAATACTTCCTTCAAGGTGATGCTTTTATACTAGATAGGGGCTTTTGTGATTCATTACCCTTATTGCATCAGTCTGAAGATAGAACTTATGTGGCTACTTCATTAGAACAGGGTGAAACACAGCTTTCTAATTTAATTGTTCAATTCAATTCAAGCTGAGTGAATTGAATTGAACAGAATGAAGAATCAGCCGAGCTAAATCCGTCCATTGACCTCTCGGTCGAAGTTAGACTTACCAAGTTGGACTACTACCCCCAGGTAGTCCCAAACATACTCGCCAACAATTTTGATCTTAGTGCTTTCAACAACCACCGGCACAGGTGTGACATGGACATTATACATATATCATGACTTTTGTTTTGTCTATGTTCATCTTAAGACCTGTCGGTTGGGAGACACTACTGAGTTCGTTGAGCATAGCGCTTAGATCCTACAGCGATTCTGACGATTTCTTAAAGACTATATCGGCGATAAATCGAAGGTGAGTGACGTACTTGCCATTGACGTTAACCTGTAAGCCAAGCAGGTCGCGACATGTTTTAATACCGTATCCTTTCCAGTCCAGTAGCTTGAAAACATCTTCCAATGAAGCGTTGAAGGGTTTCGGGGACATAACGTCAGCCTGTCTTACACTTCTCTGCAGTTGGATAGGTTTCGTGCTCTGGTACTGTATTTCTTGTATTTCGTAGTCTGATACTGAATAGCCATCGCAGCCCTACTATACAAACACTTCAGGACTTCGATACATCGACAGTACACTTGGCACCGCTGAAGGGATACGGAGCGTTGACTTCATTAAACATGACCTCTGTAACACACTTTAACCTAAGGGTTCAGTTTGCCACTCACCTTTATGTCGTAGTGCCATGTTGCAGCTATATTAGTAATATAGTTGTGGCACAAATGGGTCGGCTCAACCGGGCAAGAACCCCACTCTCACAGAGTGCCAGCATAAAATGCAACTTAATGTTTCTGTGTTTCGAATGGTGAGTGTAGAGAACCGGAGACCTTTCTTACTGGAAATGAGGCATTTCGTCCCTAGCCTTAGTCAGTCGTAGTCCTCACGGCTGACAACGCATCTACATTTTGATTCGTAATCGAGGATAGATGTAGATGTCTACGGGCTACAGCAACCACTTACCATCAGGTGGACTGTGTGCTCGTTTGTCACTCTTATCCCAAAAAAAACATTCAGTGATCGTTGCCAGTATTCACCCTTGCGATCACTGAGACATCGCTAAACGGTTGTCGTCTAGTCGTCATAATGAAATCCACCTCATTGTTTGTCGAACCGTCGGGGCACGACCAGCGTCGCCCCCGGCCAATCACGTAGCGACAGCAAATTCTAAAACTGCTGATTAAATTCTTTTATTTTAATGATTTCTTATTTCTTACTTTATTTTTCGTTGTTATATACCTCTTATTTATTAATTTCAACAAGGAGACTACTTCCCGTAACAATGATTACTTGATAGTTTGTCATTTGGACCATCACGAACATCAACACACAAAAGGACCCCTGATACGGTCGTGTTGCAAGTTTCGATGAAGTTTTTATCGATCCTTTAATATGAATTTACTCGTATGGACCGCTCTGCAACCAATCAATTCACAATCTAACTTGTCGCATATGATTGAATTTCGTGAGGTGGCCAGTACGCCTGCCGCTACGTAAATGGCCTCCGTAAAGGTCCTTCCACTTCGATTCAAAATATTTTTGGTAGAAAAATGCTTTTTTCGTGAGGTACTGTTGGAAGTTAATTTTCAGCAATCATATATTAGGGCAAAGAGCCGTGGTACTTCAGATGGTTAACGCTCGCTGTAAATACAACAGAACTCGAGTAACCCTGGTTTGATCCCCACCGGCACCAATGAAATTGTTAATAGCAATTTAAGTGCTGATTTACCACGTACTCAGCGGTGAAGGAAAACATCGTGAGGAAACCTGCATATCTGAGAAATAGGAAAAAAATATTTGGAAGACATGTGAAGTTCGCCAACACGCATTGGGGCAGCGCGGCGGACACTTCCTTGCCCTAAAACCCTCTCAGAAATGAGGGGAGGTCTGTGCCCAGCCGTGGGACGTATATAAGCTGTAACTTTAATTTTACTTTTATATATAAGGACTATTAAAAACGTATGAAGTTAAGTTATTAAGAATATTTAAATCATTTGGCTACTACTTTTAGTGGGTCACTTTTTATTTGTTAACTGAATTCAAAAGAGGACGTAGAATCTGTGAAAATAAAACGATGAAAAGTCGACCGCCAAACGAAAACTTACGGACCGATACGATTTAGGGAACGTCAAGAAAAGGTTTACTCTTTTTGATTTGAGGACAAAGGGACAAACACATACAAAACATCTGCAATTCACACTCTCACATGATACAGTCTTAAAAGAACAGCATTATGGAGCTGTGCCTCGTAAAGTGATTGACGAGAATATGAGCCTTACCCTCATTCTGATGGAAAAAGATCACTAAACACAAAATAAAAAATTTATTCTTCGTAAGTTGTACTCCAGAACATAATTGCCACAACTAACAACAAGCTTTAGCGAACTGACTCTCGTAATGACGCTCACGTACAGACTTCATTAAACATTAAGCTGTAGTAAAGTTCTAAGATCTCTGCTCTTGCCATTATTTATATTTTAATTATTAATCAAAACAAACATAAATTTTGAAATGTGTTTATTTTAAAATATAAATAGCGTCAAGTCAGTAATACCAGAAGAAGTAAGCAAGAGAACAGAGAGCTACTACTTTTTTAAACAATAATGGTGACAAACGAGCAGACAGTCCATGATGGTAAGTGGATGCACGGATCAATATAAGAATCAAAATGCAGATGCTTTGCCACCCCTGAGGACTAAAATTGAATGTCTCATTTCCAGTAAAAAGTTAATTATCGATTTTATACACTCACCATACTAAGCACAACAACTATCGAGTAGATATTTTACACTGGTATTCTGTGAGAGCGTCGTCCTCTCCCGATCGGAGTGACCCATTCGTGCTACAATCGTAATAAATAGCAACAGCATGGCTTTTCTGCCTGAAATCTATATATGGGCTTAGGTAACATTATTAAAGAAGTTATAGACGTCTAGCCCATCAAGACATAGCTAGATAAGTCATACGTAAGTTTCGAACGAACAATATTATCACAGTTTTATTATAATTTTTGGTAATTTTGAGTGAATCGTTATAGATTCTAAATGGTCTATTAAAACGAAAAAAATATTAAAAAACCTAAAGGTGAATAGATCTATTCAATGGCACTTGACTTTCATCATAATTTTTTTTTCGGTAGTATTTTAAAATAAATCTGTTAAATATTATTAATGGCAAAACTTCAAATTCCTTAATAAAGTTGTTAAGCGGTATCCTTAATAAAGTTGTGTAGCGGCGATCGACCTAGGCGTATATCTTGACTCCCGTATGACATTGAATGAGCATATAGATGCTATTTGTAGTAAAGCTCTTTCGTGTTTTTGGATTTGTAGCTAGAACTTGTCTTCCTTTCTCTAGCTTACAGAGCCAAAAGTTGTATATATAAATAAAGCCAAAAGTTGTATATCTAACATATATATTTTGCATATGTTAGGTCCATATTAGAGTATACTTCTCAGATATGGTCACTAAACATATTGAAAAATAACGAAAGGATTCAAAAAATATCGTTACCCATTTAAACTTCAAATTTAATCGTTCTGGCTGTTCATATCAAGCCGATTGTAGATATTATGGTCCGTTAATGCTTGCAGAAAGACACACTCTGCTGGACATGGGACATTTATTTAATGTAGTACATGGAGGAATTGACTGCCCTGACTTATGAGCTAACATTAACTTTAACGTCCCAATGAAACGTACCAGATACCAAATACTCGATGTCTTATATTCCCTTTGACCTGATCAATTATGGCAAAAAAGTGTTTTAAAAATTGTAAAATGTAGTTAAATTAATCCTTTTAATAGTAGGTACTAAAAGTTTATTGTGTAAATATAGAATGAGGGTGACAATCGAGCACACAGTCCATCTGATGGTCAGTGGATGCTGTGGCCCATAGACATCTACATCAATCCTCGATTAAGTTTCAAGATGCAGATGGGTTGCCATACCTAAGGACCGAGATGGAACTTTGGATGGAAAACGTTTCCAGTACAAAGGGTCTCCGGTTCTCTACACTCACCATACGAAACACAGCAATATTGTGCTGCTATTTCACGCTAGTATTCTGTGAGAGCGTGAGCCTTCCCCGGTCGAGCCGACCCAAGTGGATTCAAAAATAAAATTTATAAAGTTTTATTCACTCCAACTGAAAGAAATTAGTAAAAAGAAATTTATATAGTGCCTAAATTATCATTTGTTTCCTCGTTTAATACTATAATTTTTTTATTATGTATTTTTAATTTACATCTATTATATATGTATATATTTGTATCTATTTTTAATTTTCATATTTTCCATTCAATAATTTACCGTTACCGTTAGAGCCTATTAAAGTTCATTGCTGAACATAGGCCTCCCCATAGTTGTTTTCATAGGAAGATATTTACCATAGTTGCCACGCTTGGCAGTGGCGAGTTGGCAACCACAGTTTTATTTTAATTTTATGTTTTTATTAGTAAGACGCTGCTGACGATCTTGCGATTTGTTTCCCTCAATCGCCTCTTACGACACCCACCGGACTATTCTTACACCGCCACAACATAGTATAATATTAGTCAATAATTTACATTACCACTAAATATGTATGTAATGGCAATATCACCACAAAAAATCACTAACACTAAGTAAAACATATTAAACTAAAATATACATATTACTTTTTATACATAATAGTGATTTCCGACTTTATTATTTTGTATTAGATATATAGTGTTATTTTTAGTTATTTACTTTGTGGAAAACTATTATTGGCGTTGTCGTGTTATATAATTTAAGTAAAAATGTTTAAGTTTTAATAACCTGTTGTTATCCTAAAAAAAAATGAAAAAATAAAATAGACCAGAAATCTGTCCGGCGTCTTGTTTAATTACATCCTTTTTTATTAATTAAATAGAACCAACCTTTGCGAATTAACAATCAAAATTCACTATTTATCAGTTTCAAAAAAACACACCTCGCGGTTTATTCTGAAATATTAAAATATTGGATAAAATCAATGTTATCTAACAATGGCATTGACATATCAATATTTAAGGCTCACAACACTCGTCGGCCTTTACCTTGCCAATAAATTAGGTGTGAAAATCGATGTTATTAAAAAGGCCCCCCGGTGTAGCGAAATTTCTAGCGTTATTGCTAGATACTATAATAAAGAAACAGTCATTGATTAAAACTCCTTTTGGTGATCAATACTGACAAGTGATTTATATTAATTGTGTTTTGTGTTGATTTAGATTAACAGAATGTACATCAAATGAATATTGATCAACATAGTTGTTCTTTCTGTGTAATTATATTCTATCAAATAAATCATTTCTTGTTTCATTTTTACATTAAGACTCTAAGCATCTACAACATGTCAACATAAATCGCTAGAATGAAGCTCCGAAGCGTAACCGAGGATCAAATGAACTTACTAAGTGAAGTACGATCCTAATTGTGCAATCAGCTACATTCTAGCGATTTATGAGATTCCTGCCTTACTTTTAGAATATTGTGTTTTCTCTATCGGTTAACCACAAGCCTTCTCTAAAATTCGTAAAAATAAAACTTAAGTCTTGTATTTCCCTAAAATGTTGAAATAGACACGAATTAATAAGCAGCAATTCTATTTGTATTTCTTTAAACTAATGAAACGAGTATCGCAGGATCTACAGGAGTGAGTAGTGAGAATAATTTAGTGACAACCGTGACAAGTGTTCTCGTTAAATTATTTTTTCCTCCCTTTAAATACCGTGCAAGGCTGTAAGCTTGGAAACAGAGCTACAACAAGTTCACTTAATTAGGATCGAACTTCACTTGATAAATTCGGTTATTTTTAATATTATATTAATAATTATTTTTAATAGAAAACAAGAATTAATGAAACATTTTTTTACTTTTACGTTTATTTCTTTAGAGTTTTTTAAAATAACGATTTTGACAACCTGGCGCATAGTAAGCGCTCACGGGGTACCGAAGTTGCCACAATAGGCAAATAGATCTTAGCTAGGCTAAGAAGCCCGGGTGACAACCCTTTCATGTCATGAGTGACAGGTGATTACATGAATACTACTCTGTGTAAAAAGTATCGGGAATATGTCAATAAAAAGACCCGCGTAAAAGAGGTCGTTCTAATTTTTTTACTGCATGTTGGTAGCACTGTACTGATTTAGCGCGCAAAGTTTGAGCGGGATCTGTCATTTAATTTGTTTTAAACAACACTTTTTGTTGGTCATAGTTTTGAGTTCTCGGCGATTTTTACAATGGAAAATATTGTTGAACGAAGAGTGTGCCTTAAATTTTGTGTTTCGAATGATATTTCATGTGGTGAATCACTAAAAATGTTGCGAAATACCTACGGTGAAACGTGTATATTGAAAACAAGGGCTTATGAATGGTATAGTTTAAAGAAGGCCGAGAAGTAGTAGTAGACTTGCTCGTTCTGGTAGACCTTCAACCGCTACGACCAAAGAAAACATCGACAAAATCAAGAAGCTAGTGCTCGAAAATCGACGTATGAGTCTGAGAGAGTTGGCTAGTGAGGTGAACATATCTTTTAAGTCCGTCCACAACATTCTCATTGACATTTTAGGCATGAAACGCGTCGCCGCTCGACTAGTTCCAAAAGAGCTCAATTTTGTTCAAAGAGCGCAGCGAAAGCATGTCGCGTTCTACGGGTCCGACCTTTATGAAACGTATAATAACTGGTGACGAGACATGGGTTTATGAGTACGACATGCAAACAAGCCAACAGTCTTCAGAATGGCGTCTCGAAAACGAGCCGAAACCCAAAAAACCGCGGCAAAGTCGCTCCAAAATCAAGGTGATGCTGACAGTTTTTTTTGAATACCGTGGTGTGGTTCACTCCGAATTCCTTCCAAAGGGAGAAACAGTGAATAAAGAATATTATTTAGGCGTCATGAAGCGTTTGCGTGAGAGTATCCGCCGAAAACGTCCAGATTTGTGGCAACACAACTCATGGATGCTGCACCATGATAATGCACCATCACACACAGCCATTATAGTGAAAGAATTTTTAGCGAAAAATTCAACAAAAGTTCTCGACCAAGCACCGTATTCACCTGATATGGCTCCGTCTGACTTTTTTTTATTTCCCAAGTTAAAATTACCACTTCGAGGAAAACGTTTTGAGTCGATAGAAGCCATAACAAAAAATTCGCTGAATGAGCTAAAGGCCATACCGCAAATAGCCTTTGAAAAATGTATGGAAGACTGGGTGAAGCGTTGGAGATGTTGTATTGCAAGCGATGGGGCCTACTTTGAAGGCGATAAAATAAATTTAGATGAATAATTTGTATTTTTTGTTTTATTGACAAATTCCCGATATTTAGTACACAGAAGGTATATTTATGTAACTCTTTTTTCGGGATTATGTTATTACTGCTAAATGAACCTTCTTACTTTAAAAGTTTGGACGTTATCTAACTTCGACATTTTTACGAATATTTATTTTCGGCGTCATAAAAATCGTGTTAATCGTCGTTCGTAAGAATTAACATACGGAATTTTATGCCTTAGAATTGTTGGTTATTTCGAAACCATTGACAGTAAACCAAAACATCTTTCATAATAATGAAGAACTATGTTTATGAACACAGAAACAACCACCAAGCGTAGAGTGTTACTTGGGCATTTGCTCAAGTAAGTAACGTGTGTTACTCAACTATAGAATGAGATTTTGTAATTTAGAATTCTAACCTTAAGTGTTGACTTAACTAAGAAATTACTTGGCAACAAGTAATTACTTCTTTATAAATACGGGTATTAATCTTAATTGAAAATAGATGTAGATTTCTATGGGCCACAGCATTCACTTACCATCAGGTGGACTGTGTGCTCATTTTTCACCCAAACTCTATTGAATTTTTTTGAAGTAAAACTTCTTTAGGTGTGAATTGAGGTTAACTCAAACCTTTATTTGGACATAAGTAACTTTAAGTCAAGCTGACGCCATACATAAAAGGTTGGACACACCTTTTTTAAAACATTTAAATATATTCTCATTCTCTGGGCAAATATAAACGCAAATGCACCTGCCGGAATTGTTTTCATACATTTGCACTTACAGTTATCGCATATCTGTTTTAATCGGCTGCCATAGTCATTGTATTTCATTATTTCATTTGGTGAAATTAAATAAAATAGGTTAAATTTACCACGAGGAAAGTATATTTTTGACTTTCACGGTCCCTGTAGTCTATCATCAGTTAGCAACTTAGTAACTGTTTTCGTATTTAAAGCAATTTAAGCTGAGTCTGGTACAGACCTAAAATCAACAGTCCGTTTAATGCGAAAAGACAGTTTTCGAATTTATAAAGACAGCGACTGTGAAGTCATAGGTAATTTACTGTTAGATATTTCATTTCAGTTCTCAGAAGTTACAAGAGCAGTGTAACTTTCTTCATATGAAGTTGGCTACGATAGGCATTTACCATCCGGTGGACTGTAAGTTCGTTTATTTGTAGTTTTATAAAAAAGAACTTAAAGTGAATACACAGACGCAAATAAACGTCTTTGTTTTGCACTTTTTAGTGACATCTAACTGAAAACATAGCTAAAGCATATTTTTTCTAAACTTTAATAATAGGTTTTGTAGAGAACAACTCTTAAAAACATACTTATACATGTCTTGAATTTTGTTAATATTTGTAGACAGCTTGGAGCCTACTACGACATTACGACACTTTAAAGCTTCTATATCAGCAGGCTGAAATTGAGAGAACGTCTACGTCTACCATAAAATTTTTCTCTGGAGTATATCCCCTTTGACGTAAGATCGTAAAGATTGTTACGACGTTATTTTCAGTGTATCCACTTCTAAAATAAATTCCATTTACACTAAAACAAATAATTTGAAATATAGTATAGTAGTGGTACATCCCGTCAATACGTTACGTTTCCAACTTTGTAACTACGTTATTAGGCAATCCAAATGAGCCGGTGTATCTGAAATAATAAGTGGTCTTTCATAGTACACAAGCAAACTAAATTCAACCTCCACTGGCACCAATTAAATCTACTGGTAATTGTGTTTTTCTTCCTATTAGGCCGGCTAATTAGCTACCTCTCTCTTGTACCTTTTTCAGACGCCAAATAGCAGATTTTACGCTGTTGTATTCTAGTCTGGAGTAAAGAGCCAGTGTAATTACTGACTGTGAGGCATTCTATTTAATTTAAGAGGTGTTAACGCGTCTGTAGTCTTCTTTCTTTGACGTTGACTATGAAAGAAATTGCTAAAAAATTTAATGAAACACGCACTGTAGCAAAGCGGCGGACTAATTGGTCTATAACCGTCGCTGAAATTAGAGGAAGCCGGTGCTAAGTGGGGTGTTATAAGCTATAATTATACTTTCAAAAAGGTACGTAGAAAAACACTATATATTCATATTTATATGTCATTCTTTGTTCACGCCATTGAAAGCCTCCAATAACTAAGAATATATAAACCACTCCGAAAATGAAAAGGACTTATCTGCTCTCTGAGGCGATGTGGTGTTATCCTTGATCCACCTGCGGTAAACTGCTGCTAACTTTGTAGTCTTTTTCGAAATGGTGGATATAAACAGCAAGTATATTTAATGCCATTAAAAACATAAGTTGTAAAAAAACCAAGTCTCGCAAATCAGTTCTTCTACCGTAAAAAGTTGTGAGATCCATCTAATACCAAGTTGATTAATTTATTCAGTTCCTACTTAAGGGTCCTTCTGTTTTAAGTTATTACGTAATTAGCTAACCTAACAACATTTTATAGTGACCTCATCAATGTTAAAAGTCTTTTATGCTTTAAATATATAGATTGACTTGGCCATCGCATGAAACCACAATGTATCTCACAAGTAATACGTATTATATTAAATTAGATTGCTTAATGCGATTGCATCTTAATTAAAATAATTGCTTAATTAAGAAATAAATAAAGCACGGCAGTGCCCCCAGATTTCTTAATTTAATTTTTAACAAATAATAAAACTTAATATTTAAGAGCGCGGACGCCAAACTTTTCGTACACATCACCCTAGCGTGCCGCCGAAACACAAGACAGTCTAAAGATACAATAGCGTGATGTCACTCGTGGGATAATCAATCCAAAGAAGACAATTCGAAGTAAATTATAATGCTCGAACAACATTCAATATTGAAAAACTATAATAAAAAAAAAACTTAAAACAAAAACTTACTTTCTTTTCTTTTCTTGTCATCGCTAACATTGATATAACAAAATGCCTACCATATCGAATTCCATTCGCTGAACAATAATTATCAGCCGTCACACTCTGTAACATCAACCGAAATTCGACTCAACCGCACGAGACACAGTTATATATTCTCAGATGAAGTAAAAAAGGTAAAGTAAAAAATTTTTACTTTATCTGAGTATATATTATATTAATTTAATAAATTGAAACAAAAAGTAATTATATTTGTATTGAAATATATCATATGCTACAACATAAAGCTTCCATTTTAATGCCTTATATTGAGTAATATTGATTCATAGCGATGACTATACACACTTTCGAAAAGGTCTAGCAACATCGAGTCGCTTTATCCCAAACCAGGTTACTTATTTTACCAAGAGGTGTATCGATACTCAAGACAAATTGATTAAAACTAATTTTATTTTAACCCGTCTCTAATACTAAATGGCAATTTTTTGAATATTTTACATCAGCTCTGGTCACAGGCTAACTGTGATATTATTTAATACTAGCTCTTTACCCGCGGCTTTGCTCGCGTGTGCTTCAATTTAGGAACATCATTAAACGCTATTCCGTGCCAAAATTAATAAAATTCGATCAAAAATTCGTGTCTTCCGATGGATCTTCCTTCCTTCCCTAGAAATATTGGCTCGACCTGGGTATGAACCATCACCAGTACTGTCATCTTATCAGCCGTATGGCAATGAATGTTACCGGCTAACCGGTTTGCAATATATTATTGATATGCAGAATAAACAGCACCGGTGATAACGGTGATAACAACCTTGTTCAATACCAGAGTTAATAGACTTTTAATCGGACAAAAATCGACTACTACGAACTAGATGCTCCGATCTGAAGATCATTTTCAAAATATCGCCACTTTGGTCGATAAACTTTTTTCTAGGGCGTCCCTTCCCGACTCTGCCGTTCACATCTGCCATATAAATTTGTCACTCTTTCTTCATTCATTCTTTCTACGTGACCAAACCACCGAAGCATTCCTTTCTTAATCCTGGTCACAACATCATCTTGCATACCACATTTATCTCTTATCACGCAATTTCTCACCCTGTCATTCAGATTCAACCCTAGCATACTCCTTAAAGACCGCATTTCTACAGCATTTATTCTACTTTCGTGCTTCTTCTGCCACATCCAGCTTTCACTACCATACATTAAAGTAGGGACTAACACAGCATTATGAATTACCATACGTGCCTTTTTTGATACATTCTGGTTCTTCACAATAGAGTGTAGTGCCCCATTCACTCTATTTCCTGCATTTACTCGTCGTTCTATATCCCTATCATATCTACCATCCCTGCTAAATACACATCCCAAATACACAAACTTATCCACTTGCTCAATTAACTCTCCTTCTATTCTTATTTCACATACCGTTTTGCTTTCCTCTCTTTCAAAAACCATCACTTTCGTCTTACTTGCGTTCACTTTCATTCCCCTTTCTTTTAATGCCCAGTTCATTAATGTAACCATCATTTGCAACTCAGCCGCCGATGACGCAAATATGACTTGATCATCGGCATACAAAAGGCATTTGACGGTTAACTCGCCCATTCTTAACCCACATTCTTCATCTTTCAAAGTTTATCTATTAAATAACTACCAACTTATGTTTTTTTTTCTCTTAATCGTGCTGTAAGACCATGCTTTTTGCCAAATTTCATAATCCTAGGTCAAAGGAGAATTACCCTACAGGTTTTGATGAGAAAGTGCAGGTATCAAAATATGTGACGCAAACGGCTATATCCTGTTTCTGCTCCCCTGGTTGTTTTCTTCTGTGGCCTCTTACCACACCCAGACTATATGGGGTAGTAGATATTTTTACACCGCCACTTCACGGTCAACCACAAATAAATATCTTATAAAATGTAAAAAGAAGAACGAACACTCACTAATGAAATATTACTGGAGAATTGTAATTTTTGATAAGAAGAGAAATTATACAAGTTTTATTCATTTTCACATAATATACTCTAAAGATTTAACAATTTTATATATTTTTGAAATACCTGCAGTAGTAATCAGTGAAGGGGCACTTTTTTTAACTCTGCATCTACAATCGATAGAAGCCCATACTATGCCACTGTGCCGTAACATACTCGAATACGATATTTTTATATTAATACCGTGACAAACCTCCTGCTGTCTACCTGACAGTAAGTAGCTGTTATTTTTTTAAATTGAAATGACAAAGGAACTTATAATTCACCTGATGGTAATTGGCTACTGCAACGCACCTGGTCCCCTGCAACCGACTGCAAACTCAAACAAATAAGGCTACAGATGCGTTCCTAATATAAATTGAGAAACGGAAACCTTAATAGTCCTCAGAGGCAAAAGCGCATCTGAAATTTATGATAAAATACCAAATAACTTTTAAAATCGCCCTAAAATAAAAAATCTCAATCCTCTAACACATTCTTTAATTTTATTTATTGTTTAATAATATAGTAATTATTATTATTATTTATTATCGATATACCACGTATTCGAACCAAATAATCCGCTTCGTCAATTTTTTTTAAATCTCAAAAATTTTCAATCATGAAGCATACAGCAAAGAAGTGGAATAACTTGCGAGCACCCGTCTTCCTATCCGTTTATATGGGTGTATTTGAGGCAAGAGTGAATACGGGGTAGAGCCGTACTGCAAGTATATGGTTTTGATTTTGTTTGGTTATTGTGGTTGGACAAATGGGTCGGCTCGACCGGGGTCACATTAGTCGTACTCTACTAGCGTAAAATAGCAGCTTAATTCTGCTGTGTTCCGTATGGTGAGTTTAGAGAACCGGAGACTCTTTTAGCTGGAAATGAGGCATTCCTTCTTAATCCTCAGGTGTGACAACACATCTGCATTCTGATGCCTAATAGAGAATAAATGTCGATATCTATGGGCCTCATCATCCACTTACCATCAGGTGGCCTTGTGCTCGTTTGTCACCCATACTCTATAAAATAAAACTTGCATCAACTGTCTTTGCATACGATTATAGATAGATAATTTGGACGTATTCAAGGCAGGAGAGAAGAGGTTTTTCTTAAGCCATTGATTTTTACCATCTTTGGGTAAATCAGAACTTACTATCACGTGGGATAGTAATAAATTATTGGCTTATAATAGTTAAAATAATGTTAGTGTATAATCCTCATTGCTCATGCAGCCGACTAACCTACAGATACATAGGTAGAGATTACGTGATCTGCATATTTTATGATCAACTTCAACATGTACAGACACACAAGCGGTTAACATATTCATGTACGAATATGTTTTACTATAGCTATTCTCTTTGTTACCATTATTATACGAATGGCACAATAATGTGTATTTAATGCATCCATACTTTACAAAACATAAAAGTCTTACACGGCCTCATCGCAGGCATTTTGCCATAGTTGTCACACTTAGGAGCCAGTTTGACAATCACAGTTTTTTTATAGGTTATGGTGACAAACGGGCTCACAGTCCACCTGATGGTTAGTGGTTGCTGGGGCCCATAAAAATCTACATCTATACTCGATTACGAATCAAAATGCAGATGCGTTGTCACCCGTAAGGAACGTATTGGAATGCCTCGTTTCCAGTAAAAAGGGTCTCCGGTTCCCTACACTCACCATACGAAATACAGCAGCATTAAGCTACTGTTTTACGCTGGTATTCTGTGAGAGCGTGGTCCTTCCCCGTTCGAGCCGACCCATTCGTGCTACATTTATACTACTAATATAACTGCAGCATGGCTCTACCACGTAAACATTTTGTATTATTTTGAGTTCTTATCTAGAATATACAGCTGCTCGTCTTCTGCTTCACTTTTTCTGCCAGGTCGCCTCTTACGACATCCACGGAACGGTATGGCATAGTGGATATTCTTACACCGCCACTACTCATTTAATAGGATTGTTTTAAGAAAAAAGATAAAGAAGAAATACATATAAACAAAATTGAATAAAGATTTAATTAAATAATACTCAATAATGGTATTAAAATAAAATTAAGTATTAACTACGAGCCGAAGAAATACAAACGTCGACTATGATTCTTGATTGAGTAAAAATAATGGAATTTAGTGAACGTTCACCATTCCTTTTAAATGTTTCAACCACGTCTTTAGCAATTTTCTTTGTCCGAAAATAGCCGAAATAGCGCGATATCTTCCTTAACCTAATAATTACCTTTCTGTTATGATTGTGGAAAGGTTGAGAGATTAGCGACTTAGATAGAAACTTTATAAACTTTTTTCGTAATCAAATTCTATATCATGTTTGATCGAGCTAATTTGTCTTTACAACTGGAAGGAATACTTTTATTCCATTTTTATTCGTGGTTTTTCTTTTCAATTTTGTAAGCCTTTCTTTATGCCAATCAGATAAAATTAATTTTAAACTTTAAATTCGATTCCGTTCAATTGATTGATTAAAAAAGTGAAATTGTCATAATTTAACAAATATAGTTGGAACATTATTAGTGTTTGCTCACTGAGGACTTTTTAAGAATTAATTTCAAAAATATTAAAAGCAAATATGAAACAATTTAAAACAATTTAAAACAATTTTCATATGTGGTCGACTCGACCGGGGAAGGACCACTCTCTCACAGAATACCAGCGTAAAATAGCAGCTTAATACTGCTGTGTTTCACCCTTTCACTCGGCTATCGATCTAATTAGATCATACAATAACTACCTTACGCCGGCTCGGCTACGGGGCGAATTAGATCTGAAGTACTGCCCTATGAAATATTTTTTTTAATCTATTCTTTCGTTTTAAACAAAACCAAAGACACTATGCAATAGATAATAGTATCAAAGACAAAGATATGCTCTTTTATTTTAAACCATAACCTGGCAATGTTTCTTAGAAAAAAAAAAGAAATCACTCTGAACTTACGGCGTTCCACATGTCGCTTTGATGAAGGTGCTCCGTCTTTTTTATAGAATTTTCTATTAGTGTCTGGACTAAAAACGAAAGTATTATACTTTTTTACATTTCTTGTAATATAGTAAACACGTAGATATATAATTTGTGGTATAAAAAAGTGAAAAGTAAATTGCCAAAAGTACTTCAAACTCCGTGTAGTGTATAGACAATCGTCTAATGAGTCATCGCTACTAGAGTATAAATACCCGCCGCTTTGGGAACATCGGGCAGTTGCATTGTAACCGGCGAGCAGACAACATCTCTGTTAACACGTATAACCGTTAGGTGTGTACTGTGCAAAGTGAAGAGTGTTAGTTACATTGTGTAATAAGTGATATAGTGTAAATTGTACAAAACAAAGCAACGTATTGTATATTGGCGACGAGGAAAAAATACTGTAAGTAATTACAAATGTTTTTAAATAAACTGGAAAAGTTTTATGTAAGGATTTGATGTATTCTCTTTTAAAAGATAGGTTATAATGCGGAGCCTAAAGTTGGGGACAATTAGCAATAGCAGTTTAATTGTTTATGCCGTAATTTATCTTTGTTAAAATCAAATGGACACCCAATGAGACGGTCCAGGAGCAATGGACACTTATTGGTGATGGTCCAAGATTTACTAAAGCAAAGGTCCAGTCATGGACATGCTTTAGGTACCAGAAAATGGTTTAAATTATTAAAGGCTGAATTGTCGTGATTTATCTTTGTTAAAATCAAATGGACACCCAATGAGACGGTCCAGATGCATGGACACTTATTGGCGACGGTCCAAGTTTTACTAAAGCGAGGTCCAGTCATGGACATGCTTTAGGTACCAGAAAATGGTTTAAATTGTCGAAGGCTGAGATGTCGTGAGAATGTAGTTGCGTGACGGTCTAATAATAGACACACGTAATTAAAAGAGATATTGGTCACTGTTTTAATTGTAATGCTGCGTGCATTCGAAATTTTCCCGTTTTTTTTTAGAAAATGTAACAAAATATGGTGTTCAATATCTGCTTGTATATTTCCTTTCTTGCAGATTAAAAAAAAATGTCGTCACTACCCCCACTAGAATCATTTGATTGTAATGGGGATTCTCATGGTGTTGGCGCAAAATGGGAGAAGTGGAAGCGAGGATTGGACATTTATCTAGAAGCTGCAAATATTGAACTACCCGCAAAAAAAAGGGCTACATTATTACACATGGGTGGCCTTAGTCTCCAAGAAATATACTATAATATACCAGGAGCGCATGTTAGCAGTATAGATGATCCAACGAAGGATGTTTATGTTATAGCTATTGAAAAGTTAGACGAGTACTTTGCTCCAAAACAAAGCAAAGTATATGAGAGACACTTATTTCGGCTAATGAAACAGGAATCTGGAGAAAAATTTGAGAAATTTTTAATTAGATTAAGAAAACAGGCTGATAAATGTGGTTTTGCAAATAAGGACGAAAGCATTATCGATCAAATTACAGAAAAGTGTTACTCTAGTGAACTTCGTAAAAAAATTTTAAAAGGTGGTGACAAAATGACATTAGAAAACATCATAATAGAAGCCAATACTTTAGAAAGTGTGAATAGACAGATGGATGAATTTACTCACAACTCCGCATGTAATAGCAGTACCGTGAATAAAATTGACAACAGAAGAACGATGTTTAACAAATCGTGTAATAGGTGTGGGAGCTTTAAGCATATGCCTCAATCAATAGAATGTCCCGCAAGAAAAATTAAATGCCATAAATGTGGTATAACGGGACACTTTCGGAAGTATTGTTTGACAGGAAGGCCATCTAAAAGACAATTTTCAAGTTCAAAAGATCCTACCGTCACAAAAAAAGCCAGGAGGGACGAAAAGGAAGAAATCGATTATGTTTTTCATATAGATGACGACACTAATATTAATTGTTTGGTAGGTGGTGTCAAGACGTCATTATTGATCGACTCCGGATGTAAATGTAATTTGTTAACCGATGTCACGTGGAGAAAACTAAAGAGGAATAAAATAAATGTTTTTGACATGGATAGATCACCGGATAAAACATTTTACGCCTGTGGTAGCACTAAGCCACTAAATATTTTGGGATCGTTTAAAACGCATGTCCAAGTCAATGACAAAATTGAGGTTGCTGTTTTCTATGTGATAAAAAACGGCACTAAAGATATCTTGGGGAAAGTATCGTCCTTAGCACTGGGCGTTCTGCGATTAGGTGTCAGTGTAAACGCCGTCGAGTCCACATCATATAAAAATATAGCAGCATTTCCAAAATTTAAAGATGTTATTGTCGAGATACCTATTGATGAGAAAATAACGCCAGTAAGTCAGCCTTACAGGAGAATACCTATACCCCTAGAAACAAAAGTTAATAAAAAAATTCAAGAACTATTGGAGCTCGATATTATTGAAGAAGTATCTAAGCCGTCAAAATGGGTTTCACCTATGGTGCCTGTTTTAAAAGACAATGGGGATATTAGGATCTGTATTGATATGCGAAGAGCTAACGCAGCAATAATTCGCGAAAATCATCCACTACCAACAATGGACCAGCTCTTACCACATTTTAAAGATGCGAAATTATTTTTTCCGCCTCGACATTAAAAACGCTTTCCACCAAATCGAAATCCATCCGGATACCCGATACATCACTACATTTATAACTAGCAGAGGGTTATTTAGATACAAGAGACTTATGGTTGGTATTTCCTGTGCCCCAGAAATGTTTCAGAAAATCATGGAACGCACTCTTATACAGTGTCAAGGTACAGTAAATTTTATTGACGATATTATCATTTTTGGATCAAATGAGACAGAGAATTACAGCGGACACTAAATATTTTGAAAGAGAACAATGTTCTGTTAAACAATGATAAGTGTATTTACAAAGTAAACAAAATAGTGTTCTTGGGGCATGAGTTATCTAGTGAAGGTGTAAGACCTTTAAAAAAGTACATTGACAGTATCCGAATGTTTAGAGCACCATCAACTATCGAGGAAGTACAAAGTTTCTTGGGGTTAGTAAATTTTGTTGGGAAATGGATACCAAATTTGGCGACACTCACTGAGCCGTTCCGGAAAATACTGAGACTAAAGCTGGGAAAACATGCCGACATTGGAAAATTTTGGACTACAGACCAGGAAAACGCATTTTACAAAATAAAGAAAGCTCTATGCAATATGCAGTCATTAGGATATTATGATCCGGCAGACAAGACCCAAGTTATTGCCGATGCTAGTCCTGTTGGGCTAGGGGCAGTGCTTATCCAAATTAATTCAAAGGGACCTAGAGTAATAGCATTTGGAAATAAGAGTTTAACAGACTGTGAAAAGCGTTACTGCCAAACTGAAAAGGAAGCGCTGGCCTTAGTATGGGCTGTAGAACATTTTCGAATATATCTTTATGTTAAAAGTGAGTTTGAACTGATAAGTGATCATAAACCATTAGAAATTATTTTCGGAAGAAGGTCTAAGCCTTGCGCCCGAATCGAAAGATGGGTTCTTCGATTGCAAGCCTATAATTACAAAATAGTGTACCGACCAGGTAAATCGAATATAGCTGACCCCCTTTCAAGACTTTGTACTTCTAAACATAATTCAGTGAATACAATACGTAATTTTGATGAGGAACATATCAGGCATATAATTGAATACTCAAGACCCGTAGCCGTATCACTCAACGATATTGAACAATTTTCCAAGCAGGATTCCGAAATCGCTAAAGTAAGGCAAGGCTTATACTCGTATACCTGGGATCCTACCATCGCAAATTATAAAGTATTTGAATCGGAGCTTTGTTTCCAAAATAATATTTTACTTCGAGGTACAAAAATTGTTATTCCTGAAAAATTAAGACAGCGAGTATTGCAAGCCGCTCACGAGGGTCACCCTGGTATTGTTTGTATGAAACAAAGATTACGGACAAAAGTATGGTGGCCTAAAATTGACAAAGACGCAGAAACAATCGTAAGAAACTGTAAAAGTTGCACATTAGTATCTGCACCAAATCCACCTAATCCAATGAAGCGTCGTGAACTACCGGTCGAACCATGGATTGATGTAGCTATCGATTTAATGGGACCTTTACCCTCTGGAGATTTCCTGTTAGTTATCATTGATTATTACAGTCGTTATAAGGAAGTAAAAGTGACAAAAAGTGTAACTTCACATGATATTATTAGGTTATTAAAAGAGATATTTTCACGGCTTGGTTATCCAGTTACCATCACTGCAGATAATGGCAGGCAATTTGTTAGTCAAGAGTTTAAAAATTACCTGCAGGAATGTGGTATAACTCTTCACAACACAATACCATATTGGCCCCAACAGAATGGAGAAGTGGAAAGACAAAACCGAAGTATCCTAAAACGTTTAAAAATCAGTCAGGTTGAAAGAAAAAATTGGAAAGAAGATTTATTATACTATCTGATGATGTACAATAGCACACCCCACTCAGTAACTGGTAAAACTCCATCCGAACTATTCTACAAACGACAATTCCGGGATAAAATTCCATCATACATTGATATTGAAAATAAACAAGTAGATTCAGAAGTTAGAGACAGAGACGCGTTACAAAAAGAAGCAGGAAAAACTTACAGTGACCGCAAGAGAAAGGCAAAAGGCCACAACATAAATGAAGGCGATAAGGTAGTTGTAAAGAATTTCGCCAAAGAAAATAAGCTTACACCAAGCTTTTCTCCAGCTATACATACTGTTGTAAAAACTACTAACAACACTGGAGACGTAGTGATTCGCAATAATGATACAAATGAACAGTATCGACGAAATGTGGTTCACTTAAAAAAATTTGAGGGAGAGTGGAGAGTAGTTAATGATGAACAAGAAAGTTTACCCAATTTGCATCAAGATGTAATAGAGAATAACACTGCTGAAATTAGGATGATTATTGAAGACTAATTTAAACTATTTTTGTAACAGAAAAATCAACTATTGATCATGCATGGAAACAGAAATAAAAAATATTAAGAAAAAGGAAAAGATGTAGTGTATAGACAATCGTCTAATGAGTCATCGCTACTAGAGTATAAATACCCGCCGCTTTGGGAACATCGGGCAGTTGCATTGTAACCGGCGAGCAGACAACATCTCCGTTAACACGTATAACCGTTAGGTGTGTACTGTGCAAAGTGAAGAGTGTTAGTTACATTGTGTAATAAGTGATATAGTGTAAATTGTACAAAACAAAGCAACGTATTGTATACTCCGGAAGGCCTAGTTTTGAGGTTGGTTCATAAATGTGTTATTTATCAAATTCTCATTTATTTTTAGTGTAAAATGTAAGTAAAAACAGTTTTCTTACATATTTCAAATAACTTGACGTTGTATTTATTTCAGATTCACACGAAGATATTTTTGAAATATTGTTCGAAATGTCATACAGATAAAATATTATTATTATTTTTTTTAATTTTTTAATATTTTAATATTTTGGTATGAGTAACGAATAGAAACACATAAAACATAAAAATATACATATTTCCAAACATTTTCATATAAATTTCTCCAAAAACAAAAGTGTAGAATTCAAATTAGTAGTAATTTTGTCACTAAAATTGCAGTTTATACTACTACTATGCTATACAGGGTAATTTATGTATTCTATTACAATTTCTAGTAACCAAAAATAATTTTATTCGATAGTTTATACATTCAACAAGAATTCCTGTAAGTTTTATCCATAAATATTGTCTCAAAGTGAAAATATAGCAAAATTTGCAATATAGCAAAAAAATTTCTAACTTACAAATTTTCCCGCCATTAAGGTCCCGAGTGAACGGGAGTATAACATGTCGCACGCTGTCAGAGCTAACGGGGTAGGGTGAGTATAGAGAACCGGAGAACCTTTTTTATTAGGAACGAGGCATTGCATCTTAGTCCTCTGGGGTGACTATGCATCTGCGTTTTGATTTTTAATCGAGGATAAATGTAGATGTTTATGGGCCACAGCATCCTCTTACCGTCAGGAGGACCGTGTGCTTATTTTTCAACCCTCTTCTATTAATAAATAAAAAAGTATTTGGTATTATTCAGACTATTTTTCTAACCTAATCAAATTTAAAAAGTGAAAAAGTTGATATAAAATTTGCATGTATAATGCTTAATAATATTATTCGAATGTTAAGGCTTTTGGTACAAGCGAAAAATTTTGAGTTTAGTAACTCTATAAAGCTAGGTTGTAATGTAATAGAGAGAGAGAGAGAGAGAGAGAGAGAGAGAGGGAGAGAGAGAGAACATAGAAGAGATCACTAGACAAGAAAATCCTATCCGTGTTATTAGACAAAGGGCAATAAAACATGAGATGAGAAGCAGCATCCTCCTGACAACAACTCAAAATAAGAGGAAACTGCGTTGTATAAGTAAAATGTGATCACTTTTTGGAATTATAAAAGTCTCAAGTGGCTTTCAATTTGTCTTAAAAGGAATACTCACATCCTTACTGGTTTATACTGTATACTATTAATTACTCAACTCCATGTTACCTGAAAGACCACTTTAAGTTCATTTCCTCCTTTCATCATCGTTACATGCGTTACGCTAACAATCTATCGCTTCGTGTTCCAGCACGTTTACCCTCCTTTATTTATTGAATAAATCATTTTCGGTGACAGCTGTACGCTTGTTTAACTCCTTTCCGTTATATATTCGACGTGCTCAGACCTTTTTCCTTCAAAAATCTACTCAAACTTATTACTTGGAGTTCTAATATTTCCCATTATACTTCCCGTCCTAAATTTTATCTTTCATAAATGTACTCAACTGTCATCTTGTGCTGTTATATTTTTTTTATTAAATTATCTAGTTTATGTACACCTTACCTATTCGCCATTCGTTGTAAACAATTGTTTTCACAAAAGGGTAGTCTAGAAGAAGATAAGACCGCTTATTGCACCATCTATATAATTAATTTCACATATATATATATATATATATATATATATATATATATATATATATATATATATATATATATCTATAAAATAAATATTTTTTAAATAAATACAAAAAGTTAATTTTGAGATTAACAAATCGGTATTAACATATTTACTGTTCTCAATATCTGTTAATCCGTTTAATATTTTCACTGTTCAGTTTCACCTTACCTTAAACTAACATTATTTGGGTATTTAGTATAACAGTTGCGTGTGTTGACAACTGATCTCCATCGATTTAAATAGTACATCAATATAAAATAAATACTCGATGGGTCAGTCCTGTGAAGCTATATGTGTTCGGTTGGTCTAACAAAGTTAAACCAACCGAACACACATATATATATATATATACATATATATATATATATATATATATATATATATATATATATATATATATATATATATATATATATATATATATATATATATATAGCTTCACAGTTTATTTCTTTTGATATTGCGTATACGATAAGGTTACGCATGTACAAATTCTGCAGCATATATTTTCTTAACTTGTCAAGCTCAAGGTTGCTCTGCTTATTATAACTGAGCAGAAAATATTACAGTGTCACAGTATTAGCACAAATATAGAATTATTACTTGTTCTTAACCTACCGCCACCTGATGCATAGATTATCCCATAAAATCGGAAGTGGGTTCGGATGGAGTGCTAGAAACAGGGAAATTTACTTAGTGGGAATTATTTTAGCGGTGAACCCAAGATAACTTACTGCCAAAGATAAGTCTATTGATTTTTAGTGACACATTTAAAAAAACTACAATAATCAAAGCAGTGAACGTAAGTAGAACGATAAGTCCAAATAAAACTTGTAGTAGCGGAAGGGAATTCAATAACTTATATCACTCACGGGGTGAGGTAGAGATGAAAGCCTCTTGCCAAGGGTGGCAAGCGGCTTGACAACCAGACAGAATCTAGTTGTGTAGCAGCTTCCAAATAGATTTAATGAGTCAAGTTTCTAAAGAGCACTGAAACAAACAAGTGTTTCCAAGTTCTTAACCATTTTAAAGGTGGTGAAGCCATGCTGCAGTTTTATTAGTAGTATAGTTGTAGCACGAATGGGTCGGCTCAACCGGGGAAGGACCACGCTCTTATACAATACCAGCGTAAAATAGTAGCTTAATGCTGCTGTGTTTCGTGTGGTGAGTGTAGAGAACCGGAGACCCTTTTTACTGGAAATGTGGCATTCTATCTAAGTCCTCACGGGTGACAATGCATCTGCATTTTTATTCGTAATCGAGGATAGATGTAGATGTCTATGATCCACAGCAACCATTTACCATCAGAAGGACTGTGAGCTCGTTCGTTACCCTATTCTATAAAAAATCTGCAAGATTTTCCAAGGAATGTCACACTCATATAATATGTTAAAGTCTGGAAAGTGCTATAAATGTTATTAAGTTTGTCTGGTTTTATAGTACTAACTCTTATAGTTTTATTAAATTCTCCCTATACAATTCTCTGTAAAAACAGTATATTGAAAACACTTTTTATTTCTACAAACTTATAAATATATTATGATCTAAATTAATAAAATATAAGTACGTGAAACTTCGATAGTGTAGACATGGGATATCAATCTTATATATCATTCCGTGCGTGTGCAATTTTCGCCAGAAACTTTCGTGCTCGAGTGCACAACTTACAAAAGTTTCATCGTAATCAGAAGAATATTTTATAATATCAAAAGGATTCGGGACAAACAAAAATCATTCATTTTAAATATATGTTACATTCAGAACTATTTCCCGGTTAAAACTACTTTTGACCAACGAAAGCAGTCAAAAGTACTTTATTACCGGCCATACCGGGCGGACAAACTAGTTTTTCCTAATACCACGGGACAGGATCAGCTAGATGTCCGCGGCCCATGGTTGTCTGTTGTGTAAGTTCGGATATTTACGTGTAATATAAATGAAACGATACCAACGTAAAGAAATAGGGTAATCTATTCTTTTACACCTTTACCACAACGCACAAAGAAATTTTTAGGCACTTGGTTCAATAATAAACAGGTTAAGAAAAAAGTTACGCTTCAATCTGTAAACGCCCTACTGATGGGCACTTACTCCTTACTTCTGAGATATACCCTGTTCTGCGGTGGTTGGGGAACTACATAATATTCCCGAAATATTATATTCAACATACCTGCAGGTTTTTTTACGGTGTTATTCTTTATCAACAAGCACGTAGTAAATTAGCATTAAAAATTGCAGTTAACAATTTTATAGGTGTCGGCTGGGATTAAAACCAGATTTTAATAAAGTTAGCATCACTACTAGCATATTCAAGTACTGGCATATAATTTCCCAAAAAAATCTAGTGAAGCTAAAATGTTTTTTGAAACTAAATACAGGTAAAAAGCCCCTAATTGTTTATTTTATATTGTTGAATGACTTCGGAAATCAGTTTAATTCAAAGTCGTCTCTAACTTTTCCTAGTCTTGCTAGCTATCTTATAAAGAAATATTGGATGTACGGATTCAGGAAAATAATAATATTAAAAACAAAATTCTAAGCAGAAATTTAGAAAAAGCTTTGGCCAAAACGATAAAGGAACCATCCAGAAAACTTAACTAAATTACAATTATTCGTATTACCCTGGAAGCTACCGAAAACTTGATTCATAACCTTTGCTATAACTATAAGAAAATTAATTATTTATTACAAAACTAATATCAAGAAAAAAAATAAAGCCTGTTATAATTTATTCAAATAGGTTTCACATTTCAACACAATAATTTTAATATTTTATCTAAGTTACTCGCCATGGTTCCAAATTACCTACAAAAAGGTCGTTTTGAAATCCTAAATGTTTTTGTTCTGTTGGCTAACATTAACCACGTGTGCAGGGCTAAGTTTGGACCCCTATACTTACTGCTACAGTGCGAAATCATTTGAAGATAAAATGTGAATCTGTAAAATATTGCAAGGCGGTAGAAAGAAAAGGAGAGAAAGATGTTAAAAAAATATGTTCTAACGGCACTACGTGCTGTTTTCGAGATTCATTAGAGTCGTCTCGCACGCAGGCTCGACGACTTCCAGCCTCCCGAACAAGCCGGTTTCCGAAAAGGCTTCAGTACCATAGACCACATACATACCCTGCGGCAGATTGTACAGAAGACCGAAGAGTACAATCTGCCACTTTGCCTGGCGTATGTGTACTATGAGAAAGCCTTTGATTCCGTCGAAATTTGGGCGGTGCTACAGTCCCTTCAGCGGTGCCAAGTTGACTGTCAGTATATCGAAGTGCTGAAGTGTTTGTACAGTAGGGCTACAATGGCTATCCGAGTACAGAACCAGAGTTCGAAACCTATCCAACTGCAGAGAGGTGTAAGACAGGGTGACTTTATATCCCCGAAACTCTTCACCGCTGCGTTGGAAGACGTTTTCAAGCTACTGGACTGGAAAGGATACGGTATTAACATCAATGGCGAGTACATCACTCACCTTCGATTTGCCGACGATATAGTCCTTATGGCAGAATCGCTGGAGGACCTTAGCACTATGCTCAATGACCTCAATGATGTCTCCCAAAGGATAGGTCTTAAGATGAACATGGACAACACAAAGATCATGTTTAATGTCCATGTCACACATATGCCGGTAGTTGTTGGAAGCACTATGCTCGAAGTTGTTGACGAGTACGTTTACCTGGGACAAATAGTCCGACTAGGTAAGTCCAACTTCGACCGAGAGGTCAATCGACGGATTCAGCTCGGCTGGGCAGCGTTCGGGAAATTACGACACATCTTCTCGTCAGGTATACCTCAATCTCTGAAAACTAAAGTGTACAACCAGTGCGTGTTGCCAGTGATGACTTACGGATCAGAGACGTGGTCCTTCACCGCAAGCCGTATGAGGACGCTCAAGGTCGCTCAGCGAGCTATAGAGAGGGCTATGCTCGGAGTTTCTCTGCGTGATAGACTCAGAAATGAGGATATCCGCAGTAAAACCAGAGTGACCGACATAGCCCAATGGATTAGTAAGCTGAAGTGGCAATGGGCCGGCCATATAGCTCGAAGAACCGATAACCGATGGGGAAGAAAGGTTCTCGAGTGGCAGCCTCGTACCGGTAGGCGTAGTGTAGGGCGACCCTCACTAGATGGAGTGACGACCTGGTAAGACATGCAGGAAGTCGATGGATGCAGGTGGCTCAGGACCGTGCTTTGTGGCATTACTTGGGGGAGGCTTATGTTCACCAGTGGACTTGTGAAGGGCTGTAATTATGATGATGATGATTATATGTTAATGAAATTGCGGGTAAAGCTAGCCACAAATAAAGTGTTTCTATAAATTGTGTCTGTGTACATTTATACTCGGTAACATAGAAAATACAAATTACATATATCATATTTCATATTAGCTAAGTAAAGACAAATACACGCTTGTTACAACATCTTTCAAATGAAGTTAATGTAACTAGCATACGTATTTAATATATCAAATAATATATTAATCTATCAAGCGTGGCAACTATAGCAAAATTCTGGCAATGAATCGAACTATTATTAATAATAATAATACTTTATTTTCACCACTTTCATAACTATCACATTTATAAATAACTATTCTAAGATCTATACCTAGTTCACAAAGAATGATTGATTGAAGAACATCTGTGTCTGAGCCAAATAAATATATATCTGTATTTCAGATCACAATGCTCTTCCCTATTACATATTAACAGACTAACATAAGTATAACAAATAGAAGGTATACATCAGATAAAATGTGAATCTTAAACATAACAAAATGTGTTTTGATATAAATAAAAATAGTATAATAAGTATTAATTAATATGTATCTCTTTGTGTATAATATGTTGGCGTCATCGATCGTCTGTGTCTACCACTGCGTTACAACGTATTAAAACAGAAAGGTTACAAGATGAAAGTGATAAAAACAAGTTCAAATGTAGACTGAAAGAAAATATCAGTAGTTTGGATGAATTATGTATGAAGGAGTTAGACTTGGAGAATATATGGCAAAATGTAAAGAAAGGTTTAGTGGATGCAGCTACCGAAGTATGTGGTGTTAGTAAGAGAAAGAATGAAAGGAAAAATATACGATACGACGGGATGATGAGATACGTATGGAAGTTGAAGCAGAGAAGAGAGCATGGCTTGATTTACTAGCAACAAACGCTGGTAATTCTAGCGGTACGAATGGTGATATTGAAAGAAAAAAGGTAGTTTTGGAGATTTTAATAAGAGAGTAAAAGAAGTAGTTGAAAGAAAAAAGTAAGAAAGAACGGATAAGAATGATAGAAGAATATCGGATAACTTCCAGGCAAATATTAAAATGTTCTGGAAACTTGTAAGAACTGCCAGGGGACATTCAAAACAGCCTATGATGAATGCTATAAGAGACGAGAATGGCTATATTCTGAATAATGAAGTTTTGAGTTTAAAGAGATGGAAGGAATATTTTGAAAGCGTGTTTATGAGTGAGGAGACAACGAGTGTACTAAGTGAAGTAAAAACACCGAAAGAAGAGGAAAGAGGTAGCGAGATAAGTATAGATGAAATAATGAAAGCAATGAAAAGCATGAAAGCGGGTAAAGCTGCCGGATATGATAGAGTTTCACTCGAAATGCTAAGGACTGGAGAGGAAGTACCGGTAGACTGGTGCAAAGCCGTGATAGTCCCAGTATATAAGGGAAGAGGGTCGCAGCAGGACTGTAAAAACTACCGCGGCATAAGCCTTCTTAGCATTGTGGGAAAACTGTATGCTAAGGTACTGATTGAAAGGGTCATGAAAGAAACTGATGGAAAAATTTGGTATGTGCAAGCGGGATTTAGAAAGGGAATGGGATGTACAGATCAAGTCTTTTCCATGCGCATGATCGCGGAGAAGTTTCTAGCCAAAAACCAAAAGGTTTTTTGTGCGTTCATGGACTTGGAAAAGGCCTATGACAGAGTGGATGGGGATTTGCTATGCCAAACACTGAACTCATTTGGGTTGAGCGCTGGATTGATACGGACATTGGAGTCTCTTTATAGGGACTCTAGTGCTTGTGTTAGGATCAACGGGGTCTACTCGGACTGGTTTGACATCCATAAAGGTGTCGGACAGGGCTGTGTGGCTTCCCCGTGGCTGTTCAACCTATTTATGGACAGTTGTTTGCAAAATTTAAAAGTTGAAGAATGCGGATTAAGAATGGGTGAGTTAACCGTCAAACGTCTTTTGTACGCCGATGATCTAGTTATTCTTGCGTCGTCGGTGGCCGAGTTGCAAATGATGGTTACATTAATGAACGGATCATTAAAAGAAAGGGGTATGAAAGTGAACGCAAGTAAGACGAATGTTACGGTTTTTGAAAGAGAAGAAAGTAAAACGATTTGTAAAATAAGAATAGAAGGGGAGTTGATCGAGCAAGTAGATGAGTTTGTATATTTGGGCTGCGTATTTAGCAGGGATGGGAGATATAAGGATATAGAACGACGAGTGAATGCGGGAAGTAGAGTAAATAGGGCCATGCACTATATTGTGAAGAGTCAAAATGTGTCGAAAAAGGCACGTATGGCAATTCACAATGCTGTGTTGGTCCCTACTTTAACGTATGGTAGTGAAAGTTGGGTGTGGCAGAAGAAGCACGAGAGTAGAATAAACGCAGTAGAAATGCGATCATTAAGGAGTATGTTAGGGCTGAATCTGAATGACAGGGTAAGAAATTGTGTAATAAGAGAAGAGTGTGGTTTGCAAGATGATGTGGTGACCAGGATTAAGAAAGGAATGCTTCGATGGTTTGGTTATGTGGAAAGAATGAATGAGGAAAGAGTGACAAAGAAAATTTATAGTGCAGAAGTGAATGGCAGAGTCGGAAAGGGACGTCCTATACGAAGATGTATCGACCAAATTGGCGGCTTATTGAAAACGGGCCAAATTAGGAGTACCCTTAACCGACGAGCATGTATGCGTAGGTTTATTGATGTGAAGGAGGCAAGAGAGGTGTATCAGGATCGTGCCAAATGGAAGTCTGTAGTCTCTGCCTACCCCTCTGGGTGACAGGCGTGAGTGTTTATGTTATGTTTATGTTATAATATGTTGAATGCATAAGTGTGTGTAAGGGGGTGTCTAAGTAATATTAACTACTTATTGGGTGGCCCTTGTTCAGCAATCGACTTTTATATGCTAATACGCCCTAGGATGTTCACCAGTAGATTTATTTTATTGCCGTAATGGATAAATGGATGGATGCCCAATTATTGTAGGTCTTTTTCCTTTTTAGTTATAGAGCACTTTTCAGGTATTTTTTTAAAATCCGTTGTGTTGGCAGTTTTAATGTATTTCATTAAATATGGTTGAAAAATTGACCTTTATATAGCTCAAACTTGTCATATTTCGCTGTAAATAAATTTCATATTTCACATTAAGTTTTATAATATAAAATTAGTATCCGTTTCTGTCTCTACGACTAAAAGTTTGGTCATAACACACGTACATTGCTCATCACCTAAACGAATAAATATGGTTAATGTCATTAAGGTACCTATAATATGCCTCTTTCATAGAAGATAGGGAGAGGGTTTTTTTATATTGTATAAACTTATTTAAAATATATTGGAACATTTAATTACATGACAATGAAAATATATTAAAAAAAAACTATTGTATACCATTATACAGTAGCCATTCCCGTTAGATTCTGAAAAAATACAATAATCTTAGATCTATTTTATTTATTCATACGATGATTCAAACTATGATAATACAGATTACATTGTAATCACAGTCACGATTTGCGCTACGTGTAGCGTAGTACATGGAACTCGCTGAACGAATTACACTACCCAATAGTCTATTTCATTTACTTCAAACTCAAAGGTCAAAGAAAAAGATTATTTATTGAAAATTAAAGCGCTAAATGCTTGAGTAAGTGTTATGTCATAATATACTGTCATATAATAGTTCATTTTTTTAAACAGCTCAGAGATTCTAATTAGTGTTGGTTTTGCTTTTATGTTTTCCCATAAGTAAATGTTGATCAGTTATATTTTATTGTTGTGCTTACGCTATCTTAAAATAAATATAATGATAATCAAAGATAATCACCACAGATTAGTGAACACAGAGCTGATCCTCTGAATCTGTGTTAATGTGGCAGATAATAGGCTGCGGTGTTTGAGTTTGGCATTTCGGAATAGATACACAACCATTAATCGCAGTGCTGAAATGTTTGGCTGCGACACGAACAAGGTTTTGTATGGCATACAAGTAATTATTTCAGGTATACATTCAATAAAATAAATTTTACGTCAACATGTTTATTTATGAGTGTAAAACGTACCTCAGAGATACGGGAAAAATATTAGTATGGAGATAACTTTACTGAAAAAACCCTCGTTAGTTTGCAAGCGGGGCGTAACGCGTGTAAGTGACGTTAAAGTTCAGAAAGAAGGTATGCATACGCCTTACTCAGAAATCTACTAGATGATTTTTTTACCGTTAGATAAAAAATATGTTGTAACAGGTGAATGGAATAGAAGAAGACTGATATTTTACTTTCTTTCACATTAACATATTATTAAATAGATCTATCAACAAATACAGTGGATTTTATTTATAACGACAATGAAGGGACGTTTTCGTCGTTATATCCGGAAGTCATTACAAGCAAAGGTAAAGAGATACAGACACGTACACATGTATAGTTTATATTCATTTATTATTGAAAATATATGCACACATAGTTATTCACTGGTACATTTCAAAATGTTACTTAGAATATCACTTTATAACCGAACCATAAATTTAACTCCGGTAAACGTACACGCTTCCCTACCTACTTAGCTGATATCTATAAACAAAAGGTAAAGTTGTCCACAATTGTTGACCATCTGTGTGGATGTAAAAAAAAGATAGAAATATTTGTGAAAGAAAGAAATCTTTCTGTCTTTGGCGGCCGACTCCGGTCGCAATATCTGCATGGGATTTCTAGGAAATTGTTACAAATGATTCGTTAAAAACAGTTAACAAACAGCTACATCCGATCTCGGCGTTACATCCTAAGTCGCTATAGCCACATGAATTTTGTACTAAAGTATTCAAGGGACTTAGATTTAACGTCGCTATATAATGGGTATATGGTCGCTATAACCAAGGTTGTAATAAATGAAGAATTATTTAATAATTTTACTTAAGATTTAATGAAAGGAATCTGAAGGTAAAGCTAGAAAAAAATGGTTATGAATAGTCGCAGTATATAATATATTTATTTATTCCTCTATAATGTCACATAAAGTTTTCAATACGATTACAAGTAGGGTGAAGATTAAGTTTTTAGGGTATATTTGCACTACGCTTGCTAACTGTGGATCGATGATACTCAACAGAACCGTACTCTGTTGTCACTGTAGACTGACTCCATTGAAGGTTGCCACGATATTTACGCATATATTGCGTATAATATAATCCCAGTAGAATTATATAATACGCAATATTAGTGTAAATATTCTTTGATTTATATATAACTCAATGGTAAATATTAAGGCGTCGAGGCGAACCTTCCCTCCCGATTGCGATGGTTCGTGATCTTACTATAAATAACACGTTTTTATAGAATACGAATGCTGCATATTTATTTTTCAGTTTATTTTAGTCATATTTTTAAGATTAATGTATATATATTTTTATGTCTAAGTTGTAACTGTAGTGAGTTTTTGACGCTTTTTTTATAGAAATGCAGGCAAAAAACGCATGCGGCTATTCTGATGGAAAGTGTCCATCGCTGTCCACGAACAACCGCAACACCGGAGAAATTGCAGGTGCGTTACCAGCCTTTTAAAATAGAGTAAGACCGTTTCTTGAAGATTCCTAAGTCGTATCGATCCGGAAAAATCGCTTGAGGTAATCGATTCCACAAAGATGTCGTGAGAGGAAGGGAACACCTAGTAAATCGCACAGTAGTGGACCGCCAAGCATCCTGATGTTGTTGATGGTATCAGAAATTTTCACAAGGTCTCCCACTATAGGCAATACGGACTTGTTGAGGCGAGGGCATTACTTTCTCGAACTTCGAATTTGATCAAGATACCTGTGTGTCCAAAAAAGTATACTTATAACCTTCAGGATATTGGAGTAAATCCTAATCGTAATAAATAACATAATACGTAACAAATGTTTTTTGCATAAACATTTACTAAGAATAAAGGTTATTCTGGATCCACACATATATCATTCATGTCGATTTGGAACCGGTGACAAATTCACTTGTTGAATATATATGTAAGCAGTAAAAAGGTCTTATAAATGCAATCTATGTTTCTATATTTTAGAAGGAAGCCAATTACGGCTGAAGGACGAAGGACGTTAATGTAAAAATAAATATCTAAAACTCTTTTCACCTACTTAACAGTCATATAATTGATTTAACATTATATTTCAAATGTAACTATTGCTTAGGTAATTATATTTTTATAAGTGATAGACCCATGTTGTAGCTATATAATGGTTGTGGCACGAACGAGTAGCTACGATCATGGAAGTAGAAGAAGAAGAATATCAGCAGCAGCAGCAGTGAGAGTGATATCGAAAGAAGAGTGAATGCAGGAAACATGGTGAATGGAGCTTTGCACTACTTTATGAGCAGTCGAAAGGTGTCTAACAAGGCTCGTTTGGCTGTGCATGAGGGGGTGTTGGTTCCGACACTCATGTACGGAAGTGAAAGTTGGGTATGGCTGAAGAAACATGAAAGTAGAATAAATGCAGTTGAGATGAGAGCATTAAGAAGTATGATAGGAGTTAAACTGAGTGACAGGATAAGAAATAGTGAGATAAGGAAACGTTGTGGTCTAAAAGAAGATGTAGTGACAAAAATTGAGAAAGGTATGCTGAGATGGTTTGGCCACATCGAGAGAATGAATGAAGAACGATTGACGAAAAAAGTGTATAAGGCGAGTGTGAATGGAAATGCTGGAAGGGGTAGACCTAGGCGGACTTTTCTAGACCAAATTAGGGACGTCTTGAAAAAAGGCCAGGTTAAGAGTACCCTAAACCGTAGAGCATGTATGAAGGGAATAATGAAAGTGGACGAAGCGAAACAAGTATGTAAGGATCGTAGCAAGTGGAAAGAAGTGGTCTCTGCCTACCCCTATGGGAAAGAGGCGTGATTATACGTAAGAATATCAGCACAAAATAACAGTTCATTGCTGCTGTATTCCGTATTATGAGATAGAGAACCGGAGACCCTTTTTATTGGAAACGAGGTATTCCATCTTTGTTCTCAGGGGTGACATTGCAATTAGCATTTTGATTTTTAATTGAGGAAAGATGTAAATCTCAATGGACTACAGCATTCACTTAGCATCTGGTGGACTGTATGGTAGTTTTTCACCCTTATTCTATATAAAATAATATTATTTACTGCCTTTTACTGGTGGTGTGATACTAAATCTTGACATATCTTTAACAGCAAAAGACAGAAGTTCTGGAGTTATTCTATGATATAAAAAACTAAAACATATAAATAACTCCGGTTCCGTTGGAGAAATATGGAGTTTTAATCTCCGTAAATGTAAGTCAACAATCACTAACTTATTTTTAAAATATAAATCACATCTTAAAAGTAAACAATAACGGTGTTTTCGAAGGGGGCTGCTAGCTTAAATTCAGACTAGAACCCTCCCACAAAAAGGGCTAATTCAAAAGTATTAATTATGCTATTTTTCTTAAGTTACTTATTGTCACCAATTCTTCAATCCTCACAAAATCTTGACATAAAATAATTTGAATATTTTTGGGGAAGATTCCAGCTGGAAGGACGCGAAAGAACCACTCAAAAACTCCTGATCTCAGCTATAACATTATGTCTCAAATTGAAAATGTAATCATCGAACACAAAACGTTTATTTTGGTAACTCACCTTCTCTGTCTAGTTAAGCAATGATACTTCCGAAGCAAACCTCAATTAATTTATAAATGTTGATTATCGGCTATAAATAAAAGAAAGTAGTTTTACCTACTAACGTTACTATAATAATTAACAATTTATTTTTTTAAAGAGTTATAATTCCATACCCTATTTTCCATACCCTATTTCTACCATTCTAGTCATTGTGTGTAGTAATTCATTTCTATTAAAAAGCCGAAATATACTCACAGCCTTATTCAATAAAAATTAATGCTTCAAACTGATACGGACACAGGAAGGAACAAATTTGTTGAAAGGGAACATTCAGTGTCATCAGTTTCCAAATAAATTACTAAAAGAAAGTAAAATGACATTATTAATATATTTATTTATTTCCATTTTCAATTGTTAAAAATTCCTGGTGTTTTATACGTAAGTTACAGTCGCTTTTTCATTTAAATTTTTGTGTATAAATAAGTACGCAAAAAGGATTCAACCCACAAAAACCAACTTTTGACATGACGTGTGAAATTTGAATGGGTTATAATCTTAAAATTTGACATATTTACCCATACGTACCACGCCGGACTGGCGGGCTTGAGAACGTAGAGCCAATGTACTGTACTGTTGTTCTACATCATAGGCCTGTAAAATTTAGCTTCAGCGTCTTTGAACATATTTTCTCCGGCTGTTAGATCGCCGTTGGAACTTTGAAAAACATTGGCATATTCATCCTTCTACTTCTACCTCTTTCATTTGACCTTGGATTTGTACTCAATGGTAACAAATGGATTTTCAGTGATTGTAATTATGTAATTAGTAGGTTTTTTCCTCTATCGTGGAGGCGTTTTACCTACATTAATTCCCGAACCGACCCGGAACAATTGTATATTTGACACTTTAATCAATTGAAATACTTTTAAAGATGTTATAAAACAAACATCTATATAAATTCTATTCTATGGAAATTGTAGGTGAATAAAGTCAGAGTGAACAACAGTATGGCAACTTCATACAAACATCTCGCAACGCACGCACGCGAGCGCGAGTTTCAATTAGGTATCTTGATATATTATGTGCTTACATGCACTAGTACATGTAAGCACATAATATATCAAGATACGATAAGCAAGTTATGAGCTAACTCGCACGTTTGTTTATCTTCAACCGTTGAATACAAGAGTTAGCCTTTCTCCTGTAATTTACGTTCAAGAAAACAAAGATTTCATGGTAAGAAAATTAATTATTTTTACTCAATTATTTTAACATTTGAGCAAGGTCGTATAGAGATAATTGTATATATATATATATATATATATATATATATAGACAAGAATTGCTCGTTTAAAGGTGTAGGATGATGTCAAATACCTTCTTATTTTAAGGTCGTGCAAACATTCATTCCCTGCGAGATTCGAATCCGCGGGCTTCCACTAAGCTATTGTGTCTACCACTAAGCTACCTACCTATATTTTTTTATAGTCGTAGGTACCGAATATTGAATAAAGAAATCTTCATAATTTGATTTTTTGATGATTTTGATTGAATTTGACGCGATTGATATTCTTATTGTGACTTGACACGTATGCTACGCACGTCTATTAATGAACGCGTTAAAAATCCATTATTTACATTCTGTTCCCGTAATGATTAGTGGCATACTTCGTGTCTATTTCTACACAAAATCGTTAGACTTAGCACACGTAAGTACATAATATATCAAGATACGATAAGCAATTTATGAGCTAACTTATGCGTTCATTTATCCCTAACATGACGTTGAGTAGAAGAGTTTAACTTTACTCCTGTAATTTATGTTTGAAAAAGCAAAGCTTTCATAATAAGAAAATCAATTTTTATTACTCAATTATTTTAAATTTGAGAAACGTCGTAATTGCTCATAAGTTAAGTTTAAAGTAGCGTAAAAGCTATTTGTCTTCCCATCGTTGGGCATGGGCACAGGCCTTCTTTCATTTTTAAAAGGATGTTAGGACTAGACAGTGTCTGCTACGCGTAATGCAGGCTAATATTCTGAAGCTCACTAGATATCGCTAGATGCAACTAAGGTTAACTTATTTGTTACGCAGTTTCAAATATAAGATTTTAACTTTAAGTGTATGTATATACATAAAACAATGCTTAGTGGCGTAATAATTTTTCCCGCATACTCGTATTAAACTTTTTCAATACTTCTATGTCTATCCATTTCTTATCTAATTAATAGAAAACATAACTCATATTTCGGAAAAAAATACATAAATCTTCACACTTTTCTAGAAAGTTAACTTCTCCATAAGAAATCTGTCAAATAATTCACCTTCTAAATGAAAATGACAGAAAAACGTATGGATTAAATCATTGAAAATATATTTTTTTAGTTTCTTAGATATACCGGTAGCGTTACGATGCTTATCTTCTGCCGCCGAGTACGTAGTTAACAATCCACCGATAGCTAGTCTCCGTTGAGACCGGCCGCAGTGACCAAAATTCAGGCTGGAGGACATTACATTAAACAAGTACTTCAACAACCAAATCAAATTAACTGGGCACCTCGCGCTGATGACGCCATATGTGTACACTACTATCGTGGTATGTTATTTGTTATATTGGTATTTGTATAATTATCAAATTTAGTGGTGCGAGATTAGAACTCGATAAGATAACTAAAATAGAAATTTAAAGACTACCTCTTGTTGACCTACTAGTGCTCCCACAATTACCTATCAGAGGTCTGCTGCTGGACTTACATAGGCCTCTCCTATAGGCTGACTCATAGGGGGCATATTAACTATAGTCCCTCTCGGCGAGCGGTTTAGTAATAATTTTTATTTTATTATATGTAGCTGTTATCAGGAAGATGCTGCTGCCATTTCATGGTTCAGTTTCTCCTTGTTGCCTCTTACCATACCCACGAGATGATATGGGTAGTGAATATTCTTGCACCGCTTGTACATGGTAAGTGTTCCAAATACATTGAAATTTCCATTTTAAAGTAGCAGCATTCTCAAAGTTATTGTGTAAAGTTATGGGGACATCGTTTTACAATCATACCAATTTTTCAAACTTAAAGCTTACATAGCTATTAATGCAACCGATGGGAAATAAAGTAGGTATCTCTTGTGAGTCATGCTCAGATAATACTAAATGCACAAAAAGTACAATACTTTTTCTTTAATACACGTATCAAATCACCTTGAGCACGTATACAGTAACTTATTTTTTACATATGACTAAACCACTTAGAGCTTCTGACCACTGTTTTTAGATACTTCAGAAATCAAAAAATTCTTCGCTTTAGACTTCGACAGCCTAACTAATAAAATTGAGGTGAGTTTAAGAAATGCTATCAAAATAATAACTAGCATATGCATATATGTAATTATTCCACGGAAATACTTGAAGTTGTTACTTACACAAAATGACAGTAGAAAGAGACGGGTATAGAAATAAATAACAATTTAAGTAAGCGATAATCAACGATGTAGTATTTCAAGTCAAAACTTTACAGCAGTTTTTAAACATTTTTATAGATTCTGGCACATGTTAAAAATTCACGTGCGATCATGCAAACATATTGTGTGATTTGGTATTTATGACTTTTTCACAGTAATTACCATTAGTTATATGAAAAACCAGCGATTAAGTAATCAAATTCCCACCAAAACTACATATTCAAAATTATAAGTTTTTAATTTTCAAATTTATCACTAAATATGGATCATAATATTCAGTACAATTGATGTCTAACTTATTGTTCTCTTGTCATGCCTGTTGCCTTCATTATAGGCAAAATTTAGAATTCAGCGAAATGTTGATGAACATTTACATTTACATAGTGTTATTAGTAAATTTGAGATTTCTATATTAGATACATAGAGGTTTATATTCCTCTTAACCATTTATATTACTCTTACATACATTGAGATTTCTATATTTAAATTTATATTTCGTGAACATTAAAGTTTTTAATATAAAAGACTTGTCTCAAATTCTTCAATTTTTTTACAAATATTTGATACCTGTGAAAAATTAGCGTAAAAAAGAAGATAGCTGATGCATATCTTTTATTTTGTTTTTACCAAAATTGAAAATTGCAACAGAAAAAAAACAATATTTTTGCTGTTTTAATATTTTATGTGTTTTGTATTGTGATAAAGTTGTAAAAAGAATAGAATAAGGCAGTGGAGTACCAGATATAAAATATTACATCCACTGTTGAACATACAAGTAGGCCTCCACCAAGAAATACCAAAAAGTACGGACTTTCCGCATGTCATACCTGGTCGTCACTACATCTAGCGGGGGCTGTCCAACACTTCACCTGCTTGTATCGGGCTGCCACTCGAAAACCTTTTTTCCTCAATCGGTTGTCGGTTAAATATAAAATATTGGCATTGAAATTTTTAAAATAAGAAAAACATCACATGATAATTTTTAGTTCACCTCATTTTTTAGATTTTCAGCAGAGTATACACAGAGTTGTCGACAACATTCTTTACGAGTATGTTTACAATACACTTCAGTAACTTTTCGGGCGGTGCGAGAAATATTATGAGAGATGATAAAATATTTGAGTCAAAATATCTAATCAATAAGGCCCCAATATATCGTATATAAAGCTCTATCTTCTGTGGTTATATATATTTTATATTATCTTCATAAAAGCTAAATATCTTTTAACTTCCGAAGCTTTCTTCATTATATAATGTGAAAATTTTCGGTGTCTTCTTTACTTTTTATTAAACTTCTTTTCATTCTTTTAGGACTTTGAAATATCACAAGCTCGAATGTAATTTAAATAAAAAAAATATTCAATAATTTGCTACAATTAGAGATTAAATTATTCTTCGCATTTAAATGGGACTACCTCTAAAGTACCCAGTGAATTAAAAAAACTCATTTAAATCGGTTCACAAATGACGCAAATCTAACCTAAAACACTATGCAAAAAGAACATACAGTCGAATTGAGAACCTATTTGTTTTTTCGGTCGGTTAATTTACCGACGGTTAAATAACGACAGGATAAGTCGCCCGCGTCCGTAGGCTTCGACCACCTAATCCTAGGCTCACCCTACACGTGTCCCCCGGGTGGTGCTAAATGAGCGACATGCCGATAGTTCAGACATTTCGCACATGAAGCACCAAATAAAAGAAAAGAATTCCCAGTACCCTTTAATGGGGTAGGGATGACGGGATCGGGAGAGGAACGTATTATTGATTTTTGATTTTTTGTACCCTTATATTGATACTCGTGTACCTTACTTATGCTGACAAGGTCGGCCATTTTTAATGTTTAGTTAATTTTTGACAGTTGTTTTTCTTGGATGTGTTTTGGCTCGTCTTCGATTTTTGCCTATTCCAAAACATGGATTAAAGAATCTGTATTAAATTTTGTGTAAAAAAACAAAATAAAATACGAGGACGCATAACGATTGTTGACTGTGGCATATGGTGAAACTACCTGGACCAAAGCAACGTTTATCGGTGGTACAAAATGTTCTCAGAGGGCCGAGAAGATGTGAACGATGAACAGCGTACCGGACGCCCGAGCACGTCAACAGAAAATATTATTGGACAGTCGTCGAATCACCGCTTGAGAAGTTGCTGAGGACCTAAACATATCGATTGGCTCGTAGCATTCGATTGTAAGTGATGGTTTGGGCACGAGTCGGGTCGCCGCGAAATTCGTGCCAAAATTGCTCAATTTCGACCAAAAACAGCCTTGCATTAACATTGCTCAGGAGATGTTGGACTCGGTCCGTGACGACCCAAATGTGCTCCAGAGGGTCATAACTGGTGACGATTCATGGGTTTATGGTTATGACGTGGAAACCAAAGCTCAATCATTCCCATGGAAGCTGCCGAATGAGCCAAGACTGAAAAAAGCACTTCAAGTTCGGTCGAACGTGAAGGTTTTGCTCACAGTTTTCTTCGATTGCAGGGGCGTGGTCTATCATGAGTTCTTGCCACGGGGTAGTGCGGTCAATAAGGAATATTCCTGCAAGTTATGCGCAATAATAAATAATGCGCAGTTATGCGCGAAGCAATCCGCCAAAAACGGATTTGTGGAAGAACAAAAACGGGCTTTTGCACCATAATAACGCCTCTGCTCACACATCGTTTATTGTGCGCGAATATTTATCCAAAAACAACACAGTAATGGTCCCACAGTCACCGTATTCCCCAGACCTAGCCCCCTGTGATTTTTTCTGTTCCCAAAACTGAAGAGGCCCATAAAAGGACGACGCTACGCCGCGACTGAGGAGATAAAAACGGCATCGAAGCAGGAGCTAAAGAAGATCACGAAAAATGATTTTTTTTAAGTGCTTCGATGATTGGAAAAAACGTTGGCACAAGTGCATTATATCCGAGGGGGATCACTTTAAAAGAGACAAAATAGATATTCATGAATAAATAAATACTTTTTGAAAAAATACATAGTTCGCGATACTTTTTGAACAGACTGTGTACATAATTACTCCAAGGCCTCTCTGTACGGTTTCTTTACTCATTTGATCTAACGAAAAACTTCGGTACATTGATGAAGTTTGACTACAAAAAAGGAAAAAGTGCTGCTAAAACCGCAAAAAAAATTAATACAAATTTGTTTAAAAAATTTGCACATAGTTGGTTCAAGCGGTTTTAGTCCGGCAATTTTGATATCGAAGATGCAGCTCGCTCTGGTCGAACTCATACGGTTAAGTCGATACCATTTTTAAAAAGTGGAGCAATATCAGCATATTAATAGTTACGACATAGCCGATTAATTGAGGGTTGATAGCAAAATGGTTTTGACCCATTTGAAAAAGTGTGGCCATACAAAAAAGCTCGATATTTGGGTACCACACGAGCTCATTTAAAGAAACCTAATGTACTCATTTGCGATCCTCTATTAAAACGTAATAAAACTAACCACTTTTGAAAAGATAAAAAATGGATTATCTACGACAAGAACGTGCGAAAAAATCATGGTCAAAGCGTACTCAAGCTCCACAGACTGTAGCAAAACCTGCATTAACATGCAATAAGGTGATGTTGTGTGTATGGCAGGTTTGGAAGGGCATCGTTTATTATGAGCTTTTATTGCCTGCGAAAACCATCGACTCGGTTCTCTATTGCCAGCAACTAAAGAGACTCAAGCAAGAAATTAAGAAAAGACAAGATAAATAGAAAAGGAGCGGTCTTTCATCATGATAACGTCAGACCACATACATCTTTGACCACTCAACAAAAATTGAGAAAGCTTGGTTGGGAAGTGTTAATGGATCCACCATATATTTCTGACCTTGCACACTCAGATTTTCCCCTGGTTTGGTCTCTTCAGAATTCTTTGGATAGTGTTAGGTTAACATCAAGGGAAGACTGTCAAAACTACTTGTCGCATTTTTTAATAAACATCCCAAGATTTCTACAGCAATATTTAGGTTTATGCCACTACCTACGAGATGGCAACTAGTTATCGAAGAAAATGGTACATGTGTTTTATAGTTAAAAGTAATAAAAAAATGTATATAAAATGCGAAGAAACATTATCCTTTATGCAATAAAAACTTAGCCTAAATATTGTTAAGATTTTAAACACTTTAACTTATCTTCTCATTACGAAAAGTTTGGAACGAGGCTAAAAGCCTGTTTAAGTTGAAACAGATTAATAAATCATTTTTCGTGACAAAACGTTCACAACTAACAGACTTTATAAATTAACCAGTTTTAAAGTTGAACTTAGGAAAATACCTTTATTTTATTTTTACAGCAAAAAGGTGACGAACAAGCACAAAATCAAAGGAGGTTAGTAGATGGTGTAATCCATACTGCCGTCATAATGAAAAAGGCACAACTATCATTTTATGAATATGGAAAAAATCGAGCTTAAAATTTTTATTGGTGTTTGGAAAAAAATATCGACTATAATATTATTTTTCGAAAATAGATGAATTCAAATAAATTCATTTTCACGATTCCTATACGATTATTGAATAATAAGTTTTTTATTTTATTGGCATTTTAAATAATCAACATTTTCTCTTCTGACATAGCATAAAATTTGTAGTTAAGATAATAGTAATACGAATAGAGGGCATAACTAACCAAAAAATAAGAAAGGTAGATATTACATTATTGATTTAAAGAAATTACAATCTTAGAGTTAAATAAATTATTCCGAAACAGAGAAATGTCAAACACGAAATCAATTAATAGAATCAGGCGTTGCTTTGCAGAAATTTGCGGAATGTATTTTTGGAGACGATTTAGTATGAGTCGCTCCTATATTTTCCCCAGTGTGCTGAAGAGACTAATGAGTTTACAACTGGAGGCTAAGTTGCGCGGTATCCCTGGTTAAAGGATTCCTATAACGCCCTTTTCTTTCCAGGCGTTCGGGAAGGAGTAGTTGGTAAGAAAGACGTTGAGAATGCCCACTGGGAGGCAAAAGAGTGGCGCTGATAGTGATTTAAGCACCCTGTTGCTAATTCCATCAGGGCCGGGTTCTGATTTATTTTTGAGGCTTTTTATTACTTCTGTAACTTCATCGATTGTCACAGGGTCTAAAGGATCTCCCGGAGGTGGTAATGCAGACTTACGCTCGACATCTACGAGGTGATCGGGATCTATAGGTTCGCTAGAGAAATTACATTGGCTCTCTAAACTGTCTGCGTGGCGTTTGGCATTTTCAGAGTTGTCTAAGGCGAGATAGGGGTTTCCCGGCCTATTGAGAGGCAACATGGGTGAGGATTGTTCTGCTTTCAGAGCTCGGGTCAACTGCCAGAGCAATGTTTGTGATGGCTCTATGTCTTCCAACAGATTATACCACTTATTGTATCTGAACTCGATATGGTGTTATTTTACCTCGTTTGGAGGTTTCGCAGTCAAAATTTGTTATCTATTATGCGATAGTAATCACCTTGTCTAAGGGGTGCATTTTTCGCTCTGATCAGCTGTTGAATATCACTTGGAAGCATCAAGTATCGATTTCTCGACATGTAAACTTTTCCAGAGCAATATTCTTCGATTTTCGAAGATAGGTAGATGTAGATGTCTGTTATCTATTGGCCACAACATTTATTAACCATCAGGTAAACTGTGTGCACGTTTACCACTCTTTATTCAACAACAAATAATATACTTGTAATATATGTTTTAACATTACATTTGCGTGCCTAAAATATCTTTAAAGGTAAATTTGTTAAATGTTTATAGAATGCCATAATGCAGTAGGGTAAACGCAAGGGGGGTGAGTGGGAGAAGAAAATAAAATAAAATCGTTTTTACACTTTCAGAATGTAAATTAGTTATAAATGACGTTTAATGTGGCAGGATATGAGGTGTCGTTCTCAAATAGTACAAATGGGCAAAGCGCAATCTGCTTGGACATTCCATGATACACCGCTATTTCATGATTTTATTCATTTAGTACCCGGATGACCGAGCTTTGCTCGGTTTTTTTTTAAATTACATTTAGATACAAATTACATGAATAATATTTTTTGATCTTATTGACATAATAGAAAAAAACTGAACTGGTTATTTGAATGAAAATCACGAGTGCAATCTCTTTTTTTTCAAATTTCCATCTTTTGTGAGAAAATCTATTATTTCGAACCCTTTTTTTTAGCAATTTTTAAAAATTAGAAAATTTTTAATTAAAGTATAATTAAAAATTATACTTTAATTAAATAAGAAAATTTTTAATTAAAGTATAATTAAAAATTTTCTTATTTTTAAAAATTGCTACAAAAAGGGTTCGAAATAATAGATTTTCTCACAAAAGATGGAAATTTGAAAAAAAAAGAGAAAAAAGTTAGACCCAAGACGGGACGTGAACCACGGAATTCCGATATCACGCCCGACCGACATCCCACCTGAGCTATTACGATCGTTAGTAGTCTGTCAAAATTTACCTTCTTATATTGTAGCAGTTTTTTTATTGTCTGAAAACACGGACAAAAGGACATTTTCTAAAAATAAATCCTAGCTAGATCGATTTATTGCCTCCGAAACTCCCTGGACACTAAATTTTATGAAAATCGTTGGAGCCGTTTCCGAGATTCCGATTATATATATATATATATATATATATATATATATATATATATATATATATATATATATATATATATATATATATATATATATATATATATATATATATATATATATATATATATATATATATACAAAAATTGCCCGTTTAAATGATTTTATTTATTATTCATTTATACATTTCACTGCTGAACGTCCAATGGCCTGCAGCATAGATTGCCTTATAGGTGTGATATTTAACAAAAATAACAATATACGGGGACCACAATTTATCCGCTATGTGACCCATTTATCCGTCATACCACTTTATGGCTAATTTATGTTTATATCTGTCCATATAAAACACAAAAAATGTTTCTCATTATGTCCGTTATAGACTTCAAAACAACCCAACCTGGTGGAGCCACGTGTTTAAGGCTGCCGAAGTCTAGTTCACCGGTCGAACCTTAAACCTATTACGCGAGATATTAACTAAAGTGGACTGTATATGCGGTTGCTTCTACGCTTACGTAAAGGCGACTACTATAGCATGCGGTATAATGCACTCGCTCTTCCCTAAAACTAAACTATTATTGTGCCAAATCGCTGAAAAGGAATCCTGCCTGATTAGAAGAACAACAAAATTGGAGCGGGTTAAACTATATATCAGGCAGTAAATAAAGGAGTATTGACTCACCGGGGTTTCTTCTATCCTGTTGAGCACTATAGCTGCAATTTCTGGAACTTCTTCTGGAACACTCCGGAGAGAGGCGGTGCGCGACTATATCTCACACGAGGTGATGCGGTTCTCCTGGAGCTCGACTGCTTCCAGGCTAAAGCGGTTTCTACTAGCGGTGTGGTTTCAACGACGACTGCAGCGGAAAGAGGACGCGCAACGGTCGCGCGTGCCTTATATGTCCCCGGCCCCGATGATTACGTGACATTCTAGAATCATCTTCTTGCCTCTCCCACCCCACCACCCCGATGTGTCGATAGGAGGGTACGAATGATATCGTTTTTCGGAAAGGAACAAGCGACTTGACACTCCTACCGTCAAATATAATAATCCAATGGTTTTTTTTTTCGCGCAACCATCTCCCCCGCCCTTGAAGGATTTCCTTCAAAATTAACTAATACAACTAGAGCTAAGATCAACTAACAAAATAACTAACTAACGCTAAGATTACCTAAATTCAACTACAATTTAATCTAGAAAGCTAATTTAAATTATGGAAGAGGCAGGGGGGCACAAACGGACAACCGGACGCAAGTAAGACCCAACCGTGGTCTTAACGCGAGCTATCCTAACTACTCCGTCGGAACCGGGAAAGACCTCTTCGACAATTCCTAACGGCCAGTGGAGAGGCGGCGTATTCTCTTTGGTGAGCACAACTACAGTTCCTACAGCTAAAGGCTCAGTTGCTGTGTTCCATTTTTGTCGAGACTGCAAAGTATGCAAGTATTCCATCCTCCATCGTTTCCAAAACGATTGCACTAACCGATCTAATAATTTGTGGCGTGCGGAAATGCTAAGTCTGTTCTCATCCATATCTGCGGCTGGCAAATACTTTAAAGGCGTTAAATTCAAAAAATGTGCTGGAGTTAGAGCCAGCGGTTCCGAGGGGTCACTAGACAACGTACGACAAAGTGAGCGACTATTCATTACGCATTCAATTTGAGCGAGCACCGTACTTAGCTCTTCGAAGGACAAAATTTGATCTCCTATTACTCGGTATAAATGACTCTTTAGACTCTTGATATTAGTCTCCCAATTGCCCCCAAAATGACTCGCGGCTGGGACGTTCAGAGACCACTCAATGCGTTTCTCGGCTAGAATGTGAGCGAACTCCGAATTATAATATTTGCTAGCTAAGAGCTCATGTAGTTCCGATAGAATACGTTTTGCACCGACATAGTTCGTACCGTTATCCGAATACAATTTACTTACAGGGCCTCTGCGGGATAGAAATCTTTTAAATGCACCCATAAAGCCTGCTGTGCTTAGATCACCAACGAGTTCTATATGCACCGCTCGAGTAGTTAGACACACGAAAATGCAGACGTAAGCCTTTGTGGATCTTATACCACGCCCGCGAGTGAGCGTGACCTTAAACGGACCAGCGAAATCAGACCCGGTGTGCGTGAAGGGCTTTACTGATTGTATTACTCTACAAGATCTAAGTTCCGCCATTTTCGGAAATGACGGCTTGGGGCGTGCCCGAAAGCAAGCTATACATCTGTGCACCCGATTGCGTATTAAACTACGTGCAGAAAGAATCCAATAATTCTGACGCAAAATCGACATCAACAAGTCGGGGCCAGCGTGCGAGTTCAATTTATGATGGTAATCGACTAATAAGTTCATGATATGGTCTTTACGCGGTAAAACAATAGGGTGCCGTTGGTCGAAACTCAATTGCGAGTTGGACAAACGTCCACCTACCCTTACAATCCCATCCTGTAAAAATGGCTTAAGGCGTTGAAAGGCGCGACTACAAGCTCTATTCGATTGTAATCTTCTAATTTCTTCAGAGAAGTGCGCACGTTGAAGTTCACGTAATACTAGCGACTCAGCATAGTTGTAATCGGATGCTAAGACATACGAACGTCGCGGTAACAGCTTCGCAAATCGACAAACGTAAATTACGCTACGCAATAATTTCGACCAAGAGGACAAGCGGTTCGCCAAAGCAATGATTGGAGAAACCTCGCTCGAAACGTTTGCCACTAGAGCGTGTCTCTTTTCTTCCGGCGGTTGTGACACTGACGAAGGTTCGAAATCGGTTATTGGCCATTGCGAGGGATCCAAGTGAACCCAAGCAGGTCCGTGGAACCAAAGCGGGTGGTCCATTATTTGCATCGGGGTGAGTCCACGGGATAGACAATCGGCGGGGTTTTCCGTACCGGACACGTGATAAAAGTTCCGCGTTTCTAACTCGTCTTGTATCTTGGCCACTCGGTTCGCGACAAACGTATCCCAACGGTGGGGTGAAGAATGAACCCAGCATAAGGCGACGGTGGAGTCGGAAAAGGCAAATATCCTTTCTATGTGAACTCTATCCCTACATGCGCTGATAACTGCGGTAATAAGCTTGGCGAGTACTAATATTGCGCAAAGCTCTAAGCGCGCCAGAGAGACAACCTTACGGGGGGAGACTCTCGACTTAGAACTAATGAGGCTAATCGAATTTCTACCATTATTCTGGACGTGGAAATATACAACGCCCCCGTAAGCCTTCTCGCTGGCGTCTGCAAACCCAACGACCTTTATGGCTCTATTCCTATCTACGTTTATATGACGCGGTATTTTAATTTCTATTAATAAAGGAAGTTCCTCTCTAAAGCGCTGCCACAACCGAACAATGCTGTCAGGCGGCGAGTCATCCCAGTCGCATTCCAATAACCAAAGTTGTTTAATTAAAAGCTTAGCGTATAATACCACTGGAGCTACGAAACCCATGACGTCCCATAATCTAGCAACGCATGACAGTATTGTGCGCTTTGTGCATTTCTCTACGGGCGGATTTACCTTAAGGCTAAACACGTCGGACTCTGGTGACCAACACAGACCGAGCACCTTGTGTGTATCAGAATCGTCGAATTCCTTTATCGCCGAAAGACGGTGTGATAGTGGGATTGTATCCAAAACCGGACGCGAATTACTAGTCCACTTCACAAGATCGAATTGACCCGATTTCATGAGCCTTATAACCTCGGCGGTGGTTAGGGTTGCCTCCTCCACGCTATCGACCGAGTACACAAAATCATCCATATATAATCCGCTCTCAATTGCCCTCTTAGCTTTAGGATAAGAGGGACCTTCATCGTGAGCGAGCTGTCTCACCGTGCGTAACGCATGAAATGGGCTCGACTTTAAACCAAAACAAACGCGGTTAAATTCAAACACCATTAGAGGTTCCTTTGGGTTGAAACGATATAAAATGCGTTGGAATCTACGGTCGCATTCACGGACCCCTATGCAAAGAAACATTTGACGAATATCGGCGGATAGTGCTATACTAAACAAACGAAAATTGACTATTATACTAAATAAACTGCCCTGTAAATTTTGCCCACTATAGAGGATATCGTTAAGCGACAGGTGAGTGCTAGTTTTAGCACTAGCGTCGAGCACTACACGTAACTTAGATGTAAGTTTGTCCTCTCTAATGACTCCGTGGTGTGGTATGAAATACGACGGTGTGTCTTCGTAATTATCTAATTTCAAAGCCACAAGTGATATGTAACCTTCTCTTATGTATTCGCTAATGACGCCGTCGTAAGCTTCCTTTAACTGGGGTGAAGCAAGCATCCTACGCTCCAAGCTGTAGAAACGTTTTTCCGCCATTTGACGCGAATCGCCGAGAGATAAAACATCTCCTTTAAAGGGTAGCGCTACACTATATCTACCGTCGCGATCATGGTCGTGCGGACGTAAATTTCCTCGCATAACCTGTCATCTGAGCTAGCTATGGGTGGGACGTTCACCTCCTCCATCTCCCAAAATTTGCGGACTAACGACTCGAGCGGTTCGACAGCCATACCACAATAAGAGGTTGCCGAAATACTATCTATGATGGGGGCGGAGCCAAGGATCACATAGCCCAATACGGTTTCCAGTGCGTAAGGCGCGGTATGCGAAGAGTTGCCCCTGACCTTATTGTTTAACAAAAGATGAGGGAAAAGCGATGCTCCAATGAGCATGTCTATGTTTCCAGGAACGGCGTAAGTGTCGTCCGCCAGAGTCAAATTCTTAAATTCAATCATTGCCGAGGTGTCAACCGAAACGGTTGGCAACCGTTCAGTGACCCTATCTACTACTAGTGCATTTATATCAAAGTTAACATTACGATCTATCCGAGAATAAAATTTTAAATTTATATATCCCTGTGTCGATTTACTAGTGCCTCCGATGCCTTTAATTACAGGACATGAAAGTGACCTATTTATTACTAAGCCTAAGTGCTGACAACATTGTCGCGTTATAAAGCTATTTTGGGCTCCGCTGTCCAGCAGTGCACGGACGCTTTGTTCGTTTCCACGCGAATCCCTAACCAAAATACGTGCCGTACCCAGTAACACGGTTGAAGGAGGTTGTGCTCCCATATTTGCCGATGAGCACAGAGCGACATCACCAGGTCGACCGCTAGAATCGTTGACCTTAGTAGGGGCGAATTCCTTATCCGCTTTACTAGACGCCGCTATGTTGCTATTTTCAAAATGTAATAGCGTGTGATGTTTCCTGGCGCACTTGCTACATACGGAACTCGAATTGCATTTTGCAACTAAATGCTTATCGCTTAAGCAGTTCAAACATAGGTTGTTTGTCTTTACTAATTTATAACGCTCGCTTGGTGAATATTTACGAAAAGTCGCGCAATTATATAAATTACCGTGTCTATCTTTACATACTATACAAGTATGCTGGAGTGATGTTGGCGTAGCGGTTACGTAAGTTAACGACCCTGCTATTTTAGATGGTTGAGTCTGTCTACGGTCGACGCACCTTTTAATCTCCTGTTTAACGTTCGGAGAGCGCTGCATCACCTTTATTTGATCTCGCACGAACGATGCTAATGAATGAAAGGAAGGCATCTCCGAGCTACGATGCTCCATTTCAAACGCACGCACGGTGTCGGGGTCCAACTTTTTCAGTGCAATATGGAGAAACACCACGTCCATAAGATCATTAAATTTCAAATTCTTAAGTGCAGCCACCGATGCCGCAAATTTATCTAGAAATTGCTCTAAGCCGTTGATGTTCGCGGATGATATAGATTTAAGATCGAATATCTGGTTCAAATATTCGGAAGCTAACATTCTCCTATCTTCATATTTAGTTTTAAGCGTTTCGAATATTAATAAGTAATTGTTTGCTGTAGGTGTAAAACCAGAGCAGATCGACTGTGCCCTGCCACTAAGTTTACTGATTAAGTAATATAATTTTTCGGCGTCCGATAACGATGGGTTATTGTGTATATTGTTTTGAAAACTACTGAAGAAGAAGGGCCACGTCTTAATATCACCATTAAATACCGGAATATCTATTGGCGGCAACCTAATCGAGTCGCTTGGACGTACCTGTTTTTCCGGGTTTGCTTCGTTTTGAGATAGTAGGGATCTCGCAATTCTTTTCACGCGACACAACATATCTTCGAATGCCAGCAGCGGTTGGTAGTTCACTATGTATTTCGGGTCGATTTGTAATTCCAAATGATTAATTTGGTCTAATATTTTTTCGTAATCTATTCGTAGAGAATCTATCGTTTCGATTTCAGTCAAAAAGGTTTCCCGCACTGCTTTTATATGAATGTTCTTTATATAATCACTTATATTCTGCATACGCGAAAAGAGTATGTCCCTCTTGGCATAAAGCGTTTTAATTTTGATTTCACTTCCACTAACTGCCATTTTAAACTATTATAATAAAGTTATATCAATCACAATTAATCTCACAACGCACAAACAATAAAGGATGGACACTCGGTATGCCGTATTACGTAATTAAATCGAACACCTGCGCAGCGAGTCGAGGTGACGCGTCATTTGCACTCAATAATTTTATCAAGATTGTGGGTAAGCGTATCAAACGGTTCCTATTACACTGTTTCAATTATTTAATAGGCTTTAAATTTAATCAAATACGAGCGCTATAAAACGAATAATTCTGTTTGCGAGTACCTAATCAAAATTTAAATTTAAACGAACACTATTTAAGTCTATTCTATAAATTAGAGTGCATTATCTAATTAATTAATTCAACAATTCGACCAAAATCCTGCTCGAAGTGACCATAAAATGGTGGAGCCACGTGTTTAAGGCTGCCGAAGTCTAGTTCCCCGGTCGAACCTTAAACCTATTACGCGAGATATTAACTAAAGTGGACTGTATATGCGGTTGCTTCTACGCTTACGTAAAGGCGACTACTATAGCATGCGGTATAATGCACTCGCTCTTCCCTAAAACTAAACTATTATTGTGCCAAATCGCTGAAAAGGAATCCTGCCTGATTAGGAGAACAACAAAATTGGAGCGGGTTAAACTATATATCAGGCAGTAAATAAAGGAGTATTGACTCACCGGGGTTTCTTCTATCCTGTTGAGCACTATAGCTGCAATTTCTGGAACTTCTTCTGGAACGAATGGGTACGAATGATATCGTTTTTCGGAAAGGAACAAGCGACTTGACACTCCTACCGTCAAATATAATAATCCAATGGTTTTTTCCGCGCAACCACAACCGATGTGCCCGAAATCGGTTTCATTAGAAAGGCAATTGTATGAAGATAATTTTAGATAAATAAAAAATGCAGTTGGCACTATATAAAATAAATAAAATTTTCTTTTTTCGTACGTATAAACAAAATGTGTTTCTTTTATTAGCATAGTAGCACACACCAGGTTTCCGCTTGTATTAAATTAATGCTGCGGCATTGGGCTCAATAATTCATAGTGATTGAGTTTAATCGTAACCAATCACGTTTGAGTGTGTGTACAATACTACCATATTGTTTTACAGGGATCATTGGCAAGATTAGTTTTATCTTGAAGCGACCTTTAATAATGTATGCTACAAGCCGTCGAAGAAGATACGTCAGTTTTTACCATCCGTCAAATGTAACATTCGCCTTCATGATCATAAGTGTAGAAACTTGATTATGAATGTGGTCTCTGATACATAGGATAAACAAAACGATCGATCAAAACCCGCGTAAAAGTATATATAGCTCACCTGAAGCATCGACGCTCCGGGAAGTCTGCAGTCTGAACATGTTCAAGATCATTCCCACCATTACATCAAACTTGATAAATTACAAATCTTCGAAAAAAACGATTAATACTAAGGATATTCTCGAAGCTATTGAAATTAAAAAAAAAACATCGAAATTTCTATAGAGAAGTTCGTGCTACCATCTGCTTGGTATCGTATAAATAATAAAAATTAAATTAAAACCCAAGCGTACCACCGCAAGACTTCAAGATACAGTAAGCTCATAATAAAAGCTAATTTGCGTAGATCGGACTAAAAATTAAATCCTATAGCCCAAGTTAACGACGCGACGTCAAACACTTTCGATCGACATTTCATGTGCAATAAGGAACCCGAAAAGTCGGGAATTAATATAACTCAAATAAAATAGAGTAAAACTACTTTTACGGATTTTATCGCGTTTTATTTATTTTATTCTTAATACCCGAAGTTCCGGATGCTTTCCAGCACCCATGGTCACAGGGGGGGGGGGGGGGGTACAAAATTCGTAAAAGTAGTTTTAATCAATGTGTAGTGTTCGCGTAAATATAAGAAATCATTATATCAAATAAAATAGAGTAAAACATGTAAAAATAATTTTATTCAAAGCTAGACTATTAGTTCATACTAGTAATTTCCATAACATAACATTATGTATATTGTATGATAATAATTATGTCTATCTTACAATGCTTTTGATTTATCTTATACCGGGTTATGGAACATAAGAGAACCTCATTAATAGTAGATTAAATTATTGTGCATTCAGCAACAGCTCTAATTAGTGTGCAATTTGCAAAATTAGTGAGCAAGCTAGGCTTGCTCACTAATCCACACTAATCCGTAGGTGTAATTATCCAGTGGTAGTACGAATATGCATGCACATACACGTAATGAATATTCTTTATATTTAAATACATACTCTTTGGTTCGTATGTATATATTTCTCGACAAAAATATATTGATGCACAGAATATATTTGTTTAATTGTGACGATGGCTCATAGCAATGTTAGCACCGGATAGTTGGTGCTATAGTCAATCTATTAACAAATTCTATGCTTATAGATAAAAATGACTCATATTAACAATATATGTTTGTTTATTGTCAAAAAGAACATCATGAAACTGTACGTTATATTAAAAATTAAAGTTACGTCCCACGTACTGTTTTTTACTATTTTAATTTTATTTAATATATAATTTCAATTTAAAAGACTGTTTATTTTTTATTGTAATTTACTCAATTAAAAAAATGAATACAAAAAGACTGAACACCCTTATAAGAATTATAAAAAAAGGTTTAAAAATTTAGCTCCATTAAACATTTATTATTCTTCCAATGCGATAAATGTAAATGGAAAAAAATATATTTGCTGAAAACAAACTATTTTGATAGATTTATTAGTATATATGTAATAATTTTTTTGTTTTATCTCCCAGATACATCGCGCGCCCGTATGTAGTGTGGGTACTTGTGTGGAGAGGAGTAAGCGCTCCCGAGGGTTAACCAAAAAAATACTACAATAAGTAATGACTAAATGAGGAATTGTCACATTCTTTTCTTCTTTTAATATTTATGGCCGTATAATATTCAATATAAATATGTTACGGTAAATGTCCACAGAACTAGTAAACCAGCAAAGAACTAGATTTCCTTGGTTCTTTTTATTTAAGTCCGAATAATAATTAAAATAACTGTCTCTCGTAAAGCTTGTTTAAAATACGAAAGTACACAAGTTACATGAGCGAAGTATATTCAGACGCGGCTAATAATTTTACCAAAAATTACTTTTATTACAAATTATTGTTAAATGTGTAAGTAATTTTAGATTTACAATTTAGATAAATCATTTTAAAGTTATCAAGAAGTGGTTTCAAATGATTAATAATATAAAACAATATCTAGTAAGATATTATTTTATATTTTAGTTTCTAAGGGTGAATTCAATTAACACTCTGAAATTAGAAACCATAATAACGCGCACCAGGAAGCAGGTGTCGACAATACGTAATAGTGAAGTCATTATTGCTCCTAATTAAGGTAACATTAGATTCTTATTGGTTTTTTTTTTTAATTTAAGAAATAATTACTTTAACGACCATTTAAGAAACTTTTTGCATTTGCAAAGAGAGGAAGAGAAACATAGACTGATATGGAGAGAGATAAATATACGTTAAATATTAATACTTTTAAAGTTACATTTTAAATAGTAACATAATCAACAATATGTTATTTAAAAGTGGTAGAGCCACACAGCAGATATACTCGTATTATGGTTGTAGCACGAATGAATCAACTCGACATGGTCCTACCATTATGTCACAGAATACCAGCGTAAAATAGCAGCTTAATGCTACTATGTACCGCGTATGGTGAGTGTTGTGAACCGGAGACCATTTTTACTGGAAACGATGCATTTCATCTTAGTCCTCAGGAGTGACAACGTATCTGTTTTTGATACTTAATCGTTGATAAATGTAGATGTCTAAGGGCCACAGCATCTTCTTACCGTCAGGTGGACTTTGTGCTCGTTTAGAACACTTATTCTATTTAAAAAAAATCCTACTTTCATTTACGAAAAATAATTGTAACCAAAGCCGCAGTGGATAGAAAACAAAATTACTTCAATCATCCAGAAATATGATACTAGCCTAACCTATAAACAAACAAATGCCAATAGCGCTTTTAAAAAGAAGCAGTCATGGGAGAAAATAGCGGAGGAATTTAATGAATCCTCTATTTTTACTCAAAAGGTAATATAATGGGTTTTGTATACTTTTATTATTTACTACTTTTATTATTTTATACTTTTATTATTCACATGTGTGTCATGGTCTTTTTCTATGAGCCGATTTTTTATTAGGCAGTTATCTAATTTCCATACGTTTCATTGTTTCAGGCATCTACTAAACAATTAAAAAATCTGTGGTAATAAAGTGTGTTATAATATGAAGGCAAAAGCAAGGGAGTCTAAAACGAAAGATAATATTCGCCACTTAATAGGCCATCTGTTGTGGATATGGATCCCATGGGTCCAAAGTAATGGATATTGATAAAAATATCCTTACTAACATTGCTGTGGATATCAATAGTGATATTGATGGTAAGAGTTTTCCATGTAAATAACTACCTAAGCCTTGTATGTATAACAGTGCCTCATTATTATTATTTGGTATGGGCATTTATCATTATATTTTGTGACTTTTTTTCTGTTTTTCAGGGAATATTTTTTTATTAGGCGATAGCAACAATGAAGCTTGGTGTAAAACAGCAGAAGCAACTATGCATTTTTCTCAAGAGGAAAAGGAAATAAACTTCAAAACTCCTATCAAAAAGAGTTACGACAATTTGAAAAGTAATAAAATAGATACAGTAAAGTGTAAAATATATGATGAAGAATTATAATTTAAGAAAAAAATGCATGAGGAAGAACTAAAGATAAAAATTTTAGAGAGAGAACACATAGAAAATTTGTTTAAAATTTAAATGCAAATAAAGTTAAAAGAATTAGAAAAACATTACAAAGAATAACCAATATGAAATGAAAAAACCCTGTTGGTAAATAAATACAATATAATGTAAGTGAAAATATTGGTTTTATTTTATAATTCATTTATAACATGTAATAATGTGAAATTATATTTCCTCGAAGTACCAAACCATCACTGGTACCTGTTGTGCTTATTATTGTTGTGTAAGAACACTGAGCATTACTGTCCACAGTGTCCTCAACATCAATTATTCCGGAAAAATATGACAAAGAATAACCAGCATGAAACCTTTTTTATAGATTGGTTTTTTCTGTGTAAATAAATAAAATATAATATAAGTGAAAACATTGGTTTTATTTTATAATTTGTTTAAAATATATAATAGCGTGAAATTATATTTGCTCGAAGTACTAGAGATGGGCTTAAACGTTAAAAAATAATAACACTGCTAAATGCTAATGCTAGAAATAATTAACATTTAAAAATAGCAACTGTTAAATTTAGTCACAGACAGATTTTTAACACATAATTAATTCTCATTTCCTTCATACTTTTCACAGGCTTAGGACTGTCAACTTTTTCTGTTGCCGTATTTATAATGAGAATCAATTTATTTACAACGATTTCTTTTTCATATCTGCTTTTTTAGTATTCGTAATTTTTAAATAATTATCTTTTTTTCTGTTTTTTTTTTCTTATTATCGACTTATCACTTAGTAACATAACATATTATCTTAAAATTTTATATATTTTTTATTTCCATTTAAAAATGATAATTGTTAATGACAAATTACCAATAGCCACCAAACCATCACTGGTTGTGCTTGTTGTTGTTGTGTAAGAAGACTAAGAATTACTGTCCACAGTGTCCTCTAATAAAACGCACAGATAGTAACTTGAAACAGACTGAACTTTATTTTTGAACAAAGGGTGTAAGTGAACATAGCTTAAACTAGATGGCGCCACTTGTAGCATTTTATATTTAGTTACAATAAAACCAATACCACAACTTAACTAAATAATCTAAAAACATTTGTTAAACAAAACAATATAATAAGTAAAATTAATGCTTGTGTAATGCTTGCTAATTGTATAGTAATGCTAATGTAAACCCATCTTATTCATAAAATAATAATGTTTATTTTTAGACAGACTTTTAGTCAATAAGTCAGCTGGCATTTCAGAACTCTTTAAATATTCTAATTTTATAAATTTATCATAAACTGCTTCCCGTATAAAATGAAATTTTATATCTATATGTTTGCTACGTCTATAATATACAGAATTTTCAGTAAGTTTTAGAGCACTTTGGCTGTCATTATAAATAGTAAAATAATATCTGTATTTTTATCATTTATAAAATATAATTATAAATAATAAAAATACAGAATAGACATATTATTTTGTCTGTTAGTTAATTCACACAATAGATTTTTCAAGAAAATTGCCTCTTTGCTAGCTTCACACACAGCCATGTATTCGGCTTCGGTGCTTGATAAGGCTACCGTCTATTGCTTTCTACTTCCATGAGATACTAGACAACCTGAGTATACAAAACAATATCCTGTATAATATCTTCTATCTAAATTGTCAGATGCCCAATCAGCATCTGCGAAACCAATTAAATCTAAATTATCTTTAACATATTTTAAATAAAGGCACAAAAGTTTTAACATTTTCTAATGATTTTATAATATCTAAAATTATATATATTTTTAGATATTATAAAATCAAAAATTCATACAATGACTTTTTATAGCCCAACTTTTGTAAACCGCCATCGATCTGATCCATATTACATTTGAAATTCTGAGGTAACTGCATATAAACAATCTCATCTAAGTGGCCATTTAAAAATGCTGTAGTTACGTCTAAATGGGAAATGTTACGATCTAATTTAACACTTAAAGCAAATAACAATTTTAAAGTGGAATATTTAAGCACGGGTGAAAAAGTTTCTTTATAGTCTATGCCTTCACGTTGTGTGAAACCTTTTGCAACTAATCTTGCTCTATATCGCACTGTGTTATCAATGTTTAATTTTTTTATACACCCACTTGCACTGTACCACCTTAGCATCACTTGGTTTGTTTACTAACTCCTAAGCTTCGTTTTCTTCAAAGGATTTGAGCTCTTCCTCCATGGCGTTGCACCACTGCTCTCGTTCAGGTCCACTCATTACCTCCTCATATGTGAAATTGTTCTCATCCAAGCCCTCATCAATTTTACATTAATTACCATATCCGTATCTGTCTGGTTTTCTTTTTGCTCTCTTCCCAATGTCAGAAAACTCTGTTCATAGACTTTCAGCTTCATCGCACAGAGACCTGCTATCACAGAATTCTTCTGAGCTGGACGAGCTAGTAGCCACATCGGGTATGTAAGTATCATCCTATTCAGTGATTAAACTATCTTCTTCTATACTCGAAGTGGTATCTTGCTCACCTTCATCTTCAATAGTTGGCTCAATATCTTTGGTGTCTTCCACCACTGCTTGTATTATATCCGAGTTCTTTTTCTCCATAATGAAAACGTCTCTGCTGGTAGTAATAATCTTTGTCCTTGAATTATATAGTCTATAGCCCTTGGTATTTTCGGCATAACCGATCATGATATATTCTTCAGATTTTTTATCCCATTTAGTTCTCTTCACTTTAGGAATATGGACCATTGTACTCGTACGACTTCCGAATATCCGAACGAGGCTGAGATCTGGTTTTTTATTATTCCATAGCTCATATGGTGTTTTTTGTAGACCCGAAACTAGCGTTCTATTCCGTAAATAGACGGTGGTATTGACTGATTCTGCCTAAAATCTTTTATCAAGATTTGCTTCAAACAGAAGACATCGAGCTCTCTCCACAACTGTTCTATTTAGCTGTTCGCAAAGACCATTTTGTTCTGGTGTATACGGGTTTGTTGTTTGATGCACTATTCCATTTTTATTTAAGTAGTCAAAAAATTCGCAGAGCAAAACTCCCCACCATTATCTGTTCTTAAAACTTTCAATTTCTTTTCTGTCTGTGTTTCAGTAAGAATTTTAAACTCCTTAAAATATAATAAGCTTGATTTTTGGCCTGGAAAAAGTAGATAAAAGCCATTCTACTGTAATCGTCAACAAAAAGCAAAAAAATATCTTGCTTGACCCAAAGAGACCTGTTCCATCGGCCCACAAAGGTCTGCATGAACAATTTCAAGCACCTTTTCACACCTTTTGCTTTTGCGTGAAAAAGGTAATCTTGCCTGCTTACCTTCACAGCATGTGATGCAGTTAGATTTACTAATTTCTGCTTTATTAATGTACGATATTCCCTCTACAGCGCCATTCCTCATAGCATTCAGGTACTTGCTATTAATGTGTCCTAGTCTACGGTGCCATATCTCACTTGTCATTATTGTAGCTGAGCACGCCACCGAAATTCCTGACTTGATATTGAATTTGTACACTACATTCACCAAATTTGCTTTCCCAATCAGTACATTTTGTCTATTGTGTATACTGCAAACTTCTTTTTCAAAACTAAGTTTGTTTCCATTTCGAATAAGTTGACTTACTGATAACAAATTGGTTGATAGGTAAGGATTACATAATACGTCCTTGACTGTAATTTCGAACTCTGAATTATTAACTATGGTGCTAACCATTGTATTTCCCCAGCATATAACTGGTACTGTTTCCTTGTTTGCAACTACTATCTCCTTTACTTTGTGGCCGAGTGTGACATTTTCTAAACAACTTTTATCTGTAATCATATGCGAGCTTGCTCCGGAATCTATACACCAATCAGATTTTTGAAAAGTACTGTTCATGAATATAGCACTGAAACCATTTGTTTCACTTTTATTTAGATTATTCGGGCATTTATTCATATAATGACCGAGTTGCTTACATTTGTAACAGCGTAACATTTTTACAGATTTCGAAGATGCCATTTTCGATTTTTGTGTATCCGCTATGTTGGCTTTCTTGCTACAGTGTTGCCAACTTTTCGACAAAAAGGCGTTGCTCGTTCCGTTTTTATCAATTTCCAAACTCATGTCTAATAACTTCGACTTGATAACGTCCGTACCGATAAACATGCCGAAGTGTTTTACGGCCATTATCATAGGAGCGAATCTTTCTGTTATGCCCCGGCTACACGCACCGTCTTGCCTGTGAGCATGCCTGCACAAACCAGTTTGCACAGTAAGCACGTGCGTGTGGACGGTAAGACTGTGGCTCGCGCAGGCGGCCTGCGTAATCGTGGACGTGCTGAAGATTGGACTGCGCGGGCTTGGTTTGCACGGTTTTGCCTGCGAGCTTACTTGAGCGTGTGGCCGGTTACTCAATCCGCGCTTCAGTCTGTCTAAGTTATTGTTGACGACACATGTTATGTTATTAAATCTTAAAAATGAGTTATGTACGCAATTATTACAGGGATTTTTTAACTGAATAATTGTACATATCGTTGCCGGCGTTATGGAAAATTAAAAGTAAGGAATATTCCGACAGGAACAAAAAAATGAAGCTTACCATTTATTAATTGAAAAACTAACTTTCTTATTTGTTGCTTTTTTACAAGTAAACAATAATATAAGGCTCCGTTTAAAAAAAAACCTCTTCTGGCCACATCGTGACGTGACTAGCTCTCAAAACACCTTGAGGTTTGCACAGTCCAGTTTACACAAACTTACCTGCACGAGCCGTCGTACAGTCATGACTGCACAGGCCTGGACTGTGCAGGCAAGATGGAGCGTGTAGTCTGGGCATTAGCCCCGCCAATAGCAACGAGTCAATCCACTCGTCGGTGATCTGAAAACCGGTACCTTTTAGTTTCTGTGCAGTATCCATCATTTGTGTAACGTATGTCCCCATTGATTTCCAATTTTCCAATCGAATAGAAATTAGCTGACGTAGTAGGCTGATGCGACGCGTAAAACCAGAGTCGTCATAAAGACACTTCAAGCGTTTCCACACACCTTGAACTGTTATAAAATAAATGGATGAATCGATTGTCATGATGAGTTTTGCTTTTACCTTTTTTTCTTTAACGGAACTTTCATTAGTCGATTCCTGTTTACGAATATCCACACCATCTAACATTATAAAATTTTCCGCTGTAAACGCCCATTCGTCATAGTTTTCTCGCCCTTTTAGTTTAGGCACATTTACTATGTAACTTCCAGCCATTTTGCAAAAATTCACTACACCACGAGGTAGCCGACAGTCAATCAGGATAGTTCACAAGAGAGCAATTTCCACCGTGATTTATATTTTAATATCAAACGGTACACTGATAGTTCACGAAAAGTAAACAATTCGGAATAAAACCTCAATCTTTCGCGAATTATGCGCTGGGCACATAACCTAATAAAACGCACAGATAGTAGCTTGAAACAGACTGAACTTCATTTTGAACAAAAGGTGTAAGTGAACATAGCTTAAACTGATGGCGCCACTTGTAGCATTTTATATTCAATTACCATAAAACCAATATCCTCAACATTAAAAAAGTCATTTGCTTCTATTGCAATGTTGTGGAGCACTGCACAAGCCATTATAATATTGGCTGGTGTCGATAATTTGGTTGCTAAACCATTTTAAAGCATGAAAACCGTCTTTTCCATACTCCAAATAAACGTTCCACTGAATTTCTTGATTTTATTTGTACCTGCACCAACTTGGAATCAATAAATGTCTGAAATAAAGAACTCCTTACGAGCGATATTGTAGTAAGATATTTATTATGCTTTGAAGACCACATAGTATTGATATACGTAATTATAGTTTTATCGTTTATGAATAAAAAAATATTACTATATTGTTATTTACCTAGTGCAAGGATATCCTCCATCTGCAAGTAACACCCCATCAATTTAATTATTGCGTAACCTTATATTCAGTCGTGAGTTTCTAAAGATTCGGCTATCATGTGTGCTGCCAGCCCAACGAACTACTATATCATATATTATCAAATTAGGGCCACCAACTACTTGCACATTCAATGAAAAATAACCTTTTCTATTCCGGTACTACTCTGTATGAAGAATACCTCTAGGTTTGGTGATTTTAATGTGGGTGCCATCAATTGCTCCCACAATATTTTTCAGTCCAGGTAATCTGCCAATGCAACCAAGCTTTTCAAAATCGTTCTTTGTTTTCCTCAAATTTGCAGGAAACTTAATAAAATCTGGCATTAGCAATGCCAATATTCGACTTACTCTTTTCACTATATTACACACAGTCGATTGAGAAATATGCATGATGTCTCCACATACTATCTGAAAGCTTCCAGTGGCATAAAAACGTAAAGCAGTAAGTAACTGACACAGTGGAGTTATAGGAAACGCTCTTTGTGTCTCTGATTGTAAAGAGTCAGTAATTCTCGGTAAAATCACATGTATCACTATGCTTTTGGAGAAACGAAATCTCTTTTTAAAACAATCTTCCGAATAGTCACTAAATGGATCCACATTACGAAAGTAAACTTTGGGATTTCTAGGTTCAGCGACTTCTATCTCCTCTAATATAATATTATCTATATTGTCTACAACACCAGAAACCGTTTCAATGATATCCAAAGTTTCCATTTTTATTTAAAATAATCTCAAAGTAGTGCTTATGTAAAGGAAATGGTGACTATTACTTGGCTGAGTATTCTAACTTTTGACAGTTCTAACTTGGAGCAATTACTTAACAATCGTTACTTAAGTAATTATTTTTACTGAAGTAATCACTTTTACTTGTTTATAAATACGGGTATTAGTATCTTAACCTTCAAAAGGTGACAACGAATCTGCGTAGGAAATCAGTTGGAGATCAGTAAATATTTACTGAAAAATGCTAGTTTTAATCTGAAAGAAACTGACAAGGAGCATAAGCTTCATCTGGTAATAAGTAGTTATCACCGCCCAATTAGTAATAATAAAAGAAAGATATTACATAAATATTCTATACAGCGTATAAAAAAATGCAGAGAAAAACAAGAATATAAAAAATATAACTATAAAGACCCAAATAAAAGAAATAAATTTGCTTTCTGCTCTGAAAAATATCTGTTTCTTTGTACAGTGTCACTTTCGAGCGAACAGATCGTTAAGATGTAGTATCAAGGCGTCTGAAACCAATTACGTTTTTTTTTTGTTACACTAGCACAAGACAAGTCTAATAAATCCTGTTATATCCGTAACGGAAACTCTTTCTTATAATTTGAGCTTGTGAGAAGTTACTCTCGAAATTATTTCTTTAAATTAAAGGAATATTTTTCAGTTACGATTTTACGTCATAAATCGTTCATAGATCACAGTAAGCAGTTAGAAGAAAACACAAGACAGCTCCAAAAACTATTAATTCTTCCTTGCCTAACGTAGACTAATGCTCTGGCTTGGTTACCGTTCTTTTTATAGAACCATAACTACCAACCGCCAAAGTAGCTAGTTAATTCAACGACTTTTAGGAACTAAAAATTATTAAACTTTAATTCTTAAGAAAAAATCTCTTCCACTATGTAGTGGCAGTGTAAGTGGTGTAAAAGCAATTAGAGGGATAATCCACGCTATATTTAGTCCAAAAAAACGTGGAGATTACTTTTGAGAAATCGAAAAATTCATAAATCAAATAGTCTTTGAATCTAAATATCGCCGCAACGACAGATCTCAGCCAGGTGAAACCGAGGCGGTCCTAGTGGTAAATAAAATAATTGTTATACACAGGTTTTAGTGGTGTCAATATTTAATACCTATTGTAGTGTTGTGAGATTAATACAATAATCATCATCATCGTCATTACAGCCCTTCACAAGTCCACTGCTGAACATAGGCCTCCCCCAAGTAATGCCACAAAGCACGGTCCTGAGCCACCTGCATCCATTGACTTCCTGCATGCCTTACCAGGTCGTCACTCCATCTAGTGGGGGGTCGCCCTACACTACGCCTACCGGTACGAGGCTGCCACTCGAGAACCTTTCTTCACCAACGGTTATCGGTTCTTCGAGCTATATGGCCGGCTCATTGCCACTTCAGCTTACTAATCCGTTGAGATATGTCGGTCACTCTAGTTTTACTGCAGATATCCTCATTTCTGAGTCTATCACGCAGAGAAACTCCGAGCATAGCCCTCTCCATAGCTCGATGAGCGACCTTGAGTGTCCTCATACGGCCAGCAGTGAAGGACCACGTCTCTGATCCGTAAGTCATCACTGGCAACACGCACTGGTTGTACACTTTAGTTTTCAGAGATTGAGGTATACCTGACGAAAAGATATGTCGTAATTTCCCAAACGCTGCCCAGCCGGGTTGAATCCGTCGATTGACCTCTTGGTCGAAGTTGGACTTACCTAGTCGGACTATTTGTCCCAGGTAAACGTACTCGTCAACAACTTCGAGCATAGTGTTCCCAACAAATACCGGCATAGGTGTGTCATGGACATTAAACATGATCTTTGTTTTGTCCATGTTCATCTTAAGACCTATCCGTTGGGAGACACCATTGAGGTCATTGAGCATAGTGCTATACAATCACTTAAGTTATATTCAAGTTTAAAACACCCATATAATTACATATTCCCAAATACTGCTCCAGTGATAAAATCGGTAGGCTAGCAGAGTAACGAGGACAACTACCATATAAATATGTACAAAAACTAACAATTTATATCTTCGCACAATTAACGGCACTCTAGCCCAGTGGCCGGCCACATGTTTGTGGCTGCTCTACGAATTTCGCAAAGAACAACTATTTGTAATAGCTAGCTTAATAATAATTTTCGCTAGTTTATTAAAAAAAATATCGACGTTTGACCTGATTTTTATACTTAATTATGTATTAATTTATTGCTTAACAAAATAAAGAATTTTCCTTTTTTATATTGATTTATTCGGATTTAAATGTATGTCTTTGTGTTATTTACTTAGTAATAAGTAAAAAGCCTCTAGGATACACAAAAAATCTTCTGCTGGAAATAGTGTAGGCTAACGTTTTATAATAAAAAAAGAATCCAGCGCTTTACAGTAGTTATGTGCTCTGACCACTCAGCCACACGGTCGTCGTTTGACATACGCAACAAATTGTGCCATAAATCAGAGGGGAGAAGTCATTAGTATATCCGCACGATGTATAAAGAGCAGGTGAGCACGATACTGTGACATCCATTCGTTGTATATAATGATGAATTCTCAAGATGCGGTGAGTTATATGAGAGATTTAGTTCAGCTCTATCCTCTAATGAAAGGCCATTTAACTGGGTAGACTAATTAATTAATACGTTTACATAGTTCCAATGGTAATTTATTATTTCTTTGTATATTTATTTTAAATTTGCATTGTAGGCACACTACTCTTTACTTTTAAAAGCCACTGACAGGAGTAAATTGACTCAATTGATATATTATGCTGACGAGTAATGATAAGAGTTTCATGGACAGCCTACTAGTCAATGCTGAGTGAACATATATATCACGTGGTCTTTTATTATTGAGAGACTGCCAAACGATGGTGGTAAATCAAATTTGCCTAATCTCGGCTACCGTGCACCTGAACCAACCAACCAAGGCAACCTAAACTGAGGTACTTTGACTGAATTTCAATTTTTGAAAATCCCTAAAATGTGTCTGAAGGCGGCAATCGGCGTTTTTGACTCCGTCTTCGAGTGTTTTCTTATGTCTTCATGTCTTCTTTTATTTCTTTCTGCACCGTTTTTGTATTATCACCGAGCATCGGAAGCCTTATATCTAATTCATGGCTAACTTTGTAGTTCTTAATGGGCTACTTGCACTCGCATAAAGAGCGTGGGTCTGACTCAATCACCGAACTTAAACATATTATATAAATTATTATATTGCAATTCATCAAACCACGGACGGAGTGTAATGATGAATCTTATTCGGCTGCGCTGGAAGTTACCACGATCCTCAGGAAGAGGGGGGAGTAGTTTTGTATATTTCCATACATTCTACCTCTGTACTAAATTCTTGTTGCAGCATCAAGTGTTTTTAAGCTTTTGAAACTCAACTGATACAGACGCTACACGCTACTCTCTTACATCTATACTCTATACATAATATGAACAAAATTAAAGAGTCTATCTGTAGTATCGAAATAACTGCCTCTTTAAGATCTGAGCTATTAAGATGCTATTCTATATATATATATATATATATATATATATATATATATATATATATATATATATATATATCTTTTTAAGAGGAGCTGAGCTATTAAGATATTATTTTAAAATGTTTGGCTATCCGTTTGTCTATCTGTTCAAGCGGCTCAGTGGCTGAACTGATTGTATTGAAACCTCACAAGCCCAGAGCAATGCCAAGATTATTCTAGGCTATATTTTATCAGAAAATCTTTAATTTGAAGTTAAATTTAAATTTTTTTTAAGTATCGTAATATTGATAAAATAAATGATCTTCGATGATTACCTTAATCTAATTAACGCATTAACAGATAAAATCTTTAATTTACATTTTGAAATAATTACCGAAATATGAAACGAATGTACTTTAAATGTTGCAAAACTATGCATTAATCAATCATATAGAGAGTTGTGGAGAAAATGATCTGAGACGGATGTGCACAAAATATAGTCTGTGTTCTGTTCTGATAATTATTGTACGAAGCACTGCTTGTCAACTAAATAATACAAATTAAAAGAATTTTAATTTCACAGCGGAAATTAAAAACAACTTTCAAGGAAAATAATTCTATTTAAACGAACAAAGAACATTGTCTTCTATCCAACACTTCTGTTCGGAAAAGGAAAAACTTGGTGCCAATAGTTGAATCTGCACCCTGAGGCAATTTTTCTTTGTGCTTCAGTTCTCGCGTTTGAGTTAAATGGGATCTTTTAGTGCTCACTCGACCGTGTGAACTGAATATTATTGGAACTAAAAAACATTTAACTCATTTTGTAATAAATGTATTGAGAAATTAATGGTTAAAACGCGGAATAGCCACGCTGGAGTGTGATGAAGAAGTATGGTTGGTTGACATCACTGTAGAAAGATCACGTTCGTACATAATACCAGCATACCGCTGTTATGTTTTGATAATGGTAACGAGACATTCCATCTTAATTCTCTGGTTTTTTTTTTTAAAGAATAAGAGTGACAAACGAGCACACAGTCCTGATGGTAGTGGATTCTGTGGCCTATAGACAATTACATTTATCTTCAATTAGGAATCAAAAGGCAGATGCGTTGCTAGCCATGAGGACTGAGATGGAATGCCTCGTTACCAGTAAAAAAGGTTTCCGGTTCTCTACACTCACTATACGAAACAAAACAGCATCAAGCTGCTATTTTATGCTGGTATTCTGTGAGAGCGTGGTCCTACCCCGGTCGAGCCGACCGATTCGTGCTGCAACGACAATATAGCAGCAGCATGGCTCTACTCGGTGGACGATTCTTCTTTCTATAGATTTTTGTTGCTTGATAGATAGATAGATAATTCTTTATTGTATGCCAAATCAATACATAAACGAAAGAAGAAGAAAAAAAATAGTGTCACAATGGGTGGTCTTATCGCTAAATGCGATTTCTTCCAGACAACCTTTGCTTGTTTTTTTGTAGAGGATCGATGTAAATGTCTATGAGCCTTAACTTTTTTTACAATCAGGTGGACGCTAAGCTCACTTTTCACTCTTATTTTTATATACTCCAAACTGGAATTGGCGTAAAGAAGACTTTCTGGGCCTATACATAGCATTGAAAAGTATAGATTGACATTACATTGGTCGAACATGTTTGTAATTGCAGACGTTGACGACGCAGTTGCGTTATTCTATCACCGTCTTTATAATTGTATCAGTCAATATGTTCCAACTAAGTCCCCTTACATGCCGAATTATAAGTACGTATATCCAAAATGGTTTAATGCTGATATTATATGTAGTATAAGTAAAAAATATTATCATTTGAAACGGTATAAGGCTGAAGGTAAAGAGTTCAACAAGGAATTATTTAAATACTATAGTTCGCATGTTAAAAACTTGATTGACAATGCATATAAGCAGCACTTACATCAGACTCAACAAAATATAATTGACAACCCGGCCAAATTCTGAGAGTACTTTAAGAATAGGAAGAATAACAGTCAGCGTATGAACGTTTATTCTTCCAGTGGTGTCGAAGTTGTTGGGCAATCTGCGGCCGACGCTTTTGCGAAATATTTTAGTTCGGTATATCAGAACGAAGTTCCTGAACTGGACCATGTTGATGCGGTACGTGGCGCAGATAGTCAATATAACTCCACCTGTATCACCATAAATACTGTTGACAATACCAAGCTGAAGGAAGCAGTAAGGCGGCTAAAACCGAGGTCAACGTGTGGCCCTGTTGATATCCCTGTTTTTTTAGCAAAGGACTGCATATCCGCATTTAAGTCCACTCCTGTACCTCTTTAACTTGTCACTTACTCACTCTAAGTATCCAGAAGTTTGGAAAGTTTATATAGGGTTACTCCGGTTCTAAAAACTGATGGTGAAAATAATGTATCGTCTTTTAGACCGATCGCAGTCTTGTCAGTCTTTGCAAAATTATTTAAAATTGTCTTATGTCAGCAAATTAATAAGCAAACTCAGAATTTTATTGCATGATGGTCAACACGGTTTTCAAACTGCCTGTTCTACAACTACCAATCTTGTGTCTCATCTTGACTATACATATGCTGAATTGGATGCTGGAGAAAGCATTTGACCTGGTCGACCACGATATCTTATTGTGTAAATTGGCGGTGATAGGCTTTGCCCCGGCATTCGTCAAGTTTTTTTCAAATTAGTCAGTTTGTTAAAGTGGGTGCATTTGAGTCTAGTGACTATTAAACAAGATCTGGAGTGAGCCAGGGAAGTACGTTGGGTCCTTTGCTCTTTCTTATTTTCATTAATGACTTACCGAATAGTGTGACTGCCTCCAAATGTTTGTTGTTCGCGGATGATCTCAAGTTAAGCCTAGGTGTAGATGACCCGTCGGACTGTGAGGCATTGCAAAGGGACATCGATGCGGTTATGGATTGGAGTGTATTAAATCATCTTCCGTTTAATAGCAATAAATGTAAAATAATAACATTCACGCGTAAACGCTTTCCACTAAAAAAAGAATATAATTTCTCTGACACGCCCTTAGTAAGTATAAGTGAAATTCGTGACTTAGGATTATTGTTAGACGCTAAACTAGACTTTCATAACCATGTGACTACTGTATGTAAAAAGGCCAGTAAATTGCTTGGATTCGTTATTCGCACTTCTTCACAATTTGGTAGATTAGAGGTCACTTTGGTACTTTACAATGCATATGTTCGTAGTAAGCTTGAATACGGTGCCATTGTATGGAGTCCCTATGAGGAAAAATATATTTTGATGATAGAGAGAATGCAGCGCAAATTTGCACGATGGTTATATAAACAGAAATACGGTTACTACCCCTATCTATATCCGTCCAATTCGATTTTATTTGTTACTGGTATGGTGGGTTTGGACACGCTTAATACATAGGCGAACTATGCAGTTGACAACATACTACCTAGCAATCATCCATAATCGTATAGATAGTCCGATGATAATAAGTAGAGTAGGGTTGTTGGCTCCGAAGCGGCTGGGCTGGAGGGGCGGTGGCACCACGGCGGCGGCCGCGCCTTCTGTGGCGGTCGCCGGCGCGCACCAGATACGGCGCTCACGCGCCCACTTCTCGTGCTATACGGCTTATCGGAGACATGCTCGCAGATGATAAAGAGACTGATTTATTTGCTGATAGCTTAGGGCAACTGCGTAATAAAGCCCTTCTATTTTTGAAATCCAATTTTGACTTATTGTAATATATTTTGCTTAATTTATTTGACATGTAATTTATTTGACTTTTAAACTATTTGGCATGTATTTTTTTGGTATTTGTTTGATCTATTGGACATGCATTCTTTTGTTTGAACTTTTGACATGTTTCTTATATTATTACTATTATTTAAAACTGTAATTTGTTAATTAGCATGCTGACGTTTTGGGCATACTGTAAGCCAGCATGTACACTGTTTTTAAAATATAAAAAATATAAAAAAAATATATAAAAAAAACAAAAGACTGACTTATATTTGAATATCCTGTTTCTTCTTATCATCAAAATCAACTTCTAATCATCAAGCTTGGGTGCCCACACCTGGGTTGGATGATCGCAATATCAGACGTCTTACACTTGTGATGCTGCTGCCCGTCACTGGTCTGGGTATTTTACGTCCGGTGTAAGCGAGATGCTTACATGGCGGTATATCCGGTTTTATCTATCGGAAATCGTAAGAGCTTACTGAAATTTCCTAAGTCGTCCTTTTAAATTTAGTAGGTAGGTTCTCTTTTTCTTCTTTTTTTCTCTTACGCTACCAACATAATATGGCTAATCGACTAGGGTTTTTATTTATATATGATATAAATATAAGCCTTATGAAAAATATAGTATGGTAAAAACGCATGCTTTTTATGTAAAATAATAAAACATTGCTATTTTATTATCCAAAAAAGACGAACGAAAATGCCAGTATGAAGCCCTGGACTATGTGAGCTGATTGGAAAGGGTTAGTAAATCCACTTTAATTATTTGAGGAAATTGATACAAGTGTACAATAACTCCCAACAGTTTTGTTGCTTTACACAAAATAATCTAATTTATACAGTGAATTCTTTGATATCCTCAGTTTAGCAACTATGGCAAAATCCGCCCATGAAGCAATGTATGTATATATGTATATATATTTAGTGTATACAATGTATATATTTGTATTTGAGGGAGGCCTGTAATAAATAAATGAATGGATAATATAGCGAACTCTGTAGCATAGAAAGTTCTAAAAATTATGACAATCTGCACACACAGCACACTCAACAGCACACAGCTTATTTTAAAACCTTACTTTTCAATAATTTCCTTTTATGTTTAAGTTTTACCCTAAGATGAAATTCTTTAGTTGTTGGATCAATCTGGTGGTGATTTTAGTGCTGAACATCTACCCCGACAACTTGAAGAATCTAATTGGAGCTACATTTCCGAATCTAAAGAAACCTTGGAGGAACCAGATCGTGACCCAATACCATCATCACTAGTATTCTTGCCGTGATTATTAACTCAGGACTCAGAAGATTCCATTCTAAAGACAGGACAATGAACATGAAGAGTCACAGCGATTAGAATCCGTCCAACACGCAGGAGCGCGAGGATTAGGTATCTTTCTATCGGTTTAGTGTAGGCCTTTTAATAAATGTATTGAGTGATCGCCTTATATAGGACCCTTGTTTAAGTTGTGTATGTTTAAAAACTTAGTTCTTTTAGGTGTCTTTTGGAAGAATTAATATTCACCAGACCAATCGAAAGATGTTGGTAGTGTCTCATAATTATTTTAAGCTAAAGTACCCCCCTCAAAAAGATTGAGAACGATAATTCTTCACTATTCCGCTAATAGATAAGATAATAATAATAATTCGCCATCAGTAATGGTTTGTGTAACTGACGTTGTATATGCATTTTTCGAACATGTTTATCTAACCCACAAACAAGTTGCCTTCAATCATTCAAAGATGGAAAATTTACTGAGATACCTTATTGCTGTTTTATAAAACATCATGGAGGTCAGACAGTCTGCAGCCCCGTCATGAAGGGACCTGACTTGGGCAAAGCTACTTAGGTGTGAGACAATCCAAGACGCCAAAAAACCATAACACAGACGCAATGCTGCAGAACGCAATAAGCATCAATATGACTATCATCGGGCTTACTCAAGTTCCCCCATACGATCCCAGCAGATATCCCCACCCGCATACCAATATCGACCAGAACCACAGACGCGTCGAATCAGGTGCAGCACACCTACAGGTCCATCAAAAGACGTATGAATATGAAAAAATATGAACGTGTTTTATATATGTAATTTCAAACCGTAGCTACTTATCAGCGAGTAGTAACGAAACACTACCGCAAGCGGGTATTCTATGAGAGCATTGTCTTTCCCCGATTAAACCAACCCATTCGTGCTGAAAACACTTTACTGGTACGTATATATAAAGTACTCTATGACTGCTACTGTGTCCCGGGTAGTGGCGGTGTAAGAATATCCACTAGCCTATATCGTACGAGTGTGCCATAGGAGGCGACGGAGGGAAAATTAAACAGGATATGGGCAGCATCACTTTGATAGCAACTCGACAGTAATCACCTCTGCAGGGCAATCTAAGGAGGAAGCGTATGTTTAACAGTGAATTTTTGATAAGCCTGTTGTGTTTATGTAACTGGAGTTTTGTGCTGAAAAGATACGACAGATGATATTTATTCAGTTTTTGTGTGAAAATTAGTAGAACAGTTTTATTTAGGTTAACGATTAAATCGTATTCTTGCACGCTTGGGTCAGGTCGTACACCATGCTTGCTGTTTTTCCCGAGACCAGTATTTTCAGGTTATCTGCACAGCCTATATAGATGTGACTGGTATTTAATTCGCTGATTAACTCATTTATGACCATATTCCACAGGAGACGGGAAAGAACCTCACGATGTGGGCAGCCTTTCTTTATTTGAACTGCTTGAAATTCACCAGCAATCTTTATTGTTCGTGAACTGAGCAGGTTTACTATGGAGTCAATCACTGCCATGCCGGTTCAACTTTATGTCTACTGAGTGCAATTTTTATGCTGTTGATTGATTGTTATTTTAAACGATCGTTAATTCCATTAACATATCAAATCATTTCCTCAATAAGCGTTTATTTTGTGCAATACTCCTTACTACATATATATCATCTCTCTATATCCAAGTTTGAATCGTTTGGATCAAAATGCAAAAGTTACGTTGAATTTTTACTCACGGTTGACATTTACGGCATTGATAATACTCATGATAAAACGCCTCCTTTACGTCAATATATATACCTACGCAAATATGCTCGTCCGTTAAGAGTACTCTACAAAACATACTTTGTATAATAATAGCTACGGAGTAATAATTCTTTTGGTCACTCTTCCTGCCAAGTTTTCCCGAAAAATTCATTACGAATTATATGCCAAGCATAGATATAAGAAAGAAGGTGCCAAGACAGAGAAATCACTTAAGTTATCTATTTGATTATACACAGCCATCAAATTACCGCAATCACTTCTTGTAATACAGGTCGATCTAAGTCAACCAATACTAATCTCTACGAGACAAAGGCCTTCCACCACCCCATCAGATGTACATCGCTCCTGAATGACTCCTAAGTAAATCGCAGTTACAACTACGCATCAATACGTGCAACGCAACCCCATAGTAAAAACAAGTGACTTATTATGAACGCTAAGAAATACCTCTAGCAAAATTCTTCAATACTTAATTCTACTTCAACCAGATCAATTCAAAGGAAACTTTACTTATTATCACAAAATAAAATGTCCAAGAGCCGTAACCTTTTTAATCATTTGTTACGCAACAAATGTATACTTACACTTCATTTTATTTTTCTTCATTTTATGTTCAGTCATCCTAACGACGACTAAACCAGACCTCTACCAACACCACACGTACACCGCTCCTACAATTTGAGCTACTGCTACGGAATGGCTGTTGACATAATCAAAACACAAAATAAAATGAAATTGCAAATAAAATGCTTACTGCAACTCTACAATTTAACATGCTCATTAATCGTCCAAATAGACTCAGGTTAGTCAATTGAAATAAGCTAGGCTTTCAGACATTTTTCTCAACCAATTAAAAAGTTAACAACTTGTTACTACAAAATGTTTATTATTCAAATCAATAAAAGTAAAAGTAAAGTTGCAGCCTATATACGTCCCACTGCTGGGCACAGACCTCCCCTCATTTCTGAGAGGGTTTTAGGGCAAGGAAGTGTCCGCCGCGCTGCCCCAATGCGTGTTGGCGAACTTCACATGTCTTCGAAATATGTTTTTCTCTTATTCTTCAGACGTGCAGGTTTCCTCACGATGTTTTTCCTTCACCGCCGAGCACGTGGTAAATCAGCACTTAAAATTGCAATTAACAATTTCATTGGTGCCGGCGGAGATCGAACCCGGGTTACTCGCGTTCTTTTACATTTATGGAGAGCGTTAACCATCTGAGCTACCACGGCTCATTCAATTCAATATTTTCAAAGCAATATTCAAGCCAATTTACTTTTCTCGGGCATCAAATGTCGGTCGGCAGCATTGGTAAATAATCCGCCCGCAACGTCTCACGCAATTCAAGAACGAGAGGCACTGTACCACGTCTTCGTCACACTACTCGGGCGATAATAGGAACTTAAGAGTCCATATTATGTGCTGTTTTGGTAATATTGAGCTCTCTGGAGCTCGATGTCTATAAGACCTAAGAGTTGGCTATTTGGACACATTAAACTTGGACTTATAATCTTCAAATCTGTTGAAGCGAAAACACGATTTGATAAAAAATTCTCGAAAGAAAAAAAATGCTAAAAAACCTCGTTTCCCACTTATTTTGAGTTATATTTCTGAAACCTTATGAATGATGATTTTTAACGTAATAGATGGATAATATTTTTTTATTTCTCCACGTGGTCTTCTCGTAATTAGCAATGATGTGATTTGGCGATTATGTTATTTTATTCTAAACGAGCAGACTGTCTTTCCGTCTCTTGTTTTACACGCGGTAGGTAATAGCGCTATCCTTTTCAATTTGTTCAATGATGCCATCAGTCTGCTTATCCTATGTAAAAAAGAACTCTGTGAGTCCGCTGCGGTATCTGTAGCGGGACGAACCTATCGGTACTACCCAGAGAACCTGGCGGTACCAGACTGTACTGGAGGTACCAGAGACATTTCAAGTATAACCTGATCTCGCATCCTATAGGCTTTCGGTACAATGAGGGGTCAACTTATATTAGAAATTTAGCTTGAGTAGCCGTCAGTATGAGCAATGAAAGAGGAAGTGGGGGCAAAATTTGAATTTGAGCTGAGTTAGTATGGGCTCTTAATCCCCTTTTGATGTAGGAGAAAAAGGATCATCTTTAGATTCACTCATGACCTCATGAGGGATGGCGCAAATATGCTTGCGTTACAACATAAAAAACATATATATATATATATATATATATATATATATATATATATATATATATATATATATATATATATATATATATACAGAATGGGTCCCACATATATGCAATAAATGAAACCATATACTTGTTATCGCCTTTGCTGACGATATACAAAAAATGAACGTAATCGGTCCAGTAATTAGGTCAAAAAGTAGAGTTTTAATTTTAAGCAAATTTGAACACTCTATAGAATTGGGTCACTAAGTCAATGATTCAATGAATTTGAATGAATCCTTGAACATTAAAAAGCGACGTTGCCACGCAGTGCAAACTATTGGTATTGCGACATATCGACAGCGGTGTCTTTTGTCGGCGTGCCACCCGCGTGCAACGTTGTCACTCTTCCAAGGGGTCAAGGTACGTTGTCTAAATAGAGTGTTCACTTTTACTGAATTTATTTTAATATTTATTTTGTTTGAAAATTTCACTTATTTATTTTACGGGTTTTAATTTAATATTTAATTTTTCTACACTTCTACGGACTAGTATTACTTGTGGTTTCATTTTTTGCATATATGTGGGACCCATTCTGTATATATATATATATATATATATATATATATATATATATATATATATATATATATATATATATATATATATATATAATGTACATTTCTAAGGCATACCTTCCTTCACAGTCAAACACGTGAAATTAGCACTTACCATTGCAATTAACAGTTTCATAGGTGTCGATGGGAATCGAACCCGAGTCGCTCGTGTATCGTAAAGTTTACGGCGAGCGCTTTGCTGCTGCTCACAGTATTTTGGATGAAATTATCGATAATTCCGTTATATTTTTTAGACAGAGTTCTAACAATATTAACATAATAATATATATTATAATCAAACAAATTGTGTAGGCCATCTGGTTACCCTGAACAATTAATTTAAAAGGTTGCATACTTGAGCACTGAGATTAATATTCCGTATAGCGCTTTTGCCGAAGACAGTAAAGATCGTAATTGCTTACAAACCGTAAAAGGGTTGATATTTGGATTGTTTAGGTCATGCGCGCAACAAGTGCGGCGCAAGTGGGAGGAGGGGGAAAGTGGGGACTACTCATTGATCAGGGCGCCTGTTGCTCGACCGAGAAGTACCCTGCTTCCCCAAACCGCTCTTTATTAAGTTACTATCCTCTTTGTTTTGCGAACAGTACTTATCCCGCAGTGTCTACTCGGTTAGTATGATCTATAGTGATGCATGAAGTGACTTATTTGCATACTCATTAATATTAGAATAGGGGATCTGCAATACGAAATCTAATAATAAATTTTATATCAAGAAATAATTTGTTTCATTTTAATTATAATTTCTATAATATGAACGCGTTTATTTACATGACATTAAAATATATAACATTTGATATCAATATTAAAAAAATGTAATAAAATCGGTTGTATTCAATGTAAGTTCTTAATGAAAGTCATTTTTTTACTTTTGTAAGAAGAAAGGAAATCTAAAAACTTAAATTACCATATTACATTACTACTTTTCGCAGTACATTATAGTGCCGAGAACGCTGGCTGGTTTCCTCGCTGAATACTAAGCTGCAAATAGCTGTTAAGCGGGAAAGAGCCAGTCCCTTATCGTCACATTTAATTTATTTACGGTAAAAAATAAATACAGGTCGGCACACACTTCGATTCTTGGGCGGGGGTAATCTCATAGTGGTTGGCAACTGTTTTGTTCGTTTTCTATCAAGAAAAATTAACGAAAATTCAATATTTTCATTAAATCTTTGTATAAATTACAATCCAGTGTGTTGCTACCACAGAAGAAATAATTGTGAAAATATCGTTTAAAATTTTGAAGAGTTATTTTGTTTAATTGGGAATGAAAATACATTAATTGAAATTGAATGTTAAAGTATAACTTTGAAATAAATTTGTCGGTATGATACACGCCCGGCCTTCTGTAAGTTAATTGTATTATTTATTATAACCTTCGCACAAGTTCAAGCAATAAGTAATTATAATTTTACCGTAATCTAATGAACGGTATGGCTACGTATAAAATACGAACAAACAAACATTAATAGCTGATTTACTACGTGCTCGGCGGTGAAAAACATCGTGAGGAAATCTACATGTCTGAGAATTAAGAAAAAAATCTTTCGAAGACAACATGTGAAGTTCACCAACACGCATTGGACATTTCCTTGATCTAAAATCCTCTCAGAGATGGGAGGAGGCCTGTGCCCAGCAATGGGGCGTATATAGGCTGTAATTTTAACATTAAACAAACATGTCAAACCGTCCAATTTTGCCCGCTTTTTAAAAGTATGTTGATCTTCTTAAAAAAATTGTATGGTATGTTATACTTCTCGATTTCTAAGGATGGCCTAGCCAATTATGGAATTGTGTTAAGATTGTAAATTCAGTCTTATTTACATAAACTTTCAATTTACCTTAATTTTCGTAATTTACCTTTATTTTCGTCCATGTTTGCCCGCAGCCATTGTTTGCGGAACTATAGCTCCTATGGCTTCTTGTCAAAGAACTAAAATAAGTTTAAAGGCAAAGTGGAAGTTCTATCACGGTACCAAACGCTTTTGCGAAATGGATTCACTACAAAACATTTGGAAAATTTTAGCCTTCAATATCCATTTATTTTCATATAAGCAATTTGTAGGTGTTAGGATTGTCAAAATCTGGTGGGCACAGGTAGGAAAATAAATAAAAATACGAGATGCTTAGCAAAACCTTTTATTTAATAAAATAGATGTAAGCTCCTATATAATAATATTTAATATAGAAGCGGCCCCACAGAAAGTGGGCCTGGTCAAGCCCCGACAGCTCGACAAAAAATGAGATTGACTTCACTTCAGTGATGCCTCAGTGATCGCAAGGGTGAAAACTGGCAGCGATCACCGAATGGTTAAGGCACACTGAACTTAAACGTTAAGTTGGAGAGGTCTCGTCTAATGAAGTCAACGCTCCGTCCCCCTCGTGCTCTGAACTAGAATCCCAAAACCTTTCAGCTCGAGTTACGTAACCACTTTCAGTGCCTAGAAGATTCCAATGCAGTGGACGATATGAATGATAAGCTCGTGGAAACTGTCCATGCGGTCGGAGCTAAGTTCTGCAAGACCCGCCGCAGAAGAACACAAAAACTCTGTGATCACACTCTTAAACTCATAGCTGTTAGACAGGAGATGAGGCTGCAATCGTCAACAGATTTGACAGCATACAGGCAAAGGAACAGACAGATCTCCAAATGCATGCGGCGAGACTGACGCAACTTTAATACTGCTCGTAATAAAGAAGCGATCGAGCGGAACCAGGGCTCCAAAGTTTTTGCCAGAGATCTGTTTCCCAGAAAGAGCCAACTGTCAAAGGTGAATACTGAGTGTGGCAGCATCGTTTCCGGGACACCTGAGATTTTGAGTGAGATTGAGAGATTCTATGTGCAGCTGTACACATCATCGTTGGAGCCACACGCAATTGTAAGTAACGATCCAAGAGCAAGTTTTATCTGACACTATTCCGATGATGTCCCGGACGTCAGTCTAAGCGAGATTAGAATGGCTGTCCAGCACCTTAAAAACGGCAGGGCTCCAGGCGAGGATGGAATTACAGCGGAGATTCTGAAGCAAGTGGAACACCGGTACTTGAAGTCCTTCAGAAGCTTTTCAATTCCGTTCTCCATGGTGGCACTACTCCGGAGGCGTGGAGCAGAAGTGCGGTGGTCTTGTTCTTTAAGAAAGGCGACAACGCTCTCTTGAAGAACTACAGACCGATTTCCGAGCTGAGCCGAGCTGTTTCTGAGCCGCGTCTACGTGCTGTTGTCGAGAGTCATTACGAATCGTCTCGAATGCAGACTCGACGACTTCCAGCCTCCCGAACAAGCCGGTTTCCGGAAAGGCTTCAGTACCATAGATCACATACATACCCTGTGGAAAATTGTACAGAAGACCGAAGAGTATAATCTGCCACGTTACCTGGTGTATGTGGACTATGAGAAAGCCTTTGATTCCGTCGAAATTGGGGTGGTTCTACAGTCCCTTTAGCGGAGCCAAGTTGACTGTTGGTATATCGAAGTGCTGAAGCGTTTGTACAGTGGGGCTACGATGGCTATCCGAGTACAGAACTAGAGTTCGAAACCTATCCAACTGCAGAGAGGTGTAAGACAGGGTGACGTTATATCCCCGAAACTCTTCACCGCTGCATTGGAAGACGTTTTCAAGCTACTGGACTGGAAAGGACACGGTATTAACATCAATGGCGACTACATCACTCACTTTCGATTAGCCGACGATATAGTCCTAATGGCAGAATCGCTGGAGGACCTAAGCACTATGCTCAATGACTTCAACGGTGTCTCCCAACGGATAGGTCCTAGGATGAACATGGACCAAACAAAGATCATATTTAATGTCCATGTCACACTTATGCTGGTAGTTGTTTGGAGCACTATGCTCGAAGTTGTTGACAAGTATGTTTACCTGGGACGAATAGTCCGACTAGGTAAGTCCAACTTCCACCCAGAGGTCAATCGACGGATTCAACTCGGCTGAGCAGCGTTGAGGAAATTACGACACATCTTCTCGTCAGGTATACCTTAATCTCTGAAAACTAGATTGTACAACCAGTGTGTGTTGACAGTGATGACTTACGGATCTGAGACGTGGTCCTTCACTGCTGGCCGTATGAGGACGCTCAAGATCACTCGGCGAGCTATGGAGAGGAATATGCTCGGAGTTTCTCTGCGTGATAGACTCAGAAATGGGGATATCCACAGTAAAACCAGAGTGACAGACTTAGTACAACGGATTAGTAAGCTGAAGTGGCAATGATGATTTTTCGATGTTTCAAAAAAACATTTTTGAAACATCGAAAAAGTTAAAGAAAATAAAATGCTTAGCTCAATATACCTCTACTCCTCTCTCTCATACTACTACTCTCTCAAACTAACTAATAAAATGAGAATTTAAAAAGCAAGCCAAAATCGTAATATGTACATCCACATATTAATAATGATGGAAAAAGTGAATAAAGAAATTGATTTTATTTTTATGTATTATTTGTAAACTATCCCTGAGGTAGTTGATTTTTTCACATAAAAAAATAAATATTAAAAAGCTTCGATTAACGTTACCCTTAAAATAGATAATAAATAAATTTAAAATAGATAATATGTACTTATTTGCGCAATACAAATATAAAGAGTTAAATCTATTATGTAAAACAAGTGTCATTAATTTGAACCAAACTGCATGTAAAAGGCGTTAAATTTTTTTATTCTATTAACACATTAATATAAACCACAGCACGTAGCCAACATGTAGACATTCCGAACATTGAAGCAAAAATGACACCTCACACATTAAAATCGCCAAGCTGGTTAAGCTACTACTTCTTAGGCTGTCGGGTAATAAGAAAGTGACAACCCTTGTACACTTTTTTGGATGGGCAAAATTGACAACCGGGAGACGCAACTTATGCTGCTTATTTTGCCCATTGTCATCATTATCTATTTCAAATACTAACAGAAAAGAGTACACAAGAAAAAGATTCTAAAAACCCCTTTCTAGACCATGTAACAAGATAATCTCACCTTAATCTTCGCCATTGAGAAGCATACCAAGAAACACTGAGGCTAAATTGACCCGCATCAAAACACAAGTGCACTTTTACTGGTTCTGACAAGCAACTGAGTATAATCAAAGGTAAGAACCATTCCGAGTGGTGTCAGAAATATAGTCTATATTTATTTAAAACAAAGCAAATCAACGTAAATTAAATAGTAATTTTTAAAATTGCGACTGAGCTTAAAATTGGCATAGCGGGCAAAATATACAACATTGGCAAAATTGGACGGTTTGACGGAAACTTTTGATACAACATAATTATGTTCAATCGCACGTCTCCACTGCTCCTGCACGACAATGCGCGATCTCATACTGCACAATAGACGTTCTCCAAGTTACAAGAGCAGGGGTTGAAAGCTCTCCGTCATTCGCCGGGTCGGCCAGACCTTGCGCATACATACTTCTACTTTTTCCAGAATTTGAATAACTTTTTTGCGGGAAAAACGATATCTGAGAGACAGTACAAAATGCCTTTGAGTAATTTGTTGTCTTTCGTCCAGCTGATTTCTTCAAGTAGGCCATCAAGAAACTGCCACTACGTTGGTAAAGTTGCATCGATTGCACGGACGATTTCTTCGATAAATAGAAATAAAAAAATAAAAAATACGTTATTATTACATAAAAAACGGCTGTTTCATAGTTAAAGTCCTATTATAAATTATTATTAATCGCCATGCTAATTCTTAATAAAAATATACACATTAATGAAATCCATTAATGCTTGACATCGAATACTGGTAGCTACTTTTTATTTAGGAACTGCACTTGGTCCATAAACTGTTCATATAAATAATTTGAATAAAATTAAAAACAACACCAATAAAATTCTCATTTTATCATATCAAAAGCTAAAAGTAATTTAATATTTTTGAGCGCTCGCTGTTGACTATCCTCTCAATTTCTCCAATTTATAAACAACGCTGCGGAAGCTTTGCCTTGGGCGCGGCTTTATAGGATTAACGGCAAAGAGATTAAAATATTTTTATGAAAAATATTTATATTTACTTAGGAACAACATAAACGAAGTCAGGTTTGCTATGATAAAAGTGAGTTTTCATTTAGTGTAATGATAAAAAGTTAACTAGTATTGTGTTTATTAATACCATACCCGGGATTGTTTTAGTTTTAAATGTTATTAGAACCTAACTAAAGATTTTTCAGAACGTTTTGTTATGAATGCATGTCTATTTTTTGGGCTTGCTCTGTAGCTTGAACGGCATGATGGATTTTAACAAAAAGGATGTCGTTAAATCTGTTTTAGTTGTGGTAGTGACACAGGCTATAATATTTTAAAAAACGCAGTCGATTTTTATTACCATTTAACTAATGGGCTTGTTGTTCAAATATTAGCTTCGCTTATTTAAATAAAATAATTTAAATATTTCGTTTAAACTAAGTTTCGTGAGTCACAAAGGAAGTAAGTGCAACGTGCTTGTGAGCGATTTAATTGTAATATGAACGCTGGAAGTAATAAATTTCATTACATACTAGGCTGCACTAAAAGTATCGGAAATGGAATATTTCCACTGTTCCTGTCATATTAAAATATTTTTAATTGAAAACTCCTTGGTTTTAAAAATCGAATACCATTTATTTATTTAAAAAAAGATTCTCGGTCTTGTCACAAGGTTTTGTCAAACTTGTTTAGTCATTGAGAAAATGCAATTGACTCGAGAAAATTCAAGAGCGATGATTTATTATGACTTTTGAAGTGGTTTAACACAAAAACAGTGTGTCGACCGGATGATTTCTGCATTTGGTGACGAATGCCCATCCAAAACCACAATTTATCGCTGGTTTGCTGAATTTCAACGTGGACGTGTCAAGCTCAGTGATGATCCCCGTAAAGGTCGTCCAAAAACTGCAGTCACTCAAGAAAACGTTGAGGCTGTGCGTAAGCTGATTGAGAAAGATCGACATGTGACACACCGCGAAATTCAGACAACTTTAGATATTGCCGTGAGTCAAATACAAATAATCTTGCATGAACAATTAGGTGTAAAAAAGTTGTTTTCCCGATGGATACCGCATTTGCTCTGTGAAGAGCAAAAAGCGGCTCGCGTTACTTGGTGCGTCAGAACTCTTGAAAGATTCCACGCAGGATCCTCAAATACTGTATACAACATCGTATTAGGTGACGAATCCTGGATATATGCATACGAACCCGAAACAAGAAACCAGTCACGAGTTTGGGTGTTCGAAAATGAGTTAAAGCCAACAAAAATTGTTCGTTCACGGAGTGTTGAAAAAAAATGGTGGCCACGTTTATCTCCAAAACCGGCCATGTTACGACTATTCCTCTTGAAGGACAAAGAACGATTAATGCAGAATGGTATACTAGCATTTGTTTGCCACATGTCGTTTCTGAACTCCGTAAAAAGAACTGCAACCGCTGCATCATCCTCCATCACGACAATGCGAGTTCTCACACCGCACACAGAACAAAAGAGTTTTTAGGGCAAGAAAACATAAAATTATTAGACCATCCGTCGTACAGCCCCGACGTAAACCCTAATGATTTCTATACTTTCCCAAAAATAAAGAATAAATTGCGTGGACAGAGATTTTCATCACCTGAAGAAGCTGTGGACGCCTACAAAACGGCCATTTTGGAAACCCTAACTTCCGAATGGAATGGTTGCTTTAATGATTGGTTCCATCGTATGGAAAAATGTGTCAAATTTTGCGGAGAATACTTCAAAAAGCAATAAATATACTTTTCAATAGTTACGTTGTGTCACTTCCTTGATTTCTGAAATTTTCAGTGCCGCCCTCGTAAGTAGTACTTGTATAAAAATAGAATCTTAATATACCCTTTGATATAGGAGCTGTACGCTCTAAAAAGACAATCACGATGATGATGTGGATTGACTATTTTTATAGGATAGAGACATAGACATCTACATCTATCCTCGATTACAAATCAAAATGCAGATGCAGATTGTCAGCCGTGAGTACTAAGATGGAACGCCTCGTTTCCAGTAAAAAGGTCTCCGGTTCTCTACACTCACCATACGAAACACAGCAGCAGCTACTATTTTACGCTAGTATTCTGTGAGAGCGTGGTCCTTCACCGGTCGAGCCGACCCATTCGTGCTACAACTATACTACTAATAATAACTTAAATAACTGCAGCATGGATTTACCACGTATAAATTTTAGACTTGTGCCGCGTAATGGCAACGTAAGAGAAAGTTGTATGCAGTGACATAGAGAATCTGAAAAAGGAGATGAGAGGCAGCATCCCACTGATAAGAATTGAAAATAATAAAAACTGCTACTACATACCCGTCTGCCAAACGTAACAACTAAAGCAAATATATCCTATAAGGCAATATCTTTGGGAGAGACTCATGTTCATCCGCGGACTTTGATAGATTACAATGATGATGACGATGATGATATCTAAACCATTATTGAAGATTTATTCATCAAGGAGAATATACAATCACAAGCATCGACAATTATGAAAATGTGGATAATCATGCAAATTATTTGCTTTAATCATCCATTAATGTATAATAGCGTAATCATCAATTTTGAATAATGAGTACATATTAAAAATGATAAATACTTTAAAATTTTGAAATAAATTAGTATTCGTTCATAACAGTTTGCATTATACTTAACGTAAATTTTTTTATTAATATCCTTTACCATTTTACGGGCTTTATTAAGTTATGTGAAGTGTACAAGCTACTTTAAATAAGCTACGCTACGCTTCAAAAGCCGGCCAATTTCATTGCCATGCCAACCGCTTTTTATGTACAGGCGGACTCCTCTGATTCGCTTGTAGTTTCGCGTAATCGGATTTGCAAGTGCATTTGAAAAGAGTTAAAAAAATCGCTAGCGAGAAATGCTGTGACTATTTTCATGTAAATGGAAATGCTAATTCATGCATAGTACTCTTTTATTTATTTTGAATGTGCGTTGTAGAGCCGCGCTGCGTATAGTATTGTGTATAATGGCTCCTTCGACCGGGGAACGATCAGATTCATTCATTTATTGCAGCGTATCAAATCTAATGCTGAACACAGGCCGCCCCATGGATTGCCTCACAAGGGGAATATTCGCCACAGTTGCCACGCTTTGCAGGCGGGTTGCCCGAAAATATTTGTTTTCTAGTTGTTATTAACAAGACACTGCCCGTCCTGGTATCTTTATTCACATGATGATACATAACAGAGTAGTTAATTCCCTTACGATGCCACTATACGTCGAATATATTCTACATCAAATATACTAATTCAGGACTCTAACTCAGTCTACGAGCTAGATGTCCGTGACAGACGTACATACATATATCAGAGTGAAATAATTAGGGATCCATTTTACAATCTCAAGACTCTAAAACATGCTCCAGGGAACTCGGTTATGTCAATAATAATAATTTTAAAGTGAATTGCGCTTATTATTGTAGGCTGCAGTTGAATTTACTTTTCAAATTTACATTAATTACAATGAGAATATTCCAATAATTGTCAAGAAGTAACTTAACAATTATACTTCAGAAAACTTTGCAATGCTCGGCTCATCTCACGCTCGAATAGACAATTTAGGAAACAGTTTAAAAATTACAAAAAGAGTATCGAACATACATCTTACAATCGTACGCTTTCTGCGCAAACTCGTAATCAAGTAAACGTAAATGGCAAGAGATCACAACTGTGGTTGATTCAGGTTTTGCAACAAAATACATCAAGCATTATTTTAGCACAGAGTAGTTTACGATATACAAGCCAATGAGCAATGGCAACAGATGAGTTGCAGCCTCTGGGGACAAAAATGGAACGCTTCCTACCCTATAATCATAGTGGCTCCTTATACCGTCGTGCCGTTGTAAACACAGTTGTGCGTGCACTGCTGTGTTCCGGTCTGAGGCAGAAGTAGCTAAGAGGATGGTGACGGTCTCAAATGAAATTACTTCTCCCTCGAACGGAATTCTAATTTTATTTATTTAAAAACAATCCACATAGGTTTTAAGTTAAGAGGAAGTAAGATATTTTGTTATGAAATTATTTCTTACAAAAATATTATTTTTTACAAGCATAGAGTTCGCTGATACCTGTGCCAATAAACTGTGTGCCGTTTCCGTTTACTTAATCAGATAGTGGCAAATTTCTCACAGTTATTCGTGCTGAAAGTTTTGTGACAACAAACTAGTTGTATAGTTTTGTTACCTTTTATTTTGTGTTACAGACTCGTTTTGTTTACTGCGTCCGCTACTATTACTAAATGGGGATTTACGGCATTGAATTTTAATTCAAGTGGACTGTTTTGTACAGGTATTTTAAAAATAACTTTAGGTGACTACGACCTTATTCCGCAGTGTTGACAGATAAAATATTAGACATTTTTTTAATGTAAAGTATGAAACGAAAATTAGGCTTACCAACGTCGGACACATCTGCAGGTAACGAACGTAATTTTTTTAAGTGAAAACTTCTTTAGCGGCGTTATACACTTTTTTATAATGGGTAAAAAATGTTAAACTCGACAGGTGACCCTGATCGAAAATGCGTAAGACGGTTGGGGAAAGAGACAGCCGGCGCGGCATAGGAGAGGAAGTATCCCCCTCTCTTTCTACGGCGCGGCGAAAATGTATGCCTGCGCCTACATTGTCGTTTAGTTGTGTACGATGGCGCAATAAATAAGTATTGTATTCTACCACATAAATTATAGTACTTTTATACTGATAATAAAGCAATTCGTGCAAAATTATTCCCTAACCATTCCAAAATATCAGAAATGCACAACGTTAATATTCAAGTTTTCACTTCTGCCGGCACTCCCGGAGTGCAACCCGTTTTTTTTTTATTCAATTATTTACCACTAAATCATTGAGATACAAATTATTATATTGCATTTTCATTTAAATCAATCATAGAGTAATAATGAACCACTATAATTTTTATATCTTTTTTAATCGAATAGTGCCATAAAATTATTTTTAATCTTAAATTGTTTTAAATGTTTGCACAGAACGCCAGTTGACATGCTGTTCAGCTCTTGAGGTCACTACGCCGGTAAATAAAACGATTTTGCAAAGAAAATAATAAGATATTATGTTTGGATGTTTAACAATGTATGCATAAATACGAGCACAAGCACGCCGGGGAAGTTAGTTTCGAGTGACAACTGATTTAAATATGAGAAATACTTGATTAACACTAACTAGAAGAGATCCGAAGACATTGTCTACAAAAACTAGACTATTCTTCTGTGAAGATCATATTGATGTAAGTGTGACTTATATTTAATGATCTTTTATATGGAAATTTCTCCTTTAAATATAAAACATCAGATGTGTAGCAGCACGTTACGGATAACAAATAAAATAATAGAAATTTTCAACTTGCCCACCAAGAGTGGTAACTATGGCAAATATACCTCATAATGATTTTTTTATATTTACGCGAACACTTCACAAGGAATAAAACCGATAAAATCCGCATATATATTCGCGCGTGAATACTGAATCATGCTATAAGGATTATTTTGTGTAACGGTCGCCGCGCTCGACGCGGCTCGCGGCGGGAGGTATAAAAAGGTGGGGGTCCGAGTGCGAGCTTTTGCGCCCTCCTTTCTGCCAAGGAGGGTCGCGTCCGTATACGACTTAGAGATCTCTCGTTAGATCGGTAAGCCAATCCATAAAGGCGGTGTTTAATGGGTAAAAGTCTCCACATAACCACGCAGCCGGCTGCGTGGTATGCTATGAGCATTCACCGCCTCCCTCCCCTGCTTTCCGGAGGGTTGCCCATATTTGCTTCGGGCGCAAAAAAAATTATCAGCGCGACTTTTAGTCTACTCTTACGTTTAATAATTTATTTTTAGATTTCTTTGGTTGTTATTTTATAAAATAGGTATTAGTTATTTTGGTAGTGTTTAAATATTTCATAGTATTAGCTTAATTATAAATTAAACGTTTTTTTTAAATTTATTACTCACATTTTGTAATTTGTCAGATGCTGTACTATTATGGGAAAAATGTAAAGAAAAATTTGCAGAAGACTTTCTTCGGAATATATCTCACAATGATGACGGCGCAACTAATGATAATTTCCGTGATCTTGTCATAAATCTGTGCTGATTAGCTCTTCAGGAAGACTTAACAGCAGTAGGCGGTAAATCACTCTGTGAATATGGTTTGCCAACACCAACCTCAGTCGGAGAGGTTACCAATAGGGAATATTCCGCAGAGATTGGTTACAACTCAATGGAACTGCTGGCAACATTTGAAAACGGTGTCCCAATGATGACTTTAGAACAACGTTCAGTCTATGAGCGCGTGTGCGAGAGTGTTCAGAATAATTTGAGAACAATATGGTTTTTAGATGCACCTGGAGGAACTGGGAAAACCTTTTTGACTAAATTAATATTAGCTTATGTTCGAAATCAGCGTAAAATTGCTCTTTCTGTGGCTTCATCAGGTATAGCTGCAACATTGCTACCAGGAGGTAAAACTGCTCACACTATGTTTAAAATACCAATTGATTTAGATCGCACGAAAAGTCCAACCTGTAGTATTTCAAGAAATAGCGACAAAGCTAACGTGAGTGTAGTTTAATCAAATAATCAATATGGGATGAATGTACGATGGCCCACTGAAAAGGAGTAGAAGCGTGTCGTAAAGCGACAATTAAAAACAAAAAAACCTAACCTAACAACAACGAAACAACAAAAATAGAACAAAAACGAATAATTTATTTAAAATTTTAAAAGATATTTACAGTTTTATATATAAAAAAAAGTATGAAGATGATGATGGGTGACGTGAACTACATTTTCCATTTTTTTTAAAATAATAGAGATAAATGAGTACTGAAACGGAGCCCGAAGACCAAAGTGGCACACCGCCCTTGGCAGTGGTGCTCACCGCTCACGGAGTATGTACAGGCTGTGCCTGTGGTAGGTACGCAGTGCCTGATCTAGGCACACGCAGCGTCTGGAGAAGGCACACGCAGCGCTTGGAGTAGGCACACGCAGCACCCGGAGTAGGCACACGCAGCGCCTGGAGTAGGTACACGCTCCGCCTGGAGTAGGCACACGCAGCGCCCGGAGTAGGCACACGCAGCGCCTGGAGTAGGTACACGCTTCGCCTAGAGTAGGCACACGCAGCGTCTGGAGTAGGTACACACAGCGCACTAGTAGGTGGAGACGTAGGCGTGGCTAGGCGACAACTTCAGATGAAGGCAGAGGCTTGCAGGATCCCGGGGCAGTGCGGCCCCGGGATAAGGCCTTTAGGAGATGCTTCTAGTTTGAAAGCTGAAGCGAAACTTGCCTTTATTGGCCGATTGTTGAGCTTTTATACTTTTTGACGGATCTGGGATAAGAACGGAAAATTATTTAAATTAAAAGCAAATTTTTGGCAATGGCCAAGAGGAAAAGAGTATTTTTGTGGAAGTATTGAAGTAAAAACATCAGACCGGTAACGAATTTGAATAAAAATTGCCATGACAACCAGATAAACAACGATGTCAAAACATGTCAAATTTTGGTTTTAGGCTCGTAATAGAGAAACGGCAAGATTTAAGTGAAAAATGAGATATTATTGATATAGGAAAAAAAGTAGCGCAACAGCGCGCATGAAGCCCGAAATTGCAGAGTTACGGAGAACCAAATAAAAGATCGAAAAAGGTAGACTCCACCGACACCGATTTAAAAAGTGCTGTAGCGTGAAAATACGAAGTGAAAATGATTTGTTATTGTGTTCTTATGGTTTAAAAACGTTACAGGATCCTATGGAAATAAAGGTGATGCAAAATATCCAGTTTTGAGGTGAATGCAGAAAATCAAAAACAGAATGGAAAAATAAATTTAAAATAGTGTAAAATGATATGTAAGTAGCATAACACTACAAGCGGTAGACAGAACTTTAAGGGATATAAGACAAAATGATCGACCAATGGGCGGTATCGCGGTTTTATTTTGTGGTGATTTCCGACAAACCCTACCGGTAATACTACGGGGAACCCGAGCTGATGAGGTTAGGGCTTGCCTGAAAAGCTCTTATTTGTGGTGTGATATACAATCGGTACATTTGACTATAAACATGCCAGTGAGAACTGGAGATAACCCGGATAATCGTCAATTTTCTGATAAATTATTAAAGATTGGTGAAGGTACCTATCCACAACTACACCAAGGAAAACTTATTCTGACGCCTGAGTTATGTTGTATAGTGCAATCCCAACCACATCTTATATCGTAGGTTTACGGTGATGTAACAATTATATTAAATAGGGACAATTCTTGGCTATGCAAAATATCCATTTTAACTCCTCGCAATGACTAGGCATCTGAGATTAATAACAAAATACTGTCGAATATACAGGGGGAAAGCAAAGTTTATAGTTCAATAAATAGAATGGTCGATGAAAAAGAAGCCACTAATTACCCGATAGAATTTTTAAATTCTTTAAATATGCCCGGACTTCCTTCTCATGAAATTTGTTTAAAAATTAGCATTCCGATTATTCTGCTCCGAAATTTAAGACCACTACAACTTTGCAGTGGAACTCGGCTAAAAGTAACCCACTTGCAACAAAATTTATATTTTGTCGAGGCTCAAATTTTAACAGGTTGCGGTGCAGGAGAAACCGTCTTTATTCCCAGAATTCCCAAAATACCAAATAATTTTCCATTCCAATTTAAAAGAACGCAATTCCCAGTATCAGTGTCAAGGGCAGACTTTTCGACTTGCTAGAGTAGATCTCGGTGTCAGTTGTTTGTCGCATGGTCAGTTGTACGTCGCTCTTTCCCGGGTTAACAGTTCTAGAAATCTTTATGTTCACGTGCCGGACGGGTCAACTTTCAACATAGTTTACCCGGAAGCTTTGCGCTCAAGTATTTTTGTTCTATAAGTACTTAAGCCTCATTCGAACGTGATCTAAACAATATTACCAATTAACTTAATAACACACAAGGAGTTACATCCCATCCAAAGCCCAGCGACACTATAACATATATAGGAATGACGTCTTAGCAAAAGTTGTTTAGTCTGATTGGCATTTCCTGTTGACTTACAAAAATGAAAGATCTAGAACGTCTCGAATCGTCTTGCGAATCACGTTGTTTTCCCGTCCCCAGGCTCTTAGAATTCAACATCAGACGTTTCAAATCTTCGATTTTGACGATCCCGTTGTCGCTGGCATAAGCAACAGGATCCGCGTTCGAAGTCGCGGGCAGAAGCTAGTTTAAAATAATATAACAGGCCATGTTCAAAAGGGGACTTTAGCTAGGCTGTAAACAATGAATAAATGAAGTAAACGTTCCCACCTCTGTGGTAACTGGCTATATCACATTGAAAGAAAACCTTCAGTCAAAATACTTGATGCATTCCAAACAAACATATACCATTTAGATTTTCACTAAAATTGGGATTAAAATAGACCGCCCGCATCTGTGTACAATGTCGAGTTAAATATTGCCCGTACATTTTACGATACCGCAATTCCCTGTCCTGTGCCGCCACAAATGTTTGAACATTTCCTAGTTCTGTAATTTTTAAGAAACTAACATTGCGATAATGGAAACTACTCGAATTTGTACTTTTATTAACACTGTTTCAAAAAAAATGTACGTGCTTCTCAAACAAATAATTATATACCATAAACATTTGAAATTCTTGCGCTGTGCACTTCGTGTTTCGGAAATAGTTGCCGCGCTCCCCACATAATATGTTAGGGGCCAAAGTTAAAAATTTAAATTAATACTTTTTGAAGTGAAACTTCCTTATCGACGTAGTGGAGAAATTTAGTATGGCATTAAAAACAAACATTTACTTGTAACGGTTCACCCGCTGAGTCAACATGAGTATACTATTATTTAGTCTACTTGTGTAAAAGCCATGATAGAGCCATGCTGCAGCTATATTGTGGTTGCAGCACGAGTGGGCTGGCTTGACCAAGAAGGTAAGACCAAGCTCTAACACAATACCAGCGTAAAATAGCAGCCTTATGCTGCTTTGTTTCGTATGGTGAATGTACATAACCGGAGATCCTTTTTACTGGAAACGAGGCATTCCATCTCATTCTTCAGGGCTGGCAACGCATATGCATTTTGATTCTTAATTGGAGATAAATAAAGATGTCTATCGGCCACAGCATCCACCTACCATCAGGTGGACTGTGTTCTCATTTGTCACCCTTATTCTGTAAATTATAAATAAATAAATAAACATTAAATAAAAAAAACATTTATATGTCGTAAAGAAGTTTCATTTCGTACGTTACGTAACTCGAGTAAAGACTATAAAATAATTAAAAGTGACACGTGGGAAGATGTTTCAAAAGCTCGAAATTTGTAAATGAATCGGACATGCGGAAACCACCATACCAGTTGTATCGTTTTCTTAAGAGATTTTTCCGAACCCAGCATTTTTTGTTTTTCTTTCTACTAGAGAACGTCACTAGTGCTAGTACACCTAATAGCACTACTAATAATTGTGAAAATAGACCTTCCCCGTAGATTGCCTTATAGGCGGGATATTTGCCACAGTTGCGACACTTGGCAAGCGGATTCGCAACCGCAGTTATTTTTATTCAAATGTTACCAGGGAGATGCTGCTACCCATCTCCTGGGTCAGTTTCTCTCTGTCGCCTCTTACGACAGTACGATACCTACGGAATGATATTGGACAGTGGATATTCTTATCTTTATGGGTAGAATTGTTTTTCATATTCATATGAGATCTACTACTAAAGTAACCTGTCTAATAAAAAGAAATCATAAGAATCTGACTAAAAACATAAATACAAAAAATATATTGTTACGAGCTTGAGGTTCGTGACAATAAAAATTGCCGATAGAATTACCTAAATTAACACTTTAATTTACTTTACACAAATTAAAGTTAAAAACACTAATAATTAAACTCACTAATTCACTTAATTCCGCTCCGAAGCTTCGCTTGTGTCGCCGAGTTCAACTCTGACCCGATCGCATCTTGCAGCGCCTATTTATATAATTAGCAAAGAAGCGTCCCGAACATTCAGGTAAATGCGCGCCAGGCAACGAGTATTCGAGTGTAGATTTTCCAGAAACTTAGTTCTTCTGGTGGCGCTGTCGGTCGAAAGATTTTTGATGTCATTTACTGCAAAGCTCCCCTCGCTCTCGTTCCTGACACTAGATGGCGCTAGTGCGCTGACTTGAGCGCGGCGTAACACTGCCCCCTCCTAAGACATGCTTGTCCCGAGCATTATCGGCCCCATAATGACGCGCTAGGCGATCCACATGGACGATCTTAGGAGTCCGCTTTGCGCCTTTCTGTAACGGCTCCGCAATGTCAAGGGATGTCCTATCCCGTGGTGAACCAACATTGTACAATGTCGATGCTCCTCTACTCCGTGTCTGAGGTCCCCTCACAGCCGCACAACTTGTACATGTACGACACCAATCTTCGGCATCGTCATGATAATGGACCCAGTAAAACTGTTCTCGGACCTTCAGTAGAGTTCGTTTAACTCCCAAATGGACTCTTGAACGACCATTATGGCACAGCTGTAGAACATTCGGCACTTTAGCTTTAGGGACAACCATTTGCAAACGACAGCTGTCCCCTCGACCATTGTCCCATTTACGGCACAGGACTCCATCCTGAAGCAGCAAGCTGTCCCATTGGGCCCAATAGCTTTTCGTGGTTGAACTCATCGCTGAGACGTCCCTCCACTTAGGCTTGGTAGCACGGGCCTTCATCCATCCCAGAATCGGCTTGATGTCCGGATCTTCCTGCTGTGCATGACGTAGGCTGTCCTTCCACCCGTTGCTGAGGTGGTCTGTCCTGAGCATCCTCACGGATACCACTTCCTTACTCTCTTGCCTACTACAATGGTTGCAATCTTCAGGACAAGGTCTTCTTGACAATGCATCTGCGTTGCCGTGAGATTTCTCGCTGCAGTGTCTGATAGTAAAGTCGTATTCCTGTTGCTGCTGGGCGGTGCTGTTAGCCGCACTTCCTTTCTGAGACCGCTCACCTTCCCTTCCTAGGGTGAGCTTAGGGCAGCTGGACCGAAGATGACCCCTTTCCCCACAGCCATAGCACCTAGGGCTGTATCTTTTATTGTGGTCGTGAACCGTAACTGCTGTAACCTCCCTAGCGTGAGGTGAACGATGATCCTGTCGCCACCAGGCAGTGCCGTTAGCTGCACTACCCTCTCGAGATCGATCAACTCTCCTTTCCACGGTACGCTTAGGGCAGCTGGATCGAAGATGGCCCTTTTTCCCACAGCCATAGCACCTAGGGCTGTATCCTCTGTTGCGGTCGCGAACTGTAACTGCTGCAACCTCCCTGACGCGATGGGAACGATGATCCTGCCGCACGGCTTCTACCTCCAGTGCATGGGCCAAGGCGCCCTTAAGCGTCTCGTGGTGCCCGAGCCTCACAGCAGCTCTGACTTCCAGGTCGCGGATGCCGTCGATAAATGTCTGCACCAGGTTCCCTTCAATGAGCGCAGGTACAGACCGGTATGCTTTTCGCACCAGCTTCTCCACTTCTAGAGCCCACTGCTGCAGGTTTTCGTTGATGCGCTGCACACGATCTTTAAGCTGCGCACGAAAGACGTGTTCCAGGTGAGCGTCGCCATATCTCGCCTCCAATGCCTCAAGGAGTTGCTCATAAGTCACTTCCTCACCGAGAGCTTCCAGAACTGTTAAGGCCTGGTCGCGCAGGCCTAGTGTGAGAGCAGTCATGGCCTGACTTTTATTCCAGCCGTTCGCTTTCATAACAGCCTCGAACTGGATTTTGTAGGCTGACCAGGAAGAAGTCTCATCGAACGGTGGCACCTTGAACCCACGTAGTGAAGGTGCTGAAGCTACTACGGGAGCTGTAGTTCTATCCCCAAGTTTGTGTTCGTTCAGCGTTTTCTTCACGTCAGCCATCACGTTGTCAACCCGATTGTTCACATGGTTGATTCGGGTTTCATGTTCTTCGATTCGGGTTTCAGCTTCCGACAGACGGTTGTCGTGTTGAGCAACCCTATCCTTCACCTGCCTTATCTCTTTTCCAAAGGTAGCGTGAAGGTCCTTCATGAGGAGCATCTGTTCTTCCGACCGACGAGCCTGTTCCGCCTGCTGACGGGCCTGTTCCGCCTGCTGACGGGCCTGTTCCTCCTGTCCGCTCTGCAGCTGCTCTTTCAACTGACGGACCTGTTCCGCCTGCTGGCGAGCCTGCTCCTCCTGTCGGCGAGCCTGCTCCTCCTGTCGGCGGGCCTGCTCCTGCAGCATCACCATCAGGACGCCTAAATCAGGTGCTGCAGACGCAGGAGCTACGGACGGACCGGCATCCGTTGCCGGCCGCTGGCCCTCCACCACCTTTGGTTGTTGGTTGCACCACCAAATCTTCGTTGGTCCGTCTCCTGCTGGCGTTGACTTCGGGTACGGACACCCTCTGTTTCCTCCTTAGGTAAAATCGGCATTATTTTATCCCACTTCTGACACCAATTGTTACGATCTTGAGGTTCGTGACAATAAAAATTGCCGATAGAATTACCTAAATTAACACTTTAATTTACTTTACACAAATTAAAGTTAAAAACACTAATAATTAAACACACTAATTCACTTAATTCCGCTCCGAAGCTTCGCTTGTGTCGCCGAGTTCAACTCTGACCCGATCGCATCTTGCAGCGCCTATTTATATAATTAGCAAAGAAGCGTCCCGAACATTCAGGTAAATGCGCGCCAGGCAACGAGTATTCGAGTGTAGATTTTCCAGAAACTTAGTTCTTCTGGTGGCGCTGTCGGTCGAAAGATTTGTGATGTCATTTACTGCAAAGCTCCCCTCGCTCTCGTTCCTGACACTAGATGGCGCTAGTGCGCTGATTTGAGCGCGGCGTAACAATATTAAAAAACATAAAGTCGAGTTGTAAGCCTCTTTTTTTAAATCGGTTAATAAGTCATTTTCAAAGCCGTACTTTATCAACGTGCTGACAGCACGAACATTTAACCCCGGTGTGAATTAACAAATGAATGTACTCGTAGGTTAGTTCAGTTTTGAAAGTGCCCAATAAATGCTGCAATTCGGAGTTCAGTTCTTTAATTTCCGAAAGGTAAATTTTCACACCATCAATAACTTTTTAATAGTCTAGTCGAGTTTTGATTGAGTTAAAATATAAATACAATAAAATGAAATAAAGAACCTATTATGTCTTGCAGCTTAAGTAAAGTACAACCATCTTAATTAATACGGAGGTTTTATTTAAAAGTGTAAATAATTTTTATTACTTCTTTAATTTTTAACTGTTCGTATTTATATTATTTATATTATATTTCGCTATCCCTCTTTATATTCCTAGAATTGTTGTTAAATTACTCAAAGCTTTATTAACAGCATTCAAAAAACGAGAAGGGTTTAAGACACGTATGAATTTTTTATGTACATATATTAACCGAACCTCAGAAACGGCTGAACCAATTAAATTATTCTTCTTTTATTAAATATGTCACAGTGTAGGGATAGTCCCATATAAAACTAAAACATGGGATAAACATGGGTTTTATTGTACCTAATCAAACTTGTGATATTCCTTAAACCATTTAAAATGGGTAATATTAAATTATTTTATTTGTTAACTTTTGAAGCCGGTTTATACTTTTCATAAAATTTTCGATTCTTTGCTTATTCTGCTCCTGGCCTCTTGGAAAGCTAATTTTTTTCTCGTATGGGCTTTTTGCATTCAACCATGAGAACCATTCTACTTTTGCTCAGACTGGTGTCCGAGATATTATTTGAATAGTGTCCGATGAGATTTTTTCTAATGATTTCTTATATTTACGCGAACACTACACGTTTAAATAATTCTAGTTTTTACGAATCTTATCGCATATATTTCACTTTTTAAACACCCGACGTTTCGAGCACTTTACAGCATCCATGGTCAGGGGGGGACTAAGATGTTCAACGTCCAGATGTCATAGTTAACCGCGGTTACCATAGAATAAAAGTGTTAACTTTTGCTCCGATCTACACTGTATGAACTTATGGTATCTTAAAGTCTTGCAGTTGTGTGCTTGGGTTGGGATTTAATTTTATTAATTATAGGAACCCCAATATGTGAAATAAGAATAGAAGGAGAGTTAATTGAGCAAGTGGATGAGTTCGTATATTTGGTATGTGTATTCAGCAGGGATGGGAGATATGATAAGGATATTGAACAACGAGTGAATGCAGGAAATAAAGTAAATAGGGCTCTACACTCTATGGTGAAAAGTCAGAATATGTCAAAAAAGGCACGTATGGCAATTCACAGTGCTGCATTAGTCCCTACTTTAACGTATGGTAGTGAAAGTTGGGTGTGGCAGAAGAAACACGAGAGTAGAATAAATGCAGTAGAAATGCGGTCGCTAAGGAGTATGTTAGGGCTGAATCTGAGTGACAGGGTGAGAAACTGTGTGATAAAAGAAGAGTGTGGGTTGCAAGATGATGCGGTGACCAGGATTAAGAAAGGAATGCTTCGGTGGTTTGGTCATGTAGAAAGAATGTAAGCGGAAAGACTGACAAAGAAAATATATGTTGCAGAAGTGAATGGAAGAGTCGGAAAGGGACGTCCTAGGCGGAAGTTTGTCGACCAAATTGGCCATATACTAAAAATGGCCGAAATTAAGAGTACGCTTAACCGACGAGCATGTATGCGTAGGTATATGGATGTGGAAGAGGCGAGAAAGGTATGTCAGGATCGTGCTAAATGGAAGTCTGTAGTCTCTGCCTACCCCTCTGGGTGACAGGCGTGAGTGTTTATGAACCACAGCAGATGGTAGCACCCACCCATCTCCTCTATTGAAATTAGGAAGTTTTTTGATTTCAATAGCCTCGCGAATCATCATTGGAAGGAATCCGTGTTCTTTAGCGAGGATTTGTGGTCTATAAAATCTGATAGTAATTTAATTTAATTTCATTTATTCAAGCAACCAAGGCTCATATTTTATTAGTATTACCCATAACTAAACTTATAGCTATGTTAGTAAGCATAATATTATTATTATATATAATTATGTGAAGTACAAAAAAAATTCATTTATATTTATATGTGCCATTTTCTCACCAATCCACCCGATATGGCGCTACAATGGCTCATGTATAGGCCGCCTGCAGCCTGCTAGCAATCACTAGTATGGAGGCGAACCCGTATGTGTTCACAGACTGCAGACTTCTCGGAGCGTCGATTCTTCACATCAGCTATATGTTCTTTAACGCGGGTTTTAATTGTTCTTTTAGTTTGTCCTATGTAGGAGAGACCACATTCACAATCAAGCTTGTACACTCCTGCATCTTGCAGTGGGATATTACACTTGACTGATGGTAAAAACTGACCAATCTTCTTCGGCCGCTTGAAGTATGTTTTAATAGAAGCGCGCTTCTAGATGAGGCCAATCTTGACAGCGACTTCTCTGACATATGGCAGTGTACCAGGTACACGCTCGACTGTGGCCGGCTTCACTCGTTCACTGTGACGTAGGCACGGGGCCCGAAGCTTGTCATGCAAAACTTGCTTGACGTGTTGGATGCAAAACTTGCTTGACGTGTTGGAGGACGGTAAACACCTGGCTCGGCAGCCAGGTGTTTACCGTCACAGATCCCTCGTGCTCCCTGAAATAAAGATTTACCCACGGTAGTTAAGTGTGAAAGATGGTGGTGAGAATCACCGTTTAAATATCTATCTGTATGGATATTTTTTCTATATATAGGGTGGTTCAAGGTGTTATCAGGATTCCGAATTACTAACACATCTAGAAAGCTATAGAATTGTTTGCCTCTAACTCCATTGTGAACTGAATTTTAGAATTCATAGGGTTAATATGATTTAGAAACGCAGTTACTTTATCTAATGATAGAATTGACAGATTTTTTCTTCCAATAATGGCATGTACAGTTGCCCGTAGGACATATCAATCTCACTTAAAATCTCAGGTGTACCAGAAACAATGCTACCACATTCGGTCTTCAACAGTTCGACTTCGACAGCTGACTATTACCTCGACCATGGGCCTTGATTCCGCTGTTGGATTATGTCTGTTCAACTGCCAACCTGCTAATAATTGCAGCTTTATATCCCATATAACCGTCACTAGATTAAAATGTTGATCGGATGATCGGACAGTAAGTGAAGACAGACAGAAGTGTCAGAGAGAACGATCACGAGGACAAACACAACACAACTATATGCAAAAACTAACAACTGTATTCGCACAAATATTAATTCCAATTTGAACTAAAACCTGTGAGCTGTAATAGGCATCGTTAGTAACAAAGTAATTTTTTTTATTGCGTCTATTATTTTATCACACTTTATTTACACCCGCACATATTAAGAAATTTAATGATGGTTCTGCTACCGGAATAACTTTATGTTTGATGTTTAATTTATGTACGCTTTAAAAATATGTTACACACGCAAGCGTAACATAAATCGCACCTGCAGCCGGGGTGTAGGGTAGGAGGCAAAAGGACTCGCTTTACGTCCTGGGTATATGTCAACATTAATGTGACCACTTACTTATATAGTGTAAATTTAATTGAATAGTTGAGTTGACCCATGATGGTTTTTCCTGAGTGGAGTCTATATCATCATCAATGACTCCTATCATTGTTCTCTATCTGTTCGATAAGTTCTATTACCAATCGGTTCAGCCATTTCGTAGATTCCGGAAGAGCCTGGATGAACTTCAAAACAATAGCTAAAGCATTGTTCTGACGGGCAAACAAACAAACAAAAATTCTACAATCTATTATTCAGTTCATAATGTCATGCAAATAACCTCCTTAGCTGATTAAAAAGCATTTCGATCTTACAGACAAACACTACAATTTTATTTAGGTATATGTATAAAACAGATAACCCTAGTAATCGCATTAAATGTAATAAATTGTGCACAATATTTTATGTCAGCAGCGTTAGAGGTACGAGACGTCTGGTACGATCGTCATTCCTCCAAGCGTGTCGATCAATGTCATTCCTCTCTTCAACAGGAAAGGTACATAATCCAACAATGGACTTTACGGCCTAACATGATGATGATAAATGTGTTTTGAACTAGTTTAGATGTTAAAATAAA